>CM051513.1:3052500-3587500 GCA_028015205.1 Mytilisepta virgata
CAATAATTCAATGAACACGATGTCTTGTATGGTATATGTACATAATATAAGCAAGGTTTTCCACAAATTATATGACTAAGCATTGAAATTTCTGAATATTAGAACAAATTTAATATTTGACAGATTACATCTATGGAATTCCTTCAATGTGCTCAGTGTTGTCAATACCCGAAGGATATCGGTAATTATTTTCAATTCTTTTATCTAGAATATAGAATGGAAACAGGGAATGTGTCAACCTGACCAAAGAACAGAAATCAGCTCAAGGCTACCTATGGGTCTTTAATGCAGCGAGAAAATCCCGCACCCGGAGGTGGGCTTCAGCTGGCCCTGAAACAATAATGCATAATATTTCAGCTAAATTAACAACACACTAAACTCCAGAACATACAACTGGTTTTAAGAATAAATATGTTTATTTTCGATTCAAAGACCTTATGAGTGAACGTGGCCTTTTACTGTATGTTGCTGAGCAATTCTATATTGTAGCATTATAAATTGCTTGCGTTTGCGGCATAGATAAGTATAGATTTCTCTACAGGTAAAATCTGGCATTTCAAGTTTTATCTATTGTACTGCTTTAATGAAAAGTGTCCCTTTCACTGATATAAATTAAATGGCCAAAATAAAAGTATTGCATTTTCATTGTCGCTTTGAGTAAGTTATTATTTTTCTTCTTTCAGATTTATTTGCGAATTTTCATTGAATGCTATAAATCTATATCTATCATCAATTCTACCATGGTCTATACCCCTTTTAATTTATAGCTGGGCTTTTCTTTAATATTAATTTTGCAGCGCCAACAGTCTGCCCACCCCCCCCCCACCCCCCCCCCCCCCCAAAAAAAAAAAAAAAAACAAAAACAAAAACAAAAATAAAAAGAAACAAAACAAAAAATAAAACTACAAACTTCTTGGAATTTCAGCTGTTTATCACTAATCTGTAGAATTTAGACTTCACCTATTTTTTGTCGAAAACGGATTGTTGCAGCTTTAAAAAAACACAAAACATCGCCGATGCTGAGCTCCGATGTTTTTTGTTTTTAAATGTGCCACTAACATATTTATATTATTTCGTTCATTCATAAGTCAAGTAAGTACTAATTTATTCAATTATTATGTAAATGGTTTTTCGTCTGTTGAATAAATGTTAAAACTAACTAGCTTGTGAATTTTACGACGACCTTCAAAATTTACAGTAAACAGCATAAAATTTGAAAGACAAACCGTAAACCGAAAACGGAACTACCATTTTTTACGGACTTGTAAATTTTACGCTACACCGACCCAACATTTTTTTTCGCGATTTTCAAAATTGTTCAACGTCCGGAAAAAGTCGGGTCCGTTCCGGCGACGTCTGTATTTTATATCTATCAAAATAATCAGGTCGGCCCACCGCTGGCAGCCAGCAGGGAAAACGGTAGTATTTATTTTGCCATAGGGATGATTATACCCTTTTTCAAATTTTCACCACTTTTTAACAAAAACGCAGAGCCAACATTCATCGTCAATTAAAGTAAATTCATAATAGTATTCAGAATACATTTGAAAATGCACGATGACCATCTTCCTATTAGGCCACCTTTACAAAACTAGGGTTAACTTTACTTTGCCGCCTTTTTCTGTGCAGTGAATACAAAATTTAAAAAAAAATTGTCAAAATTCATTTTCACATGGATGTAAAATTCTTTCAAATTTTTATACATCTAATTCATCCTACAACTTGAAAAGATATGCTTAGTACACACTGACTTTTTGTTCAATCTACAATGTTCTTTTTTGTCCTGAGTAGGGTACACAATTGAGCAACCTAGTACCTGGAAAGTAAATACTACCATTTTCCCTATACCACAAACTGAAATCTAGTCTTGACATCTTTGATGCATAGATGAGTTATTGTGAACTTTTTTGCAATAAAGAATACAAGTATGCTCTTCTTTCTTAAAAACAATTGAATGAAATCACATCTGTTGGCAAATATTTCCTTTTTTCCTTGAAGACCATGGGAATGTGAGAAGTGAATAAAAACAATCATATCTTGTCTGATATCAGCAAACAAGTAATAGAAAGTGGTTTAGTATGAAGCAGTTGATATCTAACACAAACTCTAGGCACTCTGACCAAAATCAACAGTACAATACAAATATAGGTTTATGTCCATTCCACATTTTACAAGATTCCTTACATGTTTCAAATATTTTCAGATTAAGTGACCTACATGAGAACAGCCTGCAGATGGTTACAGCCTATAAATTTTATACATTTTATCAATAAATGTACCAGAATAAACCTCAAAAGCAGCCTCTTATAATTTTTCTCTAGTTTTGGTTTTGTTGAATTATGTCCCCTAGCATTATCAATTTAATGTTTTAGTCCATAAACGGGTGAGAAAAGTATGTAATCATAAGTAAAATATATTTCAAGTTGTCTATTCAATCAAATATAAATTGATAAAATCTAAATTGGCAAGAAAATACACTTTTTTATATAAAGCAAGACATGATTTTAACTAATTTTCTCCATTTCATGCATCATTAAGACTTAAACATCTGTAAAGAGACATCAGTATATTAAATTCAACATAAAATGATAAAAGAATTGCCACATGCTCACCATGAATGAAATCAAATTAAACACATTAACATTTTTATAATATACAATCAATTAAAATTGTCGCGTCTTAAATTCGATGGTTTGTACATATGCCAATTACTGCGAAAAGTTTAATCGAAAACTTATAACAAATATTCCACTACTTTTAGGACATAAATAAAAACAGCTTTACTTTCAGGATAAAATCTTATATTAATACCAGTGAATTTGAAAGGAATTTTTCTCCCCTGGGTGTGGTCATGTAACGTGCAGGGTGTCAGACCCACACGCCAGATGGGGAATTGGTACACCAAAAATTGTACCACGTGAATTCGTGCCGAGGTTACTTCTCCGGATTTGTTGGGTGCCTATACTGCCAGTCTGCTTAACTAGTGGTAGCGTAATGTTGATTCGAATGACCCTTAGAACCTATTCCCTTGCCAAATGACCAGAGACCCTAGTGTATGCGTGTGTGCGAAAGTGTCCCTAACCGATTGTAATGTTAACGACCACGGGTATACTACTGACGGTTGTTCTGGCTCTTATTCAGAGACAAAGTGGCGCCAACCCACAAGGACAGGATGTTCTTGCCTCCTGTTTGTGTTGAAAGGTAATGTAGTATGACCAAAGAACCACTGGTCCTTATTCAGGACCAGGTGCCAACTGGTACTAAGTGACCGTTTGTCAGGACCACTTGTTAAACAAGACAATTAGTCACCGCCTTATTCAGACAGTTAAAATGGTCTACTTCTTATTCAGAAATAGCCAATTGTACTTGAAAACCTTGTAAGAATTAATTATCTCCCTAACTATACAGTCGCTCAGATCTGTATTGGTTGTGTTCTTACTCAGAACTCTCAAGAAACTGAAAAAATCCCGCTTATATACCTAATTTTGTAGCCTCTAAACCAAATTATCTCAATCCAAAATAAAATAATTCCGCATCACTTCGGCATTTTACCCAACCCAAATAATACCATTGGTTGTGAAGTGTACTTTTATAACTTTGAATTAACCGACCAGGATCGGACAACGTGGATGTATCTAAATTCCGGATTATAGTCCGAACCTTTTCCGTAACTTACCATAGCACCAAAATAACTTGAAAACGAAAGTAGAATTTCTATCAAACACTTGAGTCCCAAAATCGATCTTTTGTCAATATCAATAAATTAAAAAGTTCCCAAACTAGCTTAAAAAGTAAGTCTAATAAATTTCGTCACAGTCACAGTGCTGATTTTTTTTTAAATTGCTAAAAACCATACCTGTTTAATAAAAGTCTTTGAAAAATAAGTATAATTAAAGTATATTTGAAAAACTTTGCATAATGTATTTTCAACACTATAGGCAGTATAGGGAAAACGGTGGTATTTATTTTGCCATAGGGATAATTATACCCTTTTTCAAATTTTCACCACTTTTTAACAAAAACCCAGAGCAAACATTCATAGTCAATTCAAGTACTTCCATAATAGCATTCAGAAATATATCTGAAAATGCACGATGACCATCTTCCTATTAAACCAGCTTTACAAAGCTAGTAGGGTTACCGGTACTTTGTCGCGTTTTTCTGTGCAGTGAATAGAAAATTTAAAACAAAAATTGTCAAAAAATCATTTTCACATGGATGTAAAATGCTTCCATATTTTTATACACCTAATTCATCCTACAACTTGGAAAGATACTTAGTACACACTGACTTTTTGTTCAATCTACAATGTTTTTATATTTTGACCTGAGTAGGATACACAGTTGAGCAACCTAGTACCTGGATTCTCAGCACCATATCTATTTAATATCACCGCTGATAAAAATCTCTATAGGTAACAATAGTTGATTAGGTATCAAGTACAGTTTACATACACAGAAAACGGATTTGTCTTCACCGCTCATAAGACTATTTGATTTCATATTAAGTACACTTCAAATATACAAAAACTGATTTAACCTCTCTAAATGTAGTTTTTGATTGGTATTTAGCACAGTAGGGGCCTCGGTGGCCGAGTGATATAGGAAGTTCGTCATGACTACTAATTATCACTAGTCTGTCAACGCTGAGGTTGTGAGTTCGAATCTCATCTGTGGCGGGGTGTGTTCGACTCCGATCTTCATGGACAAGGATTGCCAATTTTCCTACCGAAGATCGGTGGTTCTCTCCGGGTACTCCAGCTTCCTCCACCAATAAAAACTGGCCGCCGCGAAATAGCCAAATGTGCTGAAAATGGAATAAAACCCCAACTAAAGCAAAAATTAAGTACAGTAAACTATTCATGAGTACATCAAAACTTATTAAAACTGCATTCGATATCTTTTTTAAATATTTTTCAATAAACTTTAATTCTATTTCACTTGAAGAGGCAAATCATATTCATGTAGGTAAATCATGCTTACATATAGATAAACGGCAAATACATAAAATTATATTTTTTTCAGGCACTACATCAAGAGGAAAATCGTGTATATTTTTCCTTTTACGAACTCTTTATATGTACTATATAAATTATTATATATTCTACACACACGCCCTCAGTTTTAAAATAGAAAATCTCCATTTAAGCATACTGAAGAAAACACATACTTCCTCTTCAAATCTGGTTTACTTTAGCATATCTTTTTTTGAAAGTCTGTATAACCTGATTTAAATCTTTAAACCACCCGATACATAATTTGATCTGTTATGGTAGTTAGTCTGTATAGTATATGACTCCTTGTATTCAGTTAGAACAAAGGTCATAGTATTTAAATTTTGTTTTCGTGTCATAAAGACAACAATTATACTTTTGTCAGTCAACCCTTGGGTTTTGTTTGTTTTAAGATCTTTTTCGTGATAACCAGGTGTTTGTT
This sequence comes from Mytilisepta virgata, assembly GCA_028015205.1. Taxonomy (NCBI): domain Eukaryota; kingdom Metazoa; phylum Mollusca; class Bivalvia; order Mytilida; family Mytilidae; genus Mytilisepta; species Mytilisepta virgata. The sequence goes on from CM051513.1 coordinate 3,057,936, forward strand.
GCTAAAAGTCTTAAATTCTACAAACAAAAAATTTTGAAAATAACTCTAAAAGTTTAATGCAGTGTTGGTATAAACTATCCAAAATTTTTAAATTTTATTATACTAATGATTAGTGTATACTCTGAAAATAAGAACATATTACCGACCAAAGACTAATGATGGAAATGAAAAACAGTTGTTTGTGACGAGGGGGTGTCGAAACCGGTATCAAGAGAAAAGAGTACTTTATAAATAATGTAATTCGTTGTGTAAGTTAGCGTTTGTCCGCATCCTTTGTTCTTTGTACAACTATGTGTAAGAATGTTCTTTCACATTTTTCATTTCCTGTAATCAGAGCATGTCAAAATCTATTAATAATATTGAATTTTTTATCGTATGTGGCATTTTGCAAAATATGTCCTTCTTGTCTATACCTAATGGCGGAAGCACAAACTTGAAGAAGAGATTGTATGCTTAATATCTTTGCGGGGAAATTTACATTTAAGAAAGCCCTAGTTTCAACAGTCTGAATTTACTAAAAATGACTTGTTGCAAGTGCAAATAAAAGCGCTCTTCTTTTGCCTGAACATTTGCCACGTGCATATAGAAATTTCACTTTTCCAATAAAGAAAGTGTCCCAATATAATGTGTGTGTCTTAGTGTATTCGATTGTTTCTATATAAAACACAGCACGGGCTAGATTAAAGTCCGAGACTTTGTAAATCAAAAATCGTGAAAATTGGGTATATATATATATATATATATATATATATCACACGCTGAGTTAGATTTTAGTTTATTTCATGGTTGTGGTTGTGTTTTATTTGTGTTGTTTTCGTCAGATAGTCTGTCGAATGGAGTTAATAAATTTGTATAGTATTGTTGACCTTTACTTTTATCCATTTCATTATTAACTAAGCAAATTGAAAAAAAAATTAAAACTTACAATTTATTCGAAAAATTTATCCAGAGATTTAGCTAGCGCTTGTCGCTTTCGCCATTGACGAATGATTCTTGAAAGTGGCGAATGTTTTCCGTATGCAATTCGTCACTTAAAATTTCAAAATCGCCAAAAAAAATTTCGTTAAGGCGCGTACACGCGTCCTAGACGCGCTTAAATTGAACTGGACGTGTCATCCTTCAATCTCATGCGTCCCTGGGACGCATTTAAATCTAATCAGCGGCGTCCAAAGACGATAATTTTCATAAGAGATCTCGAGCCGCCATTTTTTATCTTGGAGATCAAAGGGAACGGGGAAAGAAATGACAAAAAATTAAGATAGAAAATGGCGGCAATCGGAATTCTCGTGATATTTCATTGGCCACAGTGCTTTTTACCGACCGGTAACAATGTGTGTACACCTCATTTAAAAATGAATTTAGCGGACTTTGACTTACATTACAATTAGAAATTTTGTCAATATTGATTATTAAGGTGTTAAAACAAGGTCAATGGGAGGATTTTAATAGTATGTTTGAGAAAAAATAATAGTAAAGATTATAGATAAATAAATATTAAAAAATTAAATGGCAATATTAAATAGGATAATCCTATTATCATAATAAAGTTTGAGGAAGTAGACCGTACTGTCACATTGTGCAGATTAACGAATACAAATATAATTAAAGGTCTATTTGTTCCAAGAACAAATAGGAAGGTCTTTCCCGGTATCTCTTTTGATTCTCTATTAAAATAATTATGGTTGCTTAGAACTTTTTCATCTTGTAAAATGTTGCTATAGTTCTTAAAATGACCTTGAGATATGGCCTTGACTTTAGTAACAAATTGTAGGTCTTTTGATTCTCTATTAAAATAACTGTAGTTGCTAAGGACTTTTTCATAATATAAACCGGGTTGCTATGGTATTTTGAAATGACCTTGATATATGTGATTAACCCTGTTAACAAATTGAAGCTCTTTTTATTCTCTTTAAAAATAACTATGGTTGGTAAGAACTTTTACGACATATAACATGCGTTGCTATGGTATCTTGAAGTGACCTTGATATATGTCCTTGACCTTCGTGACAAATTGTTGACCTTTTTATTCCCTATTGAAATAACTATGGTTGCTAAGGACTTTAAGTAGGTTGCTATAGTCTTTTGAAATGACCTTGACCTGTGACATTGACCTTGATACCGCATTATAGCTATTTTTATCCTCTATTGAAATAACTATGGTTGCTAGGGACTTTTTCATTAAATAAGAAGGGTTGCTATGTGGTCATATATGACCTTGACCTTTGACTTTTATCCCAAATTGTGTATTTTGTATTAATAATCTGTTTTGCTATTGAAAGTATCATTCTATCTAGCATACATTTCGAGATAAATGCAAAAAACCTTTAAAAGGTCCATTTTTGACAGTTTTTGGGCCATAGTCCCATAAAGGTTGGTCCAATGTATTTAGACTTTATGTAACAAATGTAGTACTCATCAAGACACACATTTTCTCCGTTTATTGTCTGCTTCTATCTGTTACGGTTTTCGAGTTAGAGTGATAACAAAGTACAAGGTCAAAGGTCAAGGTCATTAATGACCTTTGACCTTGACTTGGTTCAATGCGGTATTTGGTCCTATGACCAACGGTGAAGGTCCCACCCTTGTACGACTTTCGGTTTTAGAGAAAAAAATTTTGGCGGAAAGTGTTTTTACGTAAGGGGAAATAACCCATATATCGACACCTTGGATCGCTTCGACATAAATGTAACGAATCATCCAGAGGATAAGCCAAACAATTTCCACCATTCAGATTACTTGTAAGTCTTACGGTTTTTGAGTTTAACCCATAACAAGGTTTTTTGTAAAAGGGGAGATAACTCTGTAATGAAAAAAGTTATCGGTCGTGGCCCTCATTTCAAAATAACTTATTACTAACCGGTTTATTGTATAAAGTATCAAAATGATATGTCGCGAACTGTACGCGAGAGATCATTTTTACCAGTGGCGGAAAAAAAAAAAAATAATAATAATAATAATAAACAGAAGAAATACAGTAAGGTCTTTCCGTCGGAAACGGGAAAGACCTTAAAAATTGGTATTTAAAATAAATGACATGGGTAATTGCACAACAATGAATTTAACAATATGCCTGTCTTTTGGACACGATAGGTTGTATATTTTTAAAAGAGAGGACAAATATACCTAAGGAGCAAATGAAAAAACGCAAGAAAACAAACAAACAACGCCAAGCACAACAAATAAACATTACATAACTAGGGGCTTCAAGGAGCCTGTATCGCTCACCTGGACTGACAGCATGGAACATTGCGGTCAAGTTCCAGTTTTCTCACTGCATGGTTCAAAACAAGATCATTCAGTGAACTTTCCCATTAGCTCATATGTTAAACTAAGTTCCGCTCTGGCATCCATCTTACATGTCGGACAGGGTCATCGGATATAATTCTGAAAGGGGACCACCTAAGGACAATATCTGATTTTTGTTCCAATTGGCATGATTTGCAAAGTTGTTTCAGACAAAAAGGTATTTAAGTAAATTTCCAATAGGGTCCTTTGTAAAACTAAGTTCGCTGTGGCAGCCATCTTGGATGACGGGTTGGGTTATCGTATATAATTCTGAAAGAGGACCACCTAAGGACAATATCTGCAAAGTTTTTTCCAATTGACAAAGTTGTTTCAGACAAAAAAAATCTTTAAGTAAATTTCCCATAGGGTCATTTGTTAAACTAAGTTAGGCGCTGGCGGTCATCTTGGATGTCAAGCGGGATCATCCGAAATAATCATGAAATAGGATAAGTAAATTTCCCATAAGGTCCTATATTAAACTAAAATCGGCTCTGGCGGCCATCTTGGATGATGGATCGAATCAGCGCATATAATTCTGAAATATAACCACCCAAGGACCATATCTGACAAGTTTTGTTCCAATTTGCCAAGTTGTTTCAGACAAGAAAATCTTTAGGTAAATTTCCTTTAGGGTCATATGTTAAACTAAGTTCGGCTGTTGCGGCCATCTTGGATGACAAGCGGGGTCACCGGATATACTTCTGAAAGGGAACCACCCACGGACCATTGCTTCAGAGTTTTGTTCCAATTCCCAGAGTTGTTTCAGACAAGAAAGTCTTTAAGTAAATTTCCAATAGGGTCCTATGTTAAATAAAGTTTGGCTCTGTCGGCCATCGGAATGACAAGCGGGGTCAACGGATATAATACTGAAACAGGACCACCTAAGGACTATTGCTGCCAAGTTTTGTTCAAATTGGCCTAGTTGTTTCAGCCAAGATGATCTTTAAGTAAATTTTCCCAGGGGTCCTATGTTAAACTAAGTCCGTTTGTGGCAGCCATCTTGGATGACGGATGGGGTCATCTGATATAATTCTGAAAGAGAACCACCTTAAATATTTTTGGTTATTATTTAGGCATATATAAATATTAAGGACTACCCTGTACCTCCGATAATGCTTCGGAAATCCAATGGGTATATACATTATATGGTTGTCACAATATTAGGACGATTTGTTAAATACTGTATTTACTGTGATTGTATGATAATAAAACATTATCATCCCATATTATGTATGTTTGCTGCCAAATAAATGCCAGAGAGGTTATAAAATTCCATCGCCACACGCATACATACATGTACCATGTTCATCACAAGATTCAGCTCGGTCACAGAAGCTGTATTTTTATATAGCGGATTAAGCAGAGTGGTCTAGAGCGGTTGACATGGTGCCAGGCGAATAGGCGACATAGTGCCTCAACGGTGTGAGTTCGAGTCCCGCCATAGGAGGAAAAAAATTGACAGTATTAAAATCTGATTTTAACAGTTTGGGTTAGTATTTAGGTGTATGTATATTATTATCAGTCAATTATTATATGATATATAGGCCAAGAAATCACACTGGGCTGTAAACGTTTGCATAAAGTAAAAAACACACCAATGATGAAAACAACTAACGTTGGGCCTACGTAGGTACTATGTTGGAAAATACCATATTCTTTTACAGTTGGGCCAGTAACGTTAGCATACCAACAAAACGGATGGCCAACGTTAGCATAAAACCCCAACGGATGACCAACGTTGCGCCAACTTAAGCATACCAGCCACAACGGATGGCCAAAAGTACAACCAATTCCCAACGTTGGTCCAACATAAGCATGCTGTCTGGTAGTGCACTATATGAAGACGTACCTGACGAAATAAAGTCAATTAATATATTAATCCATGTCAGCTTGGTTTCTCCAGCAAAATTAAAACTTCATATCACTTGTTTGTACTAAAAACTTAAATAAGTACACCGCTATAAAAGTGGGGAAACGTTTTACTATATTTTGTCTGTTTTAAGAAAGCGTTTGATAAAGTAATTCATTCTGGCATTAAATACATTTTTTAACAAACAACATGTCAGGTAATTTAATAAAATTTTAAAAAGTTGTTTACAAAAATAAATAAAACTAAAAATATGGTTACCCTAAATTACAGCTCCCAGATAGGCAAATGACAAGGCGATTTGTTCAGTTTTATGTTTTTAAGATATTTTTAATGATCTGTCGGATGTATTTAAAGAAACTTCAGATGCTATTTACATTAATGAGCGTACAGTTGATTGCCTTTTGTATGCAGACATGTTGTATTGTTTTCAATCTTCAAAGCAGTTGAGAAATTTTATAACCTAGAGCAAACAATTGCACAAAGTACAAGTTGTGATATTTACACACTTTACAATGGTGCCTTGGGTACGTCTACCACAAAGAGTGTAAGTTAGTAATTGGACAGTTTATAATTGATACATGTATATGTAGATACGAGAGAATATTCTGTGCAATATTTTTTTTATAAGATAGTATTCTTTGTTGGAGGTCCATAAACTTTTCTTTTAAAAGAAGTTCGCTCTTCATTACTCTCCGCGTACAATTTGCAACTTGTTCGTTTTCTATAACAAGGTTCGGGCTCATTTTACTTATACCCCGCCTTTTGTTAATTGCATATGGCTTTTAAATTCGATACTCGTTTTATCCATCTGATGCTCGTTATTCATAACTCTTCATTCGCACAATAAAGCCTTTCAACGTTAGGTTTTTGATGAATTTTTAAATATTATATTTTACTTCAAGATGCAGTTGAGGTTCATTAAAGTAAACCGGGTTTACATAAAGATAAATAGTAAAGAAATTAAATTAGAATATTTTCACTGAACCCATGTAGATGTTTTCGCTTTACAGCCTATGAACATTTACTGAATAAATAAATAAATATTCTACACAAGAGAAACTAAAACATTCCCGTTTAATTCTCCCTGGAATACAACAAATGTTTACTTTTGATCCCCCTTTTTTTCAAAACCTACGATAGAAATTTTGTACTTAAGAATACGTTTATTTATTTGAATTCCTTATAGTCTGATTTAAATCTTTAAACCAACTCGAGACATAATTTAACATGTTATGGAGAATAGTCACGATACAACTGTATGTATTTAACTTGTTGTATTCAGACAGGACAAAAGCCGTGGGTTTTAAATTTTATTTGACATTATACTGAAAATAATAACATAGTTGTTACTAGATCCTTGGGTTTTGTTCGTTTAGAGATTTTTAAAGATAACCAGGTGTTCGTTGCTATTAAATTCTATGTTGTACAAAAAACAAAGTTTCAAAATAATTCTAAAATTTGTGTTGGTAAAACATATTCAAATTGTTTATTTTGTTTTAGATATATGAGTGTACTATAGATTAGTTTAAACTCAGAAAAGAAAGCAATAAAGCAATAAAAACGGTAATAATAAAAATGAACAATATTCAACTGGTGTTGTATTTAGGATATTTTGTTCGCATAAAAGAGAGGGTGTGGATCTAAACCATTATCTACACTTTAAGGATACTCGCTGGTCATGTTTTGGTCTTTTTGTCAGATTTTCTTAAATATTAAATTTTGCCCATGAACCCCCACTTTTTCTTTTATAATTCAATCATATATACCTTAAAACGGTATTTGACGAAATTTTATAAAATACTTTTTATTTTTTCATACATTTTTGAGATACTGAAGATGTCAATGCAAAGACAATTAAAATCCAGAGAAAACCCATTTCCTCCAAATTTTCAAGGCTTTAAAGCTCTAAAATGAGCACATGTACCTATATATTTTTCTTGCTTATTTGATTACTATTCATATGTTCTCTCAAACTAAAACCTATTTCAAATCCTATTTATTTCCTATTATAACAGCGATCATCCTTAAGATGATTATGGCATGGAATAAGATACTTTTTAAACACTACAACTCGTTGTGCAAATCTACGTTTGCCCATATTCTAAGTACAAATTTTCGGTTTCCATTACCTGTAATCTTAGAACATTTCTATTGTATTAATATATAGAATTTTGTATCTTATTAGATCTCCTTAGCTGAAATTTTGCTTCCTATTTCGGTGTTTTTGGTTATGAATACTTCTTGTTAAAATAAGTTTGGTTTTTGGTCTTCCAAATGTTTCGGTTTTAATGCTGCTGATGAGAGGTAACCTTGATGTGTGTCGTATACAGCATGGTATAAATTTACTATATCGAATATTAGTATCTTTGGATTGTTATTTTGTTAAATACATCATGTTTGGCTCTGCCTTATGGTGGTAGCTAAAAGTTGAAGGATAGATATATCTTTAATTTCTTTTGTCGAAAGTTTACAATTAAAACGCCCTTACTAAAAACCCTGATTCTTTTAACGTTATTGGCAGTTTCCATGATTTAATTTCGTAACTAAAAACTCTGAATTTACTTCACACTGAGAGATTGGAATGGAATGTCTTGTTGTAAGTGAAAATTAAAGTGCTGCTTTTTTTTAAGTTGAAAGTTTGTCACGTGCAATTAGAAATTTTGTGTAAAAAAGTCACCATTTCACTTCACTTATATTGACATAAAATGTGCCTGTAGATTGTTCTTCTCAGTATATTCGTTTTTTTCTAATAATACAAAAGCTTTAGGTCTGTGACTTTGGTAAATCATAAAACCGTTACAATATATGTTTTAATACTTTTACCTTTGATGAAAGATACACTAATTGATTGGATATTAAGCAAAGTTTACACATATATAAAATCGATTTAACTTCACCGTTGATGAAATCTATTTAACCTCATCGCTTATAATTATCAAGTGCAGTTTACATACACAGAAAACCGACTTATGCTCACCGCTCATAAATGTATGTAAACATAGTTAGACTTTTTGAGTTGGTATTAAGGGCACTTTGAATATACAGAAACCGATTCATCCTCACTGCTAATTAGTGTCTTGAAATGTGCATTTTATAAATTTAGTATTAAGTACAGTTTACATACATTGTGACATATACATAATACTTGCTATTCATGAGCACATCAAAACTGTTTAAGCTGGCAATTGTCACATTTTAAAACATGTTTCAATATATTTTAATTATAATTTGCGAAATATTTGAAAGCTATCGTTGCATAGCACCATTTGACTTCACAGAAAATATGAACGTTAAGATTTCTCGCGGGTCGGACGCCGAATAACAAATAAACAACTCTTTATTTAATTTTGACTGAATAATAAACTCTTCAAAGGCTCCTTTATTATTCAATCCAAATTAAAGAATTCGAGTTTATATCAAGCGATATCTAATTATCACTCATTGTGAAACCTATAATTCCCTTATTTAATCATACTGAAGAACATAGATACTTCCTCTGAGCCTCCACCCCCCTTTTTTTCTAAAGTTACATGATATAACATGTTTACTTTAACATAACTTTGTTTGTATGAATACCTGTATATGTGATTTGAATCTTTAAACATCCGGAGACATAATTTGATCTGCTATGGTGGTTAGTTTGTATAGAATTTTACTCCTTGTATTCATTCAGAACAAAACTCATGGTATTTAAATTTTGTTTCGGTTCATAAAGACAACTATTATACAGTTGTTACTGGGTCCTTTGTTTAGTTCTATTCTAAAATTTTAGTGCATTATTGTTGGAAACTATTCAGAATTCTAAAATTGTATTATTTCGATCAGTATGCTAAACATTATTGACAGAGTCTCCATGATTGAACGACTTGGTTGAATATCGACAAAAGAATACCGAAGGGACAAACAGGAAAAGTCCAACGAAAAGAAAGGCCAGGAGAATGGAACGCACCAAACGAAGTTTGTTTTGTTGAAAGTGAAAATAAAAGCTGTTCTTTTACATATTTTACAAGATCTTTCGTCACATGCATCTAGTATGTTTTGTCAAAATAACAATCCGAAGATACTAATATTAGATATAGTAAATTTATACTATGCTGTATGCGGTGTATTTCAGGGAGTTACCTCTCATCAGTAGCATTAAAGCCGCAAAATTTGGAAGACCAAAAACCAAACTCATTTTAAAAAAGAAGTACTCATAACAAAAAATACCGAAATAGGAAGCCAAATTTCAGCTAAGGAGATCTACCATGTGCAAAACAAGGAATGGACCCTTAGTATTTCTATTATTTTTTAATTTTGCTAAGAATCAAGTCACCATTTTACTTTCCCCATAAGCTGTATGTCTCAATATATTCGATTGTTTCTAATAATACACTGGCTAGATATAAATCCTTGAATTAAAAAACGATTGAAAACTATTTTCATTATTGTTACCCGTCATTTAAGATACACTATTTGATTGGGTATAAGGTACAATTTACCTGTACATAAAACCTATTTTACCTTAAATGAATTACTGAAATGTAAATAATGAAATGCAATTAATAATATTAATAGGTACAACATATAGCTTTAATATATCGTATTACTTTATTATCATGATTCATTGATTTCCCTTGGAAATATGCATCTGCAAAATATCATTTGGTGGTATACATTTAAATTAAAGAAAAATAACTACTAACTTTGCCTTGATAGGTTTTCAACAATCGTGTTTGGGAAAATCATAAATGAGTTCAGACATGTTTTACTATCTTATGAAGTCAACGCCCCCGCCCTTCCAACCGGCGATGGTATAATGCACAATTAAACATACATTGAGAACAGGCACATCTTATAATTGATATGAATAATATTCCAAATTTCTATGATACAAGGAGTGAGCTTTTGAAGCTACTATTTGTTTGCCATTACATAGTATTTGGTGAACTCCGTTATCATTTTTCCAGTGTTCTATGTTCTATTTTGCTTGAAATTTCAAATCGTAAATTAATTAAACTTGTATTTACCAACCTAGCAAATGTGTATATTTCTGTAATTTGATAAGCAATTTGCCTTCGACCAAATGCGACATTTATCTTAAAAATTCTAATTAACAAAAAGCTGGGCATTTATTGTAAAGATGTCGAGGACGTTAATCGGGGTTTATACTTCCCTTTATAAAATGCATCATATAAATACAAAGGAAGTATTTGTATTTTTTTACAAATATTTTCAGTGTTTAAATAACAAAATGGATAGAGGGAAAGATAAAACATGACAAATACAATCAATAAAAACCATCTATAAGGCTAGAAATCGTACGGGTTCGCTTTTTGCAAATATTATAGCCTAAACAATCAGTGATAAAATTACTTGCTGTGATATTACAAACCATGCAATGGTGCTTTTGGAAAATAGGTGAAGTTAGTAATTGGAGAGTATATATATAGATAAGAGAAAATATTCAGTGCAATTTGTTTTTAAAACATAATATTCGCCTCACAAACTCGATACCATATTCTTTAACAAACAACTCGCTCTTCATTACTCCACCTGCATTTTACAACGGGTAACTCACTTTCGGGACTTTTTAACTCAATACCCGCTTTTTTTAATTTTAATATTGGTTTTGTACTCATTTTTTTAAAATTTACGATCCCAATTTATGAATCTTTACTGCCACATCAAAATCTTTCAAAAGCTGGTATTTGACATATTTGACATACTTGACATGAAAAATTGTGAAGCATTTGTCAATATAGATAGTCTGTGTTAATTCAAGATGCAGTTGATTTTCATTTGAAGCAAGTTTAAACATAGAAAAACATTAGAAATTAGATTGTTTTTAGACACTCCATCGGGGGGAAACTCGTGTAGATGTTTCCTTTTTAAAAACTCTCAATGTGTACTGATAAATAAGTATCTATTCCACACAAAAGTCATCCGTTCATAATATAGAAACATTCCCCCATTTAATCCTCTTAAATAAAATAAATATTTCCCTTTGATCTCCCCACTTTTTCAGTCACAGTGTATCCTAACATAAATAGTGTGTGTTTAAATACCTGAGTGTGTAGTATGATTTCAATCTTTAAACAACCCGAGACATAATTTGATCTGTTATGGTGGTTGATCTGTATAATATTTGACTCCATGTATTCAGTCAGAACAAAGGCCATGTTATTTAAATTTTGTTTGGCTTCATAAAGGCAATAATTATACTGTTGTCAGCCGATTATTGGGTTATTTTTGTTTTAAGATCTTTTTCGTTATAACCGGGTATTCGTTGCTAATAACTTTAAGATCTACAAACAAACGATTTTGAAAATACCTCTAACATTTCAATGCAGTGTTTGCATAAAATATTCAAAATTCTTAAATCTTAATATATAGATCAGTGTACTCATGATTATTGTATACTCTGAAAAAAAAAACAAAATATTGCCGAAAAAGGGCTAGGGTGGAAGGGAGTCGAAACCGGTATCGAAAGAAAAGAGTACTTAATAAGTAAGGTAACTTGTTGTGTAAATAAGCGTTTGTTCGCTTGCATTGTTCTTTGTACAAATATGTTGAAGTTTTCAGAGCATCAGAGATATATCGTAATAATATTGAATTTTGTATCGTATGCGGTATGTTGAAAAATATGTCCTGCTCGTCTATAAATAATGGCGGAAGCCAAAACTAAAAGCACAGATTATATACTTAATTTCTGTGATGGGAAATTTACATTTAAGAAAACCCTAGTTACACCAGTCTGAATTTACTAAACATGACTAATAGTCTCCATAATTGAATGACGTGTGCCTGTAAGTTGTATGTTTCAGTATATTCGACTGTGTCTATATAAAACATGTTAGATATAAACCGGTGACTTTGGTAAATCAAAAACCGTGACAAACAAGTTTCAATACTTTTACCTGATATACAAGATACTTTATTTAATTGGGTGTAAAACCGAAATAACTTCACCGCTGATAAGTTTCTGTGTAGTTAGATTGTCATTATTTCATGGTTGTGTTTCTTGTGTGTTTGATTTCGTCAGATGGTCTGTCGACTGGAGTTCATCAATGTGTATATCATTGTTAATCTTTCCTTTTATCCGTTTTATTATTAACTAAGCAAATTGAACAAATTAAAACTTACCAATTCATTCGATAACTATATCCTATTATCACAATGAAGGTTATGCAAGTAGACAATGCTGTCACATTGTGCAGAATGACGCATAAAAATCGGGACTTAGGTATTTAAAATAAATGCCATGGGTGATTGCACAACAATAAATGTAAACAAGAGGCGTGTCGACAGGTTATATTTTGAAAGAAATTAATATGGTAGAAAAAAATAATATTATTTTATTATCATGTGATAATTACTTTATATTTGCGTAATGGGATTTGAATCTACTGTATCTTATTTTTAGGTTTATTAATTTTTAAGTTACTTTGAGACATTTTGTTGAATCTTCAATAATAATGCATCAATATTGTTATCAAAGAATGTTTGCATAGTTACAAAGAGGCGACATACAATATAAAATTAATATTTATTTGATTCGTTATATGGTATCGCATTTGTAAGTACATCTCTTACGATCGAACAAATTGAACTTACAAATACAAGTCCACATAAACCAAAAAATGTAACTTTTAAGTATAACTCCTTGTGGACAGGCAAACTGAACTTATTTGAATAACTTCTTCTGAACCATCAAATCGAACTTTTGAACTTTTTAAACACTTTCTGAACCAACCAATGGAATTTATGCACATCTTTATATGAAGCTAGTACATTATATACATATTTGCGTGAGAAAAATAGAGTAAATTAACATATTAATACCTGTTAGCTTGGTTTCTCCACCAAAATTAGAACTTCATATCACATGTGTGTCCTTCAATAAATAAGTACACCGATATAAAAGTGGGAAAACGGTCTACTTGTTTTGTCTATTTTAAGAAAGCGGTTGATATAAAGTAATTCATTCTGGCATTTAATGCATAATGCAAATTATTGAAAAAAACATATCAGGTACTTTAATAAAATTTTAAACGATATGTACAAGAATGAATTATGTGTTAAAACGAACAATACGGTTACCCCAAATTTCAGCTCCTACATAGGCGTAAGACAAGGCGATCTGTTGAGTTTTTATGATTTTTTAATTGATCTTGTATTTACGGGAACTCCAGATGCTATTTATACTAATGAGCGTACAGTTGATTGCCTTATGTGTGAAGGTACGTTGTAATGTTTTTAACGTGATTATTCATTGATTGTTACAGAAATTACCAGTATTTAGCAAAATTCAAAAATAATAGAAATACTAAGGGTTCATTCCTTGTATTGCACATGGTAGATCTCCTTAGCTGAAATTTGGCTTCCTATTTCGGTATTTTTGGTTGAGTACTTCTTGTTTAATATAAGTTTGGTTTTTGGTCTTCCAAATGTTTCGGTTTTAATGCTGCTGATGAGAGGTAACTCCTTGAAATGCGTCGTATACAGCATAGTTTAAATTTACTATATCTAATATTAGTATCTTTGGATTGTTATTTTGAGACTCCTGGGATGATGCCTCTGCTGGTGGACCCTAGGTCCCCGAGGGTATTCGACGACCCAGTCGTCGGACTTGTCTGACATGACTATTCATTGATTGTTACAGAAATTACCAGTATTTAGCAAAATTCAAAAATAATAGAAATACTAAGGATTCATTCCTTGTATTGCACATGGTAGATCTCCTTAGCTGAAATGTGGCTTCCTATTTCGGTATTTTTGGTTGAGTACTTCTTGTTTAATATAAGTTTGGTTTTTGGTCTTCCAAATGTTTCGGTTTTAATGCTGCTGATGAGAGGTAACTCCTTGAAATGCGTCGTATACAGCATAGTTTAAATTTACTATATCTAATATTAGTATCTTTGGATTGTTATTTTAATATTCAAATTTATTCACATTTTGTACTAAATTATGTCCACGAGAAAAAAATTTCTAAAACTAACGTTATTTTATTGAATAAATATAGAAAACGTCAGAGTATCACTTAAGTTTTACTCAATTTAGATATAAAGTTCACATCAGGTGAATCTGAGATTTTCTTGGCGGCCATGTTTAAATTATCTTCACTTATTTGGCAGCAAAAGGCGGGTACTGTTCATCAGAATGCTGGTGTTGGCGGATGCAATACTTCTGGAAGCTGTTGAAACTTTGGCAGGGCATGTGGTTAACGAAATTCTGTGAAGTAAGGTTTTGATTGCCGTTGATTTGTTTCCAAGTCATGTACTTAGAATATTTGATATGTTTTTATGTTGAGTCAGTCATAAAGCTATGATTGTTTATAGATGCAAAATTCTTGTGATCCGATTTTTGCATTTACATTATTCTGATAAATTTTTCGAATAAGATATGCTGCCATTACTGCGATTTGTCATCTCTTGTTTTTTTTCTTGGATTTAACAATCAAACACATTCATTTCTAAAACCTTTTGACGAAAATAGCTTTTTCTTTCTGTTTCTCATAGCTACATAAAAAGATCATACAAATGTTGAAGTTCAATCATTTAGAGATGTTTGACAAATTACAACTTTGCTTTATAATAAACTAACATAACCATCAATGACCTTAACTGACCAAATGATGTGTGAAATGCCAGGATGCATTAATATAAATTTAGATAACAATTGTGGGAAAAATCAGTTCCTGTGAACAAACTTTACTAATTTATGCAAGACTTTTGACACAACCGTATTTGAAAAAAGAAAGGAAAATCATGTTTTATGCATTTTGATAAATAAGGTTTTTCATTTTCTTTCAGACGTATTTAAGATAACTAGTTCCCCTTATTCAAGAACACTCAATATTTCTTCAATCGCCGATAGTGAAACCTTTTCAGGCTTGACAGAGGACACATATCTCAGGAGGAAACCAAAAACAGCAATCCATTAGACAGACAAACCCGGGAAGACATATTAACAACCAGAAGCACCATAAATACTGAAAACTAAAACACATTAACTCCTATAAAAGCCAGGAGTGAACCCAGGTGCACTGGAAGGAAAGACAGTTGCTACTGCGTATACGGCTACCGTTGTGAAGTTCAACAAAGTCAATCGGGTAGTAGTCACAAATTGCTGGAGGTACATGAGATGTTACGACAGTGAGAACAGGTCCAACACCATCTTAGATATTGGAACACTGTAACAGTCAATAAGATTGTCATGACGACCGTAAAATTTCCTAAGTCAGGAAATCAACTTATCCCTGACAGAACCCTGGTTAAGAATCTTTTGTGATAGAGGTAATCCTCTTTGTCGAAGTCATGCTAACCCATGCATGCATGAGGACATCGGATAAGTTGAGAAACGAAGAAGTCATATGCAGGCAATGGTGGTATACTGCTACTCAAGAAGGGAAAGTTAACAATAGGACAGTTGAATTCATCAGCTTTTCTCATAAAGTTTTGTCTTCAAATGTCCCTCATTGTCAAGCTCACTGGGGTAGATGTAGAAAGTCTTGGAATTTGTCGCTATTTAACGATAACACATCATCTATATAACAAAATGTGAAATTAAAGGATTGGGATAATTTCTTTTTGTTTTCACTGTCGTAGTCCTTGAATGAAATCAGCTCGCTCGTGTGAGTACAGAAACAGATCGACGAGGAGAGGAGCACAGTTGGTTACCATTGGAATGCTGATTGTTTGTGGAAAAGGTCTAATAACAAATTCAACAAATATGTTGTCTTTGAGAAAATCTAACATGTTTGTAATGTCATCTGAAGAGAATGAGAGTGGTTCTTCGCGAAATAAGGCCCTTTTCTACCATAAACTAGATTTGTATACCTGCGTGTGCCATTTTTCTAAGCTGGTTGTTTTATTCGATGTTTTAATTGAGAATGTGGTATGGTTTATTTTATACTGTTGCATGTAGCCGAAGATTTTGATTTTAGGTATTGCAGTAAATGTTTTGGTTTTTAAGAATCCACATCTCATTGACGCCATTGGTGGAATGTAATGTTTCACAGTTATTCTGATGGACCTCTTTAATACATGTCAATATGAATGTTAAAATCTTCATGATCTTTTAAAGAGTTTTTGTAGAGCAATTACCTGACCCAGCAATGTACTTTTGTTTAAACAGGTTCTGATATAGTTTAGGAATCCAATAAAGAGCAGCAAGGTCCATTTATTCACCCTTTGTAGAAATGTGAAAGGAATGAAGAACGGCCTTGTAGTTATCAAGGACCTCCTTAGTGAGTTAGGTCGTAGTATAAGTTTGCCTACCCGCCGTGTTATCTATTCCCGACTCGTTTCTAAGACACTCAAAATAATATCTCTTGCAGATGTTAGTAGGGACTTTGTCCGCTGGGACAATTACATAACTGTCACGGAGGCGAGTCAAGGTTTCAACAACGTTAGAGTCTTTAAAGATGTAGCTTTAATGCTCATAGACTCTTGAGAATGGTTTAAACATTTGGGACAAGACGCACAATTGTTTTCCTGTTACAGAAGTTATGAAATAATAGGCTGCCATTAAGTTTCGTTGAAACATGGGAGATGGCTCAAAACGATCGCCATACACTGGCACATATCCAGTTAAACTTTCGGGGTGTGAAGTCAGTCTACTTTTTCCGTAATTTGAGAAATAGCGAGCCATGGTAAAAAAAGTCTCCCTCCGCAAAGTAAAATGTACATCTTTCATGCTCTCCATGTAGAATAAAAAAATTCTTGGTTTTATTTATTTAATCCTTTCAATATTTCTATGTCAAATGCCTCAGGTAAAAACCAGGCTTCATTATTGAGATATTTAGAGCCTCAGCTTACTCTTTGCAACTCACTAATTCCTTCTAAAAATATCATAAATATTTATACTTTTAAAAAATCTTATAACAGATAAATAAATGTCACTTTTTATATTTTGTTAGGCTGAAATATTGCAAATTTTGAAAATTATTATGCGTCATTTTAAAAGTATCGGCTTGAAATTTTCACATGCTCACAAAAAAAGTTCAATATGTTTTAACTAATAGCTAAATAATGTAAAGACGAATCTAAAATGGGCTCAACTGTCAAAATCTGCCCAGTATTAACAATTTTACAGCTATTTAAAAATTTACAGTTTCTATGTCTGAGAAATGTAAACATCTTGAAGGCGAAAAAATTATGACGTTATATGAATTATGATGTCATGACTTTATGACGTCACCAAGTATTGTAAAACACAATTAGTCCTATCCTTAACATTTCAAGGATAAATGATTAAAGACAAAAATATTAATCTACAAGTAGAGACCAAGGATTTGCATTGAGGAAAAAATGCATAGTAACCAAGGAGAATGAATTTTTTTTCCATTAAACAATCATGTGCACTTTTAAATAATTCATCAGTATGCGAATAATTGTATGCGCTTATACATTTACAGGAACAAAAGGACAGTCAATTTTGCTGCCTGATATTAAAAGTTTAAAAACCAAACAAATTCAGTAATACATGTACAAATGTGCATGCAAGTTACATGATGTCATAATGAGTTACTCCCCTTTACAATTGACAAACTGCAAATTTTAATTCGCAAGAATTTATTAAACCTGTTAGTAGTAAATGTTGTTTTAAAAATCTTGTTCAAAGTGTTATGATATTGTATTATTATATTTATTTTGTTATGATATTGTAATTATTATATTATTTATCTTGGCCTAATTTGTTTTGTGTGGCCTTATAAGATGCATAATATGTTTACATAATACTTATAGTTGTTTACCAAATAATGTTATAACTGCGCAGTTTAGAAATCACTGGAACAATAATAGATACTGATGGAACGACTAGAACTTTCTATTTGACTTACGTAATAATTCTGGTGTAATTCAAACTTCTACCGTATTCCAGAAGTTTCCGTTCTACAGTATATATACGGACAAGAAAGTTAGACTTTCAGAGCAGAAAAGTATCAGACTAGACGTTAACATTCGTGTGTTCTCAGATGTTGGATTGACACACTTTTATTTACGTTACATCATACTAGATTGTGACTGATTGGATATAATATTCCGTTTGGATTCCCGTAACAGTGACGAGAAGTATTCCGGATTAGGAAAAGACGAAGGATTTTAAACAGTTAAGTTGACATTTTAGTTTGTGTAATATTTTTTTGTAAACTTGTATATAATAAATCTTGTTAAATTTTATTATTGATTTGTGTCTTTTCTTGGCTACAATTTAAAGATGATTTCGGACGTAACAAAGGGGATTTGTGTATGATAGAGGTCTCTTTGCATCTATTTTCATTTAATATATTCATCTAATGTTACAATTATTTGGCTGTGGTTTTCAATGCAACCACCTGTTCATATGTTTACAATTGTCCTTTTTACATGACATGTATGTATTCTTGCCAAAATGGATACATGTAAATAAAAAGCATGTGTTTCCTGCTAATAGTGAGAATTTTTCTTCATACAATAACTGACCAGTAATATATTATTAATAGCAACGCAAAATCACTGTGTATTTATTCACACAAACACATGTTTCAATGTTTACATGATACATATTACAACTTCCGGTAGGGGGAAGGGTATTGGGGTTTCTAGAATTTAAGGGAACAACATTTTTTTTTAAAGATTTTAGTTAAAAAAAACAATAATTTTTTCCATTTTACTTTATCATATATGTAAAAAAAAAATGATTGCGCAAGATATACATTACATATAGACTGTTCAAATTGAGGAAACCCCATTTTCACCTCTTTTGCAGTCTTCTTTAAAGCATTACATTAAAGTTTTGGATTGTATGGAAATATTTTATACTTTTTGTGTTAAATACATACTTAAGAAATTATACTGACCCTAGTTTCTGCATCAATTGTTTACAGGGTGGATCAGCATCACAAAATATTCCTTTACACACGTTTGAAATCATGACGTCAAATTGGGACAAGACGTGCAATTGTTTTCCTGTTACAGAAGTCATAAAATAATAGGCTGCCATTAAGTCTGTAAGTTTCGTTGAAACATGGGAGATGGCTCAAAACGATTGCCATACACTGGTACATATCCAGTTAAAATTTCGGGGTGTGAAGTCAGTCTACTTTTTCCGTAATTGAGAAATCACGAGCCATGGTAAAAAAAGTCTCCCTCCGCAAAGTAAAATGTAACTTTCATGCTCTCCATGTAGAATAAAAATTTTCTTGGTTTTATTTATTTAATTCTTTCAATATTTCTATGTCAAATGAATCAGGTAAATACACTTTTAAAACAACACTAGTTATTCAGTTATCATTGTTGGTTTTGTTACAGTAGGTCCATATATCATGGTGCAATTATATTTTGTTTATGGACTTCGTTCGTATCCCTCAGGTCAAAGTTCATTGCAGGCCTTGAGCCATTTATTCGTTCTGCTGTCATCGATTGTTTCCTCGTATTTATAAAACTGAAGATCACATAAACATTTTCATAAGAAAAATAAGTAAATAAAGGTATTGATTTAATAAACGTTACTAGCAGTTTCAGAAGTTAAAACCACCTTATTTTGACAATACTAAAATGCTTATCATATCCTATTCATATTAAAAACCGAGTCGAGGTATCATCTTTAATCATTACTCTATAACATCTGACCGAGAAACGATGGACAGCTACACAAGGACTTGCGATTGTACAAAATCCCCTTATATCTACAGTCCCTGTGACCATATTGTTACTGGAGAAATAAATATCGTCGAAATAAACCCGAAGGTTAAAAACGTTTTTTTCTAAAAGGGCCCAAATATCGTCCGCCTTCAAAAATAAATTGGCAAGCTGCGTAAAATGAATTAAAAGAAAAAGTGCTGACAATCATGCACTGAATAAATTGAAGAATAAAGTTATGAGTATTGTAGAGAAACGTATTAATAACTATCAAATACACTGTATAGAGTTAATGAGCTATCTCTACCTAGAATTAAAAAAAAATACTGAATCAGGTGAAAAGCTTGTCTTTGTTCCAGCAGATAAGGCAGCTAATAACGTTGTGATAATCTGGAAAAAGGTACTACATTGATGTATTAAGAGAGGAATTAGATAATTCTAGCAATTAGCGCTGAAACTATGTTTGTAGAAAAAGACATAACTGAACAACACATTAAAGCCACTGAACAGTTCCAAGCTCCCACTCAACACTGCAATGGTTACACCAAAATTACATAAAAATACATACAAATTGCGTTTTATTTCTGCATCTAGAAATGTACCACCACTAAATTGTCTATTCTTTTAACAAGTTTTCTTACTTGTATAAAATAACTTGTTATAATTATTGTAAAAATGTTTATGAAAATTTAGATGTACATTGTTTTTGGGATGTGAAAAATTCTCTCACCGTTTTGGATAAATTTAGATTCCTATGGGTACAAACTGTGCTCCTCTTATTGCCGACTTACTTTTATATTTCTATGAACAGCCTTTCGTGGAAAAAAAACACTTAAGGGTAAAATACAGAATCATGACCAATAAATTGACATTTTTAACAATAATTGCATGTATCTTGATGATGTACTCACTTTTGATAACCCCGAATTTCTTAAATATGTCAAAGACATTTATACAAAAGAGCTACATTTGAACAAACCTTATAAGAATAGTGAATGCTCTTCTTTTTTAGATCTTACTATAAATATCGAAAATGGAGATATACGGTAATTTATGATAAAAAGGACGATTTCAATTGTCCATGTACTAACTCCCTTCCTTGATGGAGACGTACCATCTTATGGAGTGTACATATCACAGATTTTACTTTTTGCACGAATTTAATCTCGGCTAGAAGATTTTAACGCGGGAAACCACGCAATTACAAAAGACTTTTAAACAGGGTTATAAATTTCACAAGCTGCTAAAAGCTTTTAAAAAGTTTTATTATAGAAATCAACATCTTTTATCTAAATATCCAGCTTCAAGGAAATCTTTTATCATGAGCGGGTTATTCCATCCTAGTTTCTACTGTAATGTCGTGAATAAATGCACAAGTCTCGCTGGAAACTCACCGAAAATTGGTAGTTACTTAGAATCTTTTCAGAGTAAGGGCTACAAATGAAATTATGTGTAATTTGGTACAAATTGCTCTTTCCCCCAATGGCTTGAAGACTTTAAATTCATACTGGCCTCTCACGAATACTGCCGATTTATATTCAACTCTTTGACGAGATAGCATTAAACCTTTTATGGAAGTGTTATTCCAGATTGTCTCGTTTGGTAAAGCGACAGTATCCGACCTGCAGCTATGAGAGCCTTAGCTAGTTTTACAGTTAGAACGAGCTCGATCTGACCCTGCTATCTATCTATTGGAAATCATATTGTATTGGTTTTTATAATGTGTTTTATACACCAGCGTGTCAGGATAGATAGAGGGATAGGTAACCATAACACCGGTTTATCCCCACCACTATCCAGTTCCTGTACCAAGTCAGACTATTCTGACTCTCTGTTGTGTTCATGTTTGTTTTGTACTCTTCTAATTTTTTGTACGGCGTTTTTTTGGTAATTGGGTTGTTTGATTGATTGGTATGTTATTTTTTACCTTTCCTCTTATCCATTTTGTTGTTCTTTGTTCCTTTGATTATCCCCTAGACTAAGATTTCCAGTGATAACATGACCCACAGGACTATAATTGAAGGGAGATGTCGAACATGAACAGTCAGGGAGTTTAGATTTCAGGTCATTGTAATTGAAAATCTTGGTTGCAATGGGTTTTTATAAGAATAAGTGGAGCAGTTTGGTCTTTCAAATATGGAGGAAATTCGTTTAGATTTTACTGTTGCCCAGGTTGAATAATCTGTTACATAAGTGTCCATACAAACAACGCTTTATAGCTGGATCTGCCAAGTGTTCCACCAAACCATTGTCTCAACTTCAAACTTCTATTTTAACAGCTGTCAAAACGGGCCTCCAAAGTTATTTTGAGACAAGTTATTCAAGAAGTGGTATCAATCAAATGTGGATATTAAAGAACTCCAAAGACTTAAAGGATATTTTACGATCTCGGTCCATTTCAGTCTGTAACAGCATAAAAACATTTGATTTCTCTACCCTCTATACTACCATTCCTCATTCACAACTGTAGGAGAAGTTGAAAGATCTAATTCATCGATGCTTTCAAAATAAAAATGGCAACAACAGACACACATACCTTGTCATTGGTAGAGATAAATCATACTTTGTTAAAAACCACTCTAAATCTAACAAAAAATATACAGAGGACAAAATTGTCCTGATGATTGAATTTTTGATCGACAACATATTTGTTCAATTTGGTGGACGTGTTTTCCAACAGACAATTGGCATTCCTATGGGTACTAATTTGCGCCACTCCTGGCCGACTTGTTCCTTTACTCATATGAAGCAGACTTCCTTGACGGGCTTCTTAGGGAAAAACAAAAGAAGTTAGCATGTACCTTTAATTTCAGCTTCCGCTACATAGATGATGTTTATCACTCAACAATTCACGTTTTGGGAATTTCTTACATCTCATCTATCCCAATGAGCTCGAAATTAAAGACACCACAGACACTGCCAAGTCTGCATCTTATCTTGACCTTCACCTCGAAATTGACACCAGAGGAAGGTTGAATACAAAACTTTACGACAAACGGGATGACTTTGACTTTCCAATCGTCAACTTTCCATTTTTGAGCGGCAATATTCCAGAAGCGCCGGCGTATGGAGTATATATTTCACAACTCATACGTTATTCCAGAGCTTTTGACATATACATTGACTTCCTGGACAGAGCCCGACTCCTGACAGAAAAGTTGCTCAGACAGGTGTACGTTACTCCTAAGCTGAAGTCATCCTTATTAAAGTTTTATGGGCGTCATCATGACTTGGTTGACAGCTATGAAAAAACCGTTTCCCAAATGAAAATGGACCTGTTCCATTGATATTATCCCTTCCTCGTACCGGATTGGACGTGAGCAGCATGGCGGGTGTCCTGCAGGAAGCGAAGACTGCTTACTCTTCCGGAGCACCTGAGTCTACCCCCGGTTTTTTGGTGGGGTCGATGTTGTTCATACGTTTTTAGTTTTTAATTGTAGTGCATGTATTGTTTTGGTCTTGTCTTCGTTGTTCTCCGGAGTTTGTCAGTTGTAACGATTTTTCTCTCCTTCGAATATCCCTTTGATATTTCTTGACTTTACTATTAGAAGCAATATCCGATACCACAACAGCGATTTGTATTCAACTAAATTGAATTTCTGGATTTCCTGTTCCATTGCTTTTTTGAAGAGTGAGCTAACTTACATAAATGAAGATAATATAGTTTAGTTCGAATGTGGTGGAGTACTAAAGATTTTTGTATATACAGCAAATAAATCATTTAAAGAGATGTCATGGTCGATAGGGGAAGTGTTATATCGATGACCATGGCTGCGTCTGAAGCGTGGAGTTGGATTGAAAATATTCATTACATTGATATCGCTGCATTTTGGGCTTGAAAGATTCCCAATACTATCAATTTATCATTGCAACCATATGTCATAGCGGTACCCAATTCCATTATCAAAAATTATTCTGTTTGTCTGCGAAGAATTGAGCTGAGGTTTTGATTATTAGTAGGGTGATATATATTTTCTAATATACGGAATTTCATTGATAGGATGGAATGATCAGAAAGAATGAAATGTTGATATACAATCTGATTATGTTGTTGTTAATACCTGATGTTTGTCCTTTCATTCTGGTATTTAACCTACCTTTTGTTTCATCCAAATAAACCAAACCACAGAGTTTACATTCCAAACCATAGACAATGTTAGTCGATGTACAAGTCTGATGATCATTACTTCTAGTATTGTAAGATTTTCCCATTAAGTTGCTAGTAAAACACGGTTCTGTTATAAGAATCTTACAAGTTTTAAAATGTTTTTATTTGCACGTTGAAATGGTGCAATGTGACATGGAGTCTTCATATTGTAAGATGTCATCTAAAATAACTTCACATGGCAAAATCTGTTTAAATGGGTCAGCATTTTTGTATAGAAAACGATGATCATCTGATCGTACATAACTGGATGATTTTAAATCCGATAGTGTTTGTGAATGGACACTCCTTGTCTTCAGGGAGGACCGTTTTATACATGTCGACGTCATATCCTATATCCTTTTAGTATCATTGTAATTCATGCTATAATAAGCTACTAGATCGATGATATACTCAGGACCAAATTGTCCACCAGCAGAGGTATCAACCCAGCGGTAATAAAGAGGACAATAAGGAGCAAACCAAAAAACGAAATCCGTTAGACAGACAACCCCGAGAAGATAAATGAACAAGCACAACAAATGAACACTGAAAACTTATTTTAAAAAAGCATGAACTCCTATAAATATCAGAGGTGAACTCAGGTTCTCAAATTGCTTTTGTGACAGCAGTAATCCTCTTTATCGAAAGTCAGGGTAACTCACGCAAGTCCATGAATATAGGATAAGCTGAGAAACATAGACGCGTTATCCAGGCGACGCTGGTATATTGCTACTCAAGAATAATCAATTAATAATGAAGCGGCAACATATAATATAAATATGAACATTTGTTATATATAGGATCGAACTTGTATGTACATCTTCTGATCAAATAATTAAACAATTTACTAAAATTTATTAAATCAATAGATATTCTTCAGTCGAATAATTCACACAAACCCACCACACATCTCTGCTATAGTTTTTAATTTCGTGCGTGGTCTAAAATACAAAGACTTTATAACATTTGAGCTCTCCGATTGCGTGTTCTACTACAACTCTGTATTTGGAGAGAGTTCTATTAAATTTTCTATATTTCCAATGCAGCCTTTGAGGTTTACGATTGACTTGAGCCTGAGTGAATGGGGCGATTACAGGAAATATGTTTGGGTAGTTTTTGTCTGCTAAAATTACACAGTTTTGAGGAATGGCAGTTTTTGTCCAATTTGTTTCATCATCCTAAATTGCTGAGCATCATTTTGATGTCCTAAAAACCCGCATTCAATATATCTTATCCTACCAACATTTTCAACTACCACTTGACTATGAATAGCGTGATAATGTCTATGTCCAGAGTAGTGATGTTGCTGAGGTTCGATTCCAGGACGATATATTTAAGTTGAAGTACTGCCAATGGCGCCTGGTAATTTTTTGCAAGGATGCCGCATACCTTGCCATTCCTCAATTATGGCCAGGACACAAATGGGGCGAATAAGTCATGAAAGACCGGATTCGTGCACTTAATTTCATTTCTAACGGTTTCAACTGTTACACTGAAAAGCATGCTGAACATATGATATGACGGATAGGTCCTTAGCCACAAACGAAACATAAATACCCGATTTCGCGGTGAAAGTTTATGATTTGTTCTCCTATCACGTTGGAAAAGTAAGTTCATATCGTTCATCATAGAAAGCATTGGTTCTGGAGTTTCGCCTGTTATCTAAAAAAAATCCGAAAGCGTTGACACAAAATAAAGAAAACACGTCTCATCCCTCCCACACATGAATACCATTTTCATTAAATCTATGTCAATTCTCAAAAACTCGGTCGTAGTCTGGTGGGGGTTTGGAAATACGCAATATGATTCCTATTAAACTTAATCGAGTTGTCTTTTTTTGGGGGGGGTAGCATTATAGTGACAAGTCGAGTTGACCGTTTAGTACTATTGAACATAACTTTACTTAGGAGACTTGACAATGGAAAAAGAAGACTCAAGTAAGTTTTTTTAATGATTAACTTTAACAGGGTAAAACATCAAAGTTTAAAGTAGCATAACAAGTTTATAACTCTGTACTTGCATATTTTTTCGGTTAATTCCTCACAAATGTTTTACCAGTATGGTTGTAACAAGAGTCGGGGTTAAAGAATTCATACGAGTGATACTTTCAAGTTCCCTTTTCACAAGGACATATGCAAACTTGATTTATAATCTGAAATTATACAAATTCTATCTATTTTATCTTTTTGAAATGATTTTACTTTTTGTAGAAATACGGTGCACTTTATTCATCATATTTTCATTCAATTCTTCTGACAAATCATTATCATGTATTCATACAAGTACATCCATGCAGTTTACTCATCTTTGTTTTCTTTTTATCCTTTTATTCTTTATCAATTGAAACAATTTGTTTTGGTTTTTTATATATATGCAACAATTCTTAAGCGCAGAAGAAAGGACGTAAAAATTTCAAAATGACAAAAACGGTAAAGTCAAAACTATCTAGGGACAGAGCCATGCGTGAGGAAGATACTCCTTTGTTTTCACAAATTTTACAATTTTGTAAATTATGTCTACAAAGAAATATTTCAAATACTGACGTATTTTATTTAATAAATCTGGAAAATATCTGAGTGACACTTAACTTTTACTCAATTTAGTATTGTTGTGTTAATCTAAGTATTAAGTTTACATCTAGGTGAACATGAGATTCCCTTGGCGGCCATGTTGAAATTATCTTCACTTGTTTGGCAGCAAAAGGCAGGTACTTGTTCATTAGAATGGTGTGGTTGGGTTGCGCAATACTTCTGAAATCGGTTGAAGGTTCTGTGGGGCATGTGATTGTCGACATTCTGGGAGGTTAAGTTTTGACTGCCGTTCAGTTGTTTCCAGTCGTGTACATAGAATAAATGATATATGTTTATGTTGATCCTCTGTCATAACGCTATAATTGTTCATAAATGCAAAATTCTTGAGACCCGAACTTGGCATTTCATTATTCTCATTAAGGTTTAGAATAAGATACTTTTGGCGCTGTGATTGCTGTGGTTGGTCAATATCATGTTTTTCATTGATTTAACAATCAAATACATTTATTTCTCAAACCTTTGGGCGATAATATTTTTTTAGTAGTTAGATAAAAAAAGATCATAACAATGTTCAAGTTCAATCATCCCATCTAAAGATGTTTGAAAAATTACAGCTTTGCGTTATCATAAACGAACATAACAATTGATCAATGACCATAACTGACCACATGATGTGTGAAATGCCAGAATGAATCAATACAAATTCTAATAACAATTGTGGCAAAAATTGAGTTCTTGTCTACAAACTTTACAAGTTTATCCAAGACTTTTGACACAACAATGCTTGAAGAGGATAAATATACCTCAGGAGCAATAAAAAAAAAAACGTAATCCATTAGACAGACAAAACCCGGGAAGACAAATGAACAACCACAAGCACAACAAATAAACACGGAAAACTAAAAAAACAATTAACAGCACGTACTTCTATAAAAACCAGGAGTGAACTCAGGTGCTCCGGAAGGGTAAACAGGCCCTGCTCCGTATACGCACCGCCGTGAAGTTCAACAAAAACAATCCGGTGGTAGTTACAAATCGGTGGAGGTACATAAAATGTTACGACAGTTGGAACAGGTCCAACGTCATCTTAGATATTGGAACACTGTAACGGTCAATCAATTCGTGATGACGACCGTAAAATACAAAGAAAGACACATGTATTATGCGTTTGATTAAAAAGGTTTCTGATTTTCTTTCAGACGTGTTTAAGCGAACTAGGTCTGTGTACACAGGAACATTCAGCATTTATTCAATCGCCAAACTCCATTCAGGCTGCCAAAACACAACGTCAATCTCCAATAGAGTGTTCTCCGAGTCAACAAATCAATATCCTTTATTCAACAAGACTAATCCATCAATGATTAAACTAACAAATACATGTTAACAACCACTGAGCAGCAATTTCAACATGTCTTTAAAAAAAAACACCATCTTAGTTTACTCACTTGCAACAATGTCTCCAAGAGCTAGGCAAACACCTTAGACTGACTAAATATAACAGTCTAAAATTGACACCCGTGCCAGCCGTTCAGTGGAAGACCAGAAAGATGATAATGTGGTACGAATGTCAGAGTAAACACTGTGTCAGGACAAATATACCTAAGGAGCAATAAAAAACGTAATCCATTGGAAGGACAAACCCGGGAAGACAATTGAACAACCACAAGCACAAAAAATAAACACAGAAAACTAAAAACCAAGGAACAGCACGAACTCCTATAAAACTAGTCATGTTGTTTCCCTTCAGATTGTTTGTATATTTAGCGTCCAGTGAGAAATAGTTCCTGCTTCTTCAGATCAGGAAAAGAACCAGTTCAACAGTGTATCAAACAAAGCAAAAAGCATTGGGACGGGACACAAGAGAAACCATTTTGACTGTCATTGGTAGGGTAGGATAATTACGCATTCTGTTCCGGTATAGGCCTATTATTTTTTAATAACAACAGACGGGTCTTTAGCATGTAGGCTCTGTGGGTTAAGCTCTCATGATCCATCACATACAGATACCTAAGCTTCTATTCAAAAAAAGGGTTTCGGTGGTATACACATGTAAGCAAGCGTTTTCATTTTTAATGTGAACTCCTTAAATAAGTTCTATAAAGAAAAAACTATATCAATCAGGAAAGATTCTACAGTTCCTGTTATGTTCCTATTAAGCCCGAAGACCTACAAAATGTGTTGTTCTTTTACGTGTATGATAGTGATCATCTGACTTCTTGGGAAGTTTTTGTGTCCACCACAAACCACTTTAAACATATGATAGTTGCATGTATCTGCGTTTATGAACACCACTTTAGCTCCTACCTACATTTTACTTATATTTTATTATGAATAAGATTGTAAACCTTCTGCCGGCATCGGATGTGTATCTTAAGAGATATGAACTGAGAATGTGCTGGGGCCGCAAAAACATCACAGTCAAAAGCAGTCTTCAAATGGGCCAGAAATAGTTTGGCCTTCTTGTTCTGTCCATCTGGAATGGCCATTTCATGTAGGCTGGGCTTGAGGAAGAAATACGACTGCCTCTAGACAGCAGGCGAATAAATATACTGAAAGGTAACAATTATTTCAATATTATCTATTAATTGATTATTATAGTTATGGTTAACATTTTTAATAAAGTTATAACTGCTGTACATGTTTATAGGATTTCAGTTTTTGATGGTGGTGCCATGAAATGACATTCATGTCAGGAACGTGTTGTATTCTCTGGTCTGAAATTTTGTTTTTGTATTCTCTGATATGGATTTTTTTTGTGTGTTCTCTGATCTGAAATTCAAAAAATAAAAAATACTGAAATAAAAATGAAAGCCCAATATGATAAATATATGTCTTATCTTTAATTAATTCTTTTAAAAAGATAGAAAGATTAATGTTGCATAAAAGTTTCAGTGGTTATATATGACAACTGGTCTTTTATTTTCTCTAGTCCATAATTTGCTAGCTCATAAGTGTGGCTGTTGTTATTTTTAAGTCTTGGATACAGGTCTAAACAATATCCTGAACTTTGTCCTGTTAAAAGAAACAAACCAATATATAAAAAGTATAAATTAATTTTCTTATGTATCTATAAGCATGGATCAAATTTTGAATTTTGTAATTCTAAGTTCAATATGTCTTAGTAGCTGCACTATGTATGTTTTGAATAATTGTAAAAATTTAACAAATGTTTTATAGGGGTTAAGATTAAACTTTTTCAGTCTTATTGTTTTGTATGAATGTCTATTGTGTATCTTGGTCTAAATGCAAGTCTGACTCTTTAAATGCAATGCGAGTAATGTATAATAATGCTTTCTGAATACTAATGGAATATGAATACAGATTTATTGATAGTTGGTTGCTTTATGTTTAGAGTTATGAATGAAGATGTAGTGCTAGTAATATGTTTGTTTGTGAATGTAGTTATGTCTTTTCAGGAAGTTATCAGAAAGTCAATGTTTACTCGCATGAAAGTATCTGTAAATCATTTGGATAATACAATTCACAACAGTGATTTATTATATTCTTAACATTGTTAAGAGTGTGGTCTATTGAGTTATATGTCTGAATTTTTTACTATAATTAATACTGATAATATTTTAACATTGTATGTTGGTGTCTGGTAGATAGTTGTCACATTGGCAATTATACCACATCTCCTCATTTAATTTTAACTTTTTGATATATATATATATATATATAATAAAATGTTATCAATAGTTACCAAATTCTTTTTATTGTAAGAACAATACTATTAACGCTTATGTTTTACCTGTATGATTGTCCCAGTTTAAGCCAACAACCAACCGTTTCCTGGAAAAAGGTAAGATCAGAGTCGAGACAGTAGGCATATCATTGAGCACATGCATAGTCAATAATAACAACTATAGGAGCTGAAAATAAAATAGAAAATATTATCTTCAATCAATCAATTTCATTTTTATTATGCAGTTTCATAATTGAAACTGTTAAAGCTTGATGTGCTTGAATTTGTTTTTTTAATTTTATGTTATGTACATCTGATATATGTCTAAAAAAACAACCCAAGACTTGTGTGTAATCTAAATGAAATCTGCAAAAAACTTAAGTCTTTTTATCTGTAAAATACGGAAATATGAAAGACAAAAATATTATTTTTTTATCATAAAAAAAGCTTCTGATTGAGTTTTGTAAAATTCAATGAAAGTTCGACAAGGTAATTTATGCTTAAAAAAATTAACCAAAGAATAAACCTTAATGTTGATGTCGCTGACAGAATGATGGATTGCTATGTCTTGCTCCCACAACAAATGTCACAGGCTCGACAGAAACATCAGTCTCCATACAAAGAAGTAGTAAATGTACAAAGATCTGTCAAATTTCACAAATTATACTACATATGTAGATGATAATTTACTGTAGCACACAAGGTGTAGAAATGCATTAAAGCAAAGGAGGAGAGTCTGCAAAACAAGAGGCCACAGTGAAAATTAAAAACATATGATCAAATACAAAATTCTCAATAAAGAATTTGCCACAAAGACCACCCTGAATTTTTTTTAAAGTCACATTCTTATTAATATCAATTTGAACATATTACCTCCCCTTTTTTATATTAATAATTTTTTTTAAAACAACTGGTAATTCCTGTTTTTTAATGTTAAAAAGAATCACTGTAACTTGACATCTAATTGCTTTAAATATTACTTTAAATATTACTGATCTCTATGGTGTCCCTTTTCAAAATAGAACATTTAATCTCTACCTAAGTGGAAATATTGTCAGTGGTTTTTCTGCAACTTCAGTTTTTTACATAAAAGAACACAATTGGAAGTATTTCAAAAAGATAGAAAAGAGGAAAAATAAAAACTGTCCTAGTTTAGTAGTAAGTTTTGAATGTTTTTACCTGTCCTTGACAAATTCACATTCTTTCAAATGATTGATTGTTAGTTCTTCATTTCTTTTAGAACACTTGGTTATATTATGTTAATGGCTTTTCAAGAAAACAGGGCCTAATCTTGCTGGCGAAATGACGATTTAAGTCGCCAAAGAATTTTCAAAATCGCTAAATCTCGCCGGCCTATTCATTTCTTGGCGAAGTGAAGTCGCTATCGAAATATCAGTAAATGGGAGATAACTCGTGAAATTTTTAGCACAGGTAAATTTTTGAAACAAAATGGCGACCATCAAGAATCGGAATTTTGAAGTGTCCCACGACTTATATTGTCAATGTTTGATTGAAATAAATACAATGGCGACTTTAAACGTATTTGAATTTTATATTCAAAACTATTTAAGGGAAATCGAAATATCGTTTCATTCGTTTCTTATGAATGGAAGATGCATGGCAGGACGATGTTGCGTAATCACAAAGTATATGATCAGCTGATTGTTGTTTTGTTCTACAGTTAGGATTACAAGGAAACACCTATGATGAAAGATAATTAACCGTTAATAGGTTAGTTATGTGATTGAAGGTTGGCTTGGGTGAAATTGAGTATGAGAATCTCGAGTTTCAATGACACAATGTTTCGACAACTTATCCTTTGATAATAAAATATATTGGTAAGCTGTGAAAATTAAATTACTCAAGTACTCAAAATTAATAGATCAAAAGAAAATCAAACTATATAACTGTCCTAATTTTTTTTTTTCGTTTATCAATTCAAAATTCTGTTAACACTGATAACTTAATTAAATTAAACTGCTTTTGGTAATATCATGTCTTTGGCTAAATGGTTAGGGGTTCAATCCCCAAAACCAAATCAGTCTCAATCACCAAAATCAAACTTAAAAAGAAAAAATACAGATGAGACTGATCAAAATGTTAAGCCAAAGAAGTTTGGTAAAGTTATGAGCCAAGATTGCTTTGATTGGTATAAGGAAGACCCAAAAGGTCTTTGGCACTGTGAAATTTGTTGTGCCGCTAATAAAATATATGATTTTATTCTACTTTTATTTATATATGTGCCATTGAAAACAGACACACAGAAAAAGCGCAACCGATACGGTGAATTAAAGTCCACTTCTTCAAAAAAATGACCACTTCTCCCTAATCCATCCTGGAAGGAGAAGTCACCTTTCCCTCTTCAAAATCCTAGATTAGGCCCTGAGAACAGATAAATAGACTTATCAGAAGAGATGTTTAAATGGATTATTCTTTAGTACACATACCCATTAAGTTATCCAATCAGAAACAGTTATCAGAAAGTGGCAGATGGAATTAAAAGTGAATTTCTTACTATTTTTTCCATATTTATACATGTTCCCCCTCCCCCCCCCCCCCCGTGTTGTTATTTTTATTAAAAATATCCAGTAAAGAAATTTGTCACAATAAAACTCTTGCAATTTGACAAAAAATTTTGTTCAGAGATATCAATATAAAAAATTAATATTTAACCTCATGTTAAATGAATTTGTTAGCTCAAGCTCTTCTGTTTCAGACACATGAAGTGAATTAACATTACTAACTCAAAGTGAATATCAGATCTCAATATATTAATGATCAGCTTAATATATTCTGATAAACTTGAAAACTGATCAAGTAAAATTAGAAGAATAATCTTTTGACTACGACAAAATGAAGTTCAACTGTATGTTATTTTGATTGTATTTAAAGTTGTTTTAATCCACAAAATGTTTATGCACATGTTTAACTAAAGTAAATCATGATTATTTCAAAAGTAAAAAATTATGCATGTATGACAGAAGAAAATCACGTCCAACAGCAACTGTGCTTATATTCAGAAAACTTTTCACAACCATCAAATAAGGCTCTGATGTTACACTGCAAATATGGATGGTAGTAACTAAACTATAAAGAAAAAAATAATATTCTTATTTTTCTAAAATCATGTTCCGGACTTGGGACAGGCGCAAAAATGCAGCAGAGTTAAACATGTTTTGTGTGATCTTAACCCTCCCACTACACCTCTAGCCATTGTGGAATAAACAAACATGCAGCAATACTAACAGTAAAATTCAGTTTAAAAGAAGTCTGAGTCCGATGTTAGAATCGGTAACAGAAGAAACTAAGCAAAATGACAATAATCAACATAAATTAACAAAGGACTACAGTGTTCATTGTTATTATTAGCTTTATTTAAAGTCAGTTTCGCAGGATAAATCTCTTTAGTGTACATACTGAAGTCGTCATTATTGAGAGCCAATATATCATCCAAATATCTAAAAGTATTATTAAATTTTTGTATCAGATGTTGTTTCGATGGGTCTTTGCTGATTTTAGTCATAAATTGTCACAAATTGTAACTCGTAACAATACAGAAACAAGTCCGCAATAAGTGGTACACAGTTAGTCCCTATTGGAAATCCGATAACTTGACGATATACGGAATCTCCATAGTGAACAAAAATGTTATCTAGTAGAAATTTAAGTGCAGTTATCGTATCAAAGCATGTCCAATTGACAATTCTTTTGTTTGTTGTTACTAAAAAATGACCTAAAATAGTTTGAACATATATATTCGCATTCTGACTTTTTAAATACCTATTTAATTAGGTTTGTGAATTTTTTCTTAATTAGATTATGAGGCAAAGTGGTATATAGGGTAGAAAAATCAAAACTTTGAACAGATTCTAAATCACCGATATGAACATGCAATTTATCAAGTACTACCAACGAATTTTTGACACTCCAAAAGTAATTAATTCCACTATTTTCAAAGGCCTTATTTGAACAATTAATTACCAGGTTTTTGATTGTACCAATTGTACTAGTAAGTAGAATAGACAGCTTAGTGGTGAAACAATGGCTTCAAGACGAAATAAATCTATACTTGTAAGGTGTTTTGTGCAGCTTCAAAAGCCAGTACATAGTTGGAACTTTCATGTTATTCTATTTGTTTCAATGAATTTTTTTTTTTTTTTTTGGCATTGAGATTCAGTAAATAATTCTTAAATAGTAACACGGTCAGCTTAATTCTGAAACACATATATCTATAGATACCTGTGTACAAAAGATTCTAATGATTTAAAAGCTCTTCTTCACTCATGTTCCTACAAAAATGAAAGTCAAAATATAAACTATGGGAAAAAAACCAACCAACTGCTAGATTAACTTGATGCAGAAAATTTTAACAAATCTATCATATGTTTAATATACCAACATGATTCTAAAAAAATATACTTATTAAGAAGTTGATTACTTTTCTGATAAGGAAAAGTTTGTCCTTGTAAAAGAAATGTACAACATATAAAGCAAGTGATGTGATTTGAGAAGCAAATTGACGGGTTACGTGGTTTATTGAATATTCTATGCAATCAAATGTGGTATTTTTTTAATTACTCACTGATGATGATGAATGTGGCCGTGGTGGTAAAGACCCAGAAGTTGATGTAGACTGCTATTCATTCTCAAATTCACAAACATGTGATGTTGATAACATACAATATAATGACTGTGCAGCATTAATGTCTTCGTTTTTTGGTTTCTGTAAAAATAAACAATAAAATTGAAAATTAAAATTAAAATCCAGTTGAAAAATCCATGTAAAAAAATCTTCTATATGAAACCTTGTCTTACATACCTCATTATATTTATTTACTTGATATGAGTAGAATGATATCTATTGATCTTATTTTTTTAAGATACCATGCTAGTTCGAAAATTATGTGGAGATAAGGCCATGACATGTTGTGGATGGTCAAACCAATCCATGGTCTTATGGATAAAAATGTAGAGATATTAAAGACCATGACATTGTGGGTGGTCAAACCAATTCATGGTCTCATGGATAATGGTGTAGAGATAAAACCATGACATGTTTAGGGTGGTCAAACCAATCCGTGGTCTCATGGATGATAATGTAGAGATAAGACCATGACATGTTTTGGGTGGTCAAACCAATCCATGGTCTCATGGATAATAATGCAAATATAAGACCATGACATGTTGTGGGTGGTCAAACTAATCTATGGTCTTAAAGATAATAATGTAGAGATAAGACCATGACATGTTTTGGGTGGTCAAAACAATCCATGGTCTTATGGATAATAATGTAGAGATAAGACCATGACATGTTGTGGGTGGTCAAACCAATCCATGGTCTTAAAGATAATAATGTAGATATAAGACCATGACATGTTTTGGGTGGTCAAACCAATCCATGGTCTTATGGATAAAAATGTACAGATAAGACCATGACATGTTTTGGGTGGTCAAACCAATCTGTGGTCTCATGGATAATAATGTAGATATAAGACCATGACATGTTTTGGGTGGTCAAACTAATCTATGGTCTTAAAGATAATAATGTAGAGATAAGACCATGACATGTTTTGGGTGGTCAAAACAATCCATGGTCTTATGGATAATAATGTAGAGATAAGACCATGACATGTTTTGGGTGGTCAAACTAATCTATGGTCTTAAAGATAATAATGTAGATATAAGACCATGACATGTTTTGGGTGGTCAAAACAATCCATGGTCTTATGGATAATAATGTAGAGATAAGACCATGACATGTTTTGGGTGGTCAAACCAATTCATGGTCTTATGGATAAAAATGTACAGATAATACCATGACAGGTTTTGGGTGGTCAAACCAATCCATGGTCTTATGGATAATAATGTAGATATAAGACCATGACATGTTGTGGGTGGTCAAACCAATCCATGGTCGTATGGATAATAATGTAGAGATAAGACCATGACATGTTTTGGGTGGTCAAACCAATCCATGGTCTTATGGATATTAATGTAGAGATAATACCATGACATGTTTTGGGTGGTCAAACCAATCCATGGTCTTATGGATAATAATGTAGAGATAAGACCATAACATGTTTTGGGTGGTCAAACCAATCTGTGGTCTCATGGATAATAATGTAGAGATAAGACCATGACATGTTTTGGGTGGTCAAACCTATCCATGGTCTTATGGATAAAAATGTAGAGATAAGACCATGACATGTTTAAGGTGGTCAAACCAATCCATGGTCTTATGGATAAAAATGTAGAGATAATACCATGACATGTTTTGGGTGGTCAAACCAATCCATGGTCTTATGGATAAAAATGTAGAGATAAGACCATGACATGTTTAAGGTGGTCAAACCAATCCATGGTCTTATGGATAATAATGTAGAGATAAGACCATGACATGTTTTGGGTGGTCAAACCAATCCATGGTCTTAAAGATAATAATGTAGATATAAGACCATGACGTTTTAGGTGGTCAAACCAATCTATGGTCTTAAAGATAATAATGTAGAGATAAGACCATGACATGTTTCGGGTTGTCAAACCAATTCATGGTCTCACGGATAATAATGTAGATATAAGACCATGACATGTTTTGGGTCGTCAAACCAATCCATGGTCTTATGGATATTAATGTAGAGATAAGACGCCCTCAAAGGTGTATCTAATACTTCTATAGAAGAAAGTTCTATTGCAGGATGAAAGACCATAAAATGTTGATGCATGCTTAACAAATGTGACAGACTGTCAGACAACTCCTACAATTATGCTGTCTGGTGGAGAAAAAGTGGCAACTCAATGATCAAAATAAATGGTTAATAGGCGATCCCTTTCTTTCCAGCCAAAATCAAATCAAATATAAAAATAAGGAAATGTGGTATTATTGCCAATGAGACAACTATCCACCAGAGTTGAAATGAAGTTAAGTGAATAAAGGCATTTACAGGTAACCTTACGGCCTTCAACAATGAGAATAAAATGCTCCGCAGGGCGCAGCTTGATATGACCGCAGAGGTCGAACCCTGAACAGATGGGGCAAGTATGGACACAACATTCAAGCTTGATACAGCTCTGAATTTGGATTGTGATTAAATATTTGACACAGCATAGGTTTCTGACACAGAATGAATGTTGTCTAAGAACTTAAAAATTTGAAATTGGACATTTACCTATTATGGTCCAATATCCAAAATCTAAATACATGATTAGATTCAGCATATCAAAGAACCCCAAGAATTCAATTTTTGATGAAATCAAACAAAAGTTTAATTTTGGACCCTTTGGACCTCAATGTGGACCAATTTGAAAACGGGGCCCAAAAATCAAAAATCTAAATACATGGTTAGATTCAGCATATCAAAGAACCCCATATATTCAATTTTTGTTGAAATCAAACAAAGTTTGATTTTGGACCCTCATTTGAACCAACTTGAAAACTGGGCCAAAAATTAAAAATCTAAATACATGTTTAGTTTGAGCATATGAAAGAACCCCAAGAATTCAATTTTTGTTAAAATCAAACTAAGTTTAATTTTGGACCCTTTGGACCTTAATGTAGACCAATTTGAAAATGGGACCCAAAATTAAAAATCTAAATACACGGTTAGATTCTGCATATCAAAGAACCCCAATAATTCAATTTGTAATGAAATCAAACAGTTTAATTTTGGACCCTTTGGACCTCAATTTGGACCAATTTAAAAACGGGGCCCAAAATCCAAAAACTTAATACACGGTTAGATTCAGCATATTAAAGAACCCCAAGAATTCAAGAATTAAACCCCATTGAAATTGGTCAAGAAATAAGCAATTTATACAAAGTATTAGAAAAGTATTGTTTTTGGCCCCTTTTTCCTAAACGTTAGGGACCATAACCCCAAAATCAATCCCAACCTTCCTTTTGTGGTATGGAACCTTGTGGTTCAATTTCATAGAGATACATTCACTTATACTAAAGTAATTGTCCGGAAACCAAATGTCTTCGGATGACGCCGACGACGACGTGATAGCAATATACATTTGTACGACCGCAAAATTTTTT
The DNA here is from genome assembly GCA_028015205.1 of Mytilisepta virgata. Lineage (NCBI taxonomy): Eukaryota > Metazoa > Mollusca > Bivalvia > Mytilida > Mytilidae > Mytilisepta > Mytilisepta virgata. The sequence goes on from CM051513.1 coordinate 3,096,098, forward strand.
GCGGACGTATTAAAACCCATACCATATAGTTAGGTGTAAAAGACCCCAACATGAAAAATGTGATACAATTCAAATGAGGGTCCATACCTCCTTTATGACAAGGATGGTAAAGTGTTATTTCATGTGATGTGTTTGCAATTTTTATTTTACCCGCTACGTGTTTTAGTGCTTGAAGCTCATTATTCACCACGACTCTTGAAAGTTAATTAAAAGCAACGTGCACCTGTTTGTTTTTTTTTCTTCATAAAATGACCATTTTATTATCCTGTTTTTCCGTTGACATACCCTTTTTACAAACTTATATGAAGATGGCACGCATTGTTTGTTTAAAACAGCAAAATAATTTGGAACTAGGAAATGACAAAAAAATCATACCAAAAATGTTGTTAGTAAGCTGAAAAATATACATTTTTTATTTAAAACATATTGATGTCTTGTAAGATTTAAAAAAAAATTTCCCCGCACAACCTACCCGACTTTTTCACATAAAAAATCTGTAAACCAGCAAATTAAAAAACTCTGGCCTAATGTAGACTTGGGAGAACTTACTTAAAAATTTTCCATATAATTAATATTTCCAAGGGACACACAACTCTTTAAAAAATAGTTCATCGGCATTCATTTTCAAACTTGTCGGAGACATTGCATATATAAAGCTTTGATAAATATCTGGCAGGAATATCTGTACATGTGAGAGCGCTTACAATTCAATTTTCTATGGAATTTATATTTCTAAGGGATATAATTTATGAACAAATAATTGATCAGCGCTGATTTTCGAATTTCGAAGACATTGCTCATATAAACCTTTAATATAAATTTCATAAAAATTTTGCAAGAATTTATCTTGAGATCGCTTACAAAACTGGACACATGGACGGACAGCCGCCCAATATTTTTATTTACCAAGCATGCATCGCACAGGAAAATAAGATCAGACATAATGAGCGTTGGTACACGAATAACACCACTTTATAATCTTAATAATGTCGACTTCAGTAGTTCTTCCTCATTACTATGTTGGAGCAGTTTTTGTGCAAGGATCACACTACTAAGCCAGGATGAATGGCAGAAAAGTTGGACTGCCGCTGGATAGGGAGGGTACAAGGACTTCCCGAGAACTCCCACAATGTTAGTATGAACCAGATAACAGAAATATATTAACCAAAAGAAAGATATATATCTGTTTACGGTTACCCAACCGACCAAACCGAAGTCATTTTATTTTCGTAGTTCAGTGAAAAATTAACTGAACTCGTGTCAGTAGCGAAGTAAGAGTTGCCAATAAATTTCATTAATTGCCTGACACATCCCAATGTTCACAATTGTGAAAATGACAGCTGTTTTAAGGAAACTCGCAACTCGTGTGATGAAATAAACACTTTGCCACCATATTTTTCCAACCAATAACGAAGGGAAATAATCCAATAATAAGAAATACGGGTAAACTCTGCCAATGGACAACTCGGACCACAGCAAATCGTACCGCACCGACTCAAAATCATGTCGCCAAAAATAATAAAATGGAAATACCGACCTCCTACATGTGACCTACCCTCTTTTTTTGTGATGTAACCTTAAATAGGCATATATATTTTTTTTACCTAATAAAACTACAATTTAACTTCAGGAATTCGATTTGTGTGTCTTGTATAACAATATGGCGGACGTAATCATTCAAACGGTAGATTCAAATATTATCTATATTTTACAAATTTTATTCAATAAAGTTATTTATTTTAATAAAACATATTTTAGACTTCAAAGGTACCCTGCACATACCTTAAGCAGTACGCGATCAATTTGAATAATTACATCCACCGGAGATCAGATGGGAATTTGCATAAAATACACAACAATCGAATTTATGAAGTTAAATTGTACTTTAATTGTGTAAAAATGACATATATCTCAAAATAATACTTAATATCTGTAAAAGAAGTATTACTCCATGTACATGTACAGTAAAGTTATCAGTTCTCTGGTTCATTCTTATTGTTGTTGTTTGTTATTGAGTTTTGTTTAGTTCTCGGGAATTCGTTGCACCGGGATTTTGCATAATCCATTGCAGTAGAACGTCATCAAATGACTATTCTGTAATTTATTCATAAAAACAACTTGAGATTGGTCTATAGTTTAAGTGTTGCAGATTCTAAATTGCGATAAAGCGACGACCTTTCGTTTTTCGGGAGGGGGGGGGGGGGGGGGTAGCATTTAAAAATGAATATCACGGGCTTATAAGAGATGAAGATACATAATTATGAGTGGCCATTCGTGTCATTGGCGGCCTATTTTGGCGCGTATATCAGATATGCGCGTATATACTTCAGTTTAGCGCGCTATTTGTATAAATTAGCGCGCCTTTTTTATCAAATAGCGCGCCATTTTTATTAATTGCGCGCTATTTTTTTCATTTGTATATACTTAAGTATAATTTTTATTTGCGCGCTATTATTAAGAAATGGCGCGCAATATTTTCTTATTAGCGTGTATATTGCATTCACTTCTGAGCCAATCAAATAGCTCGTTTTAACGTTGATGATTGATGTTCGGAAGTCATTACAATTAAGCAATGGCAGACAGTGGCGACAGAGAACGGTTTTTAATTAGAATAAAAGAGACAGTGGATTATTGTTGCAGATTAAGTGAGTCTGATTCAATAGACAATGACCTTATAAACAATATAGACAGAAGGTAAAGTATAAAATGTATTATTCGTAGCCATTTATTTTATGAATGTTCATGTTTTTTTGTTTGTTTTAAGTTATCATGCACAGAAATATGATGTTGCTTCAAATGATCGTATTTTATTTATAATTTTACGAAGTGTTTAACTGATTGCTAACAATTTTTTACACCATAAGTGAGTGGGAGGGGGGAGGGGGAGCAACTCCCGAAAATTCAAAAATATTTTTCACACGGGGGGGGGGGGGGTGGCTAGGAGGCTTTCTAATCCCGAGTTACCGTTGAGATGAAGTGTTGTTTCCCGAAAATTAAAACATGAATAAATTAAATTATAAAAATAATAAGATATTAATATTAAATTCAAATATTTTTACACATTGGGGAGGGGTAGGAGGGGGTCCAATCCCCAGTTACCGTTGAAATGAAGTGTTGTTTCTCGAATCCCGAAAATTAAAATATGAATAATCACTTGACCTACATTTATTTTTTTTTCAAAATTACCAATAATCAAATCAAGGTAAGTATTTCCTGCATTGATTACGGTCCCGTCTTGTTTCTATATTAAGTCAAGTAAAGTTTGTAAAACCGGTAAAGATGGATGGTATAAATCTTGAAATCTGATTAGTTACCATTAAATATTAAAATTTCATATGAAGTGGCGTAGAGAAGAGAGGGTCTTATTGATGTGTCTGATATTTTACGATTTCTTTAGATGTTTATTCTTATACATCCTTTAACCTTAATTGATAAATCAGATTAATTTTCAATCGAAGTGGCGGTTCCTGGGGAAAAACTTCAAGAACGGTCCTAACTATAATTTGTAAATTATATATTATTATATCAGAAAAAGATAAATAACTTTAAGTTAGTGAAAATGTAAGTTTTTATGAAGTGTAACTTTCAGGGTCCGTCGACGAATAAGACACAATTTTTTGGTCCGTCGACGAGTATGTGTGTCCTACGTTGAATTTATATTATTTTCACTTCTTTTCACACATTTTCAAACCAACATAATCTAAATGACCACCAATATTGATCGGACTTACAAACATACCGGACTGAACATATAAATAACAAGACAGGTGAGGTAAACGGTACAGGAAATGCTTACCCTTCGGAAGCACTTGGTTTCACTCCTGGTTTTTATTTTTTGTGTTAATTGTTGTTGCCGTTGTCGTCTTTGTTTACCCCTTGGTTTTGGTTGTTATTGTGTTAATATTTATCCACATCAAAAGTGACAGAAACTATACTATAAAAGACAGAATACAGAAACACATTCTAAATAGGACACTTACGATTTAAAAAAATCAGGTATATGATGTACTCGTCTTGAATTTCAAACCGACACTATTATATATGCATGCACCAAATACCACTCATTGGTCAAATTCCAATTATTTCAAGCGTTATCCGGTGACAAGTTATTAGTTAAATTAAGCTGAAATTCTTTTCATCTTCATATGTGACCGTACTTGGACTAATAGGAAAGAAAGGCGACAAAACAATTTATCAGATATTTGGTTTTTTCAAAAGCATTTCCTGTACGGTTAACGGCACCCGTCGTGTTGTTTCTATGTTAAGTCCGGTAAATGTGTAAATCCGATAAAGATGGAAGGTCATTTATTACTGAGGAAGAATTAAGAATTCAAGAATATCAGAAATATTTTATGACACCCTTCTATTATAATGGTCAATAAGTTTGTGATGACGTCCATAAAATTTATTGAGCGAAGACTTTTATTTGATTGATTCATAGTCCTGTCCAAGTAATTTTGAGAGAGTAGTACTCCTCTCTCAACAAAATACAGATATTTAACAGATATTTAGAACTAGCTCTGGAGTAACGTATCAATTGAGACACGAAAACTCCATACGCTGGTGATGCTGGAATATTGCTACACAAAAATGGAAAGATGGCTATTGGAAAATAAGCCATCATGTTTGTCGGTAGTGTGTTTGATTTCAAGGTCAGTGGGATATAATGAGTATTTGGTACAATTATAACTGTTTCCAGCATTAGTTCGGTGACAATTTAGTCAGTAAAATTAGTGATAAAATAAGCAGAAATTCTTTTCATCTGTGTCTGTGACTTTACTGGGACTTATAAGAAAACAATGATACAACCGTTTATCGTAGAGCTATCATCAACATTTTCAGTTTTGCATTTTTTTCCACAGGAACTTTCTGTTACTATAGTTTTTGTTTCGTTTACGTTTCCTGTTCTATAATTAAAATGATTATTAATCAGTCGATTTATAACGACGATATTATTGTATTTTTTATACACAATGTTCAACACAAAAAATTCGTCGACGCACCTTGTTCACGCACCTCATTTTGCGTCACCTACTCGTCGACGGACCCAAAAATCTTTTAAATGCAAATATCTCTTTAATGCAAATTGCTGATCAAAAGAAATTACTATGTTTTACATATATCATGTTGTTCATTCGTCAAATAAAATAAATTGAATTAAGTACTGAAAAGTAGGGTAATTTACCAAAAACATCGCTGTTGTTTACATTTTTTACACATGAAACTCGAGTGAATAAAATACCCTTTCGTTTAATAGCAAAACTATTCGATATATCATATATCGAATTTATCAGGCTTACGCTTAAGTATTATCAAATTTGCCAGATACTATTTTGAATACCGGTATATAAAATTATTATTAAACACTAATATTAGCAATTTTTTAATGACCTTTAGTCTACTTCCTCAACAAAAGTTTGTCTCCGCACGGTACCATACTCTGTCGACGGACCAATTATTTTGTTCGCTTTGTGTCGACGGACGTGAGCTCGATAAACCGATAAAACCCTTTGAAACAGAAAATTATGCATTGTATGTACTTAATGGTAACATATCATTTGAATATTTTGTTCATTGTTACGGACGAAACAAACTCAACAACCTGCTTATGATTGTAAGCTAATGTTTACTTCTTTGGTTCAATTGATTAACCCCTGGTGTTAATGCTTGCAACATTATATAAATGGGAACAAACTGTTTTAAATCACACATTAAAATAAAATGAAAGAAAAACGGGTTATTATTTTCGGGGAAAGGGACGAAAAGCGATCTTAAATTTAATTGATCTAACACGTTATAAGCAGGGGAAGATCCATTACTTTTTAAATGTTGGCTTTCTCAACTTTCGCCGAAAAAAAACTATAGGTAACTTTAAAATAGAATACTAGTGTATCCAAAGTAAATATTAACACAATAACAACCAAAACCAAGGGGTAAACAAAGACGACAACGGCAACAACAATTAACACAAAAAATAAAAACCAGGAGTGAAACCAAGTGCTTTCGAAGGGTAAGCATTTCCTGTACCGTTTACCTCACCTGTCTTGTTATTTATATGTTCAGTCCGGTATGTTTGTAAGTCCGATCAATATTGGTGGTCATTTAGATTATGTTGGTTTGAAAATGTGTGAAAAGAAGTGAAAATAATATAAATTTAACGTAGGACACGCATACTCGTCGACGGACCAAAAATTTGTGCCTTACTCGTCGACGGACCGTGAAAGTTACACTTCATAAAAACTTACATTTTCACTAACTTAAAGTTATTTATCTTTTTTTGATATAATAATATATAATTTACAAATTATACCGTTCTTGAAATTTTTCCCCAGGAACCGCCACTTCGTTTGAAAATTAATCTGATTTATCAATTAAGGTTAAAGGATGTATAAGAATAAACATCTAAAGAAATCGTAAAATATCAGACACATCAATAGACCCTCTCTTCTCTACGCCACTTCATATGAAATTTTAATATTTAATAGTAACTAATCAGATTTCAAGATTTATACCATCCATCTTTACCGGTTTTACAAACTTTACTTGACTTAATATAGAAATAAGACGGGACCGTAATCAATGCAGGAAATACTTACCTTGATTTGATTATTGGTAATTTTGAAAAAAAAATAAATGTAGGTCAAGTGATTATTCATATTTTAATTTTCGGGATTCGAGAAACAACACTTCATTTCAACGGTAACTGGGGATTGGACCCCCTCCTATCCCTCCCCAATGTGTAAAAATATTTGAATTTAATATTATTATCTTATTATTATTATAATTTAATTTATTCATGTTTTAATTTTCGGGAAACAACACTTCATCTCAACGGTAACTCGGGATTAGAAAACCTCCTAGCCACCCCCCCCCCCCCCCCCCCCCGTGTGAAAAATATTTTTGAATTTTCGGGAGTTGCACCCCCTTCCCCCTCCCACTCACTTATGGTGTAAAAAATTGTTAGCAATCAGTTAAACACTTCGTAAAATTATAAATAAAATAGGATCATTTGAAGCAACATCATATTTCTGTGCATGATAACTTAAAAACAAACAAAAAACAGGGACATTCATAAAATATATGGCTACGAATAATAAATTTTATACTTTACCTTCTGTCTATATTGTTTATAAGGTCATTGTCTATTGAATCAGACTCACTTAATCTGCAACAATAATCCACTGTCTCTTTTATTCTAATTAAAAACCGTTCTCTGCCATTGCTTAATTGTAATGACTTCCGAACATCAATCATCAACGTTAAAACGAGCTATTTGATTGGCTCAGAAGTGAATGCAATATACACGCTAATAAGAAAATATTGCGCGCCATTTCTTAATAATAGCGCGCAAATAAAAATTATACTTAAGTATATACAAATGAAAAAAATAGCGCGCAATATAATAAAAATGGCGCGCTATTTGATAAAAAAGGCGCGCTAATTTATACAAATAGCGCGCTAAACTGAAGAATATACGCGCATATCTGATATACGCGCCAAAATAGGCCGCCAATGACACGAATGGCCACTCATACATAATCTTGCCCAAGACAGAATAAAAATGAATATTTTGCAACACACACAAAATGCAGGAAATAGGTGTATACAAAAGTGAAAATAATTGTTCGTGGGCAAAGTCATGGAAAAGGATTAACCTGTGTAGCAACAGTTGAAAATTAATATTTAATCCGCAAATAAATCCGTAATAAAGTGATGTTTTTAATGTTAGGGGCGATCTATACTGTTCAACTTAATCTTATTGTATCGCCTAATCCCTTTTGTCGTTCTCCCTCCACATTCTTTTCCTTCATGTTATCAACTTCTATCCCTCCACACAGGAGAGCACAATTCGTGATGAGGCTACTCGTTCTTATATGGTTAACCACTCCCACAACCAACCGGATCCACGCTTACATTTTATAATAATAGCTGAATGGCTCGCACGTTTTTGTATGTGAACACCCTCAAAATGTAGAGAAAAGATAAATAGACTTTTTGAATGGATAAAGTCACAGAAATGTTCAATTTGTTTTTTACAAGAAACACATTTTGATGCAAATATTGAAAGAGAAATTTTGAAATATGACGAATTTAATGTTTATTGTAATAAAGCAACAACAAACCGATGTGGCGTTGCAATTGTTATTAAAAAGTCTTTAAACCAGAAAATTATTGATACATTTACAGATGAAGAAGGGAGATATTTTTAATTAATATTGAAATTGATGATAATATTTTTTCTTTACTGTGTTTATCTGCGCCTAACTAAAACCAGTAGAAATGTGTTTTTCAAGAATGTTAACAATTTACATAAAGAACATGGGATAGGAATTCCAATTTTGGGTGGAGATTTTAATGATAATTTTAAAGGTATTGATAGAAAAAGTACTCGGACGGGGACACAAAATATTCAAGCGGTCAATAGTTTGAAAGTTTTACTAAAAGGTCACAAATTAATTGATATTTGGAGAAAATTAAATGAAAACAAACAACAATTTACATGGCGGAGAAAGGATAAATCCCAAGCAAGTCGAATAGACATGATTCTGATTGGAAATGATCTCATTCCATACATAGAGTGCTGTAAAATTAAACCTGCTATTATCAATTATACTGATCACCAAAGTGTATTCTTAAAATTTAAGACTAGTAGGTCAAAAAAGGGGAGTGGATATTGGAAGATAACTAAATCAATTTTAAATGATGTTTTTACATACACCTGGTCAATAATTTAATAAATGAGTGTTTTAAAGGTAAACAAAATTCTGATAGTATACAAGTAGCATGGGATGTATTCAAAATAGAGGTAAGGGAGGTAACTGGCGAATATTGTAGAGCTAAAGCAAAAGTGACAAGAGACAATTTACGAATGTTTGAAAAAATGTTGGAGAATACTCTAAAAGATATGGACAAACAAAAATCAGATTTTGAAGCTATAGATAGAGAAATTAATAATCTTGAAACTGAAATAAGTAAAATTTATGACGAAAGAGCGAAAGGGGCACAAATCAGATGTAGGGAAAAGTGGATAGAACTTGGTGAAAAAAATAATTATTATTTTCTTGGATTAGAAAAACAGAGACAAATTAAGAAATCAATTAACAAACTGAAATCAAGGGAGGGGGAAATAGTAACAGATCAAGGGGAGTTATTGTCAAATATAAAAAAATACTATGAAAACTTATACTCTACTACTAATCCAAACAAAACTCTCAGTGATCAATATATATATGACACAAATCTTGATCCTAAGATAAATGAAATTGACAAATCTAATTGTGATGGAGATATTACATTAAATGAATGTACTAACGCCATCTTTAAGATGAAATTAAATAGATCGCCCGGATTAGATGGACTAACTGTAGAATTTTATAGGAAAGTTTGGGAAAAGCTGAAACATATTATAATTTTGGTTCTAAATACTGGATATAGAAAACAAAACCTAACATATTCACAACGCACAAGTGTTTTAACACTTTTATTTAAAAAGGGCGACCCATTGTCATTAGATAATTACCGTCTAATTTCTCTTTTAAATGTAGATTTGAAACTTTTATCGTATGTCTTAGCTCAAAGATTAAAACAAATATTCCCAGACATCATTAACGAAGATCAAACTGGTTATGTAAAAAATCGATTTATTGGCTTCAACCTCAGGCAAGTTCAGGATATAATAGATTACAGTGAATTATATAAAATCGAAGGGGAAATTGTATTCGTTGACTTTTCTAAAGCCTTTGACTCTCTAGAATGGAATTTTATGTTAAGCGTTCTTAAGCACTTTGGATTCAATGATTCTTTTATAGGGTGGGTTAAAACGTTGTATAATGATATTCAAACATGTGTCACTAATAATGGATGGATTTCTGAAGTCTTTAAAAACACAAGGGGGATACGTCAAGGATGCCCTTTATCTACATAAAGTTGCGGAAATTAGTTGGACTACAAGTCCAGTATTTTGAGTATTGTAGGGAAGAATGTGAAAAATTAAACTGGGAAAATAGAATAAATAAAATGAATAGACTATTTGATGCATGGGGAAAGAGAAACTTAACAATTTTAGGGAAAATTTTAATAATTAAAGTACTTGTCTTACCAATTTTTACTTTCATGGGGTCAGCTTGTATCGTGCCAAAAGTGTACATAAAAGAAATAGAAAGTAGATGTTTTAAATTCATATGGAAAAATAAACCTGATAAAGTAAAATGAAACACAGTTATTGGTACATATGAACAAGGGGGGTTACAAATGGTAGATATTAGGAGTTATTTTTGTTCGTTGAAAGCCTCATGGGTACAAAGATTAGTCATCGGAGAAATGGTCAATTGGAAAGTTATTCCGCACAAATAGATTAATGCTTTGGGTATAAATTCGCTAAATTTTATGACAAATAACGATAATAGTATTAAACATAAATATTTCAAAGATATCCCTGTTTCAAATATTTCAAAGATATCCCTGTTTTTTACAAAGAGGTTTTGAAATGTTGGAACTTATCAGGTGGAGGTAATTTAAAAAAAAAAGCCTGTTACATTTACAGATATAAGGAAACAAATATTATGGAATAATAAGTATATTAAACTTGAGAGCAAACCTGTGATTTTTGATAATTGGATTAAAAGTAATATAATCTATATAAATGACATAATTGATGGAAATGGATGTATATCTCAAGATGTCATTTTAACGAAATTGAAAAATAAATCTACCTGGATGGCTGAAATTAATATTTTGAAAAAGGTCATTCCTTTTGAATGGAAACACAGTTTATCCTCAGAAAATTCTGTGAAATGTGTGGTTAATTTTAAAAGATTTCAGATTTGTTGGAAAAATTTAGATTTAAACGTGAAAAATATTTCGAACAAGATATTGTACGAATCTTTTATTAAAAAAAAACAAACAATAGTAGATTTCGAAAACCAGTTAATGCAATTAAAACTTTTATTAAATCGAATAAGTTAATAGATATATGGCGTCACAATAACAAATGGCGAACACAGTACACATGGAGACGAACAAATCCACCCCAAGCAAGCAGAATAGACTTATTTCTTATTAGCAAACATTTTCTGCCGAATATAAAATCATGTGATATTAGGCCATTAATGATAAAATCAACAGATCACCAAGCAGTCTCTCTAAAAATAGAAAGTGTTAAACCAAATAGTAAAGGTCCAGGATATTGGAAAATAAACAACTCTGTTTTCGAAGACCATGAATACAAAAATAAAATTACGACGTTATTAACCAAATATAAAAAAATAATGGATCAAAACAAAACGGATATTTGTTTACTTTAAGAAAAATTAAAACTTAAAATTCGGGACATAACCATAGAATATTGTATATACAAAGCAAAACAAAGAAAAAATAACATTACAAATTTAGAAAACAGATTAAAAGATATTTTAGCTGAATACGATAATACAAATGACAATGATCTATTAAATAAAATAAATTGTCTACAAAAAGATATAGAACTTCATTACGCTTATAAGGTACAAGGAACACAAGTCCGCGCTCCTCAAGATTCGATAGAAAAAGGCGAAAAAAATAATGCATACTTCCTAGGGTTAGAAAAATCAAAACAAGCAAAGAAAACCATTATTAAACTTAAAGATGAAAAAGGAAATATAGTAACAGAACAAAACGAAATATTAAAAATTGAAAGAAATTTTATAAGAAATTATATTCCATAAATACCGATGATAAACACGACCCCGTAAATTATATTCAAAATACTAAATTAAATTATAAGCTATCCGCACAAGAAAGCAAAACGTGTGATGGGTATATATCTCTAGAAGAACTTACTAACGCAGTTAATAATCTTAAGCTCAACAAAAGTCCAGGGCTAGAAGGAATTAGCACAAACTTTTACAAAACTTTCTGAACATATTTAGGACAATGTTATTAAAAACATTTAATGTAAGTTATGATAATAATACCCTCCTTTTTTCGCAAAGGCAAAGTATTCTGAGCTTAATTTATATAAAAAAAAAACGACCCACTCGATTTGGCAAATTACAGACCTATTTCATTAATAAATACAGATTATAAATTACTGTCTTACACGTTAGCAACAAGATTGAAAAATATTATACATAAAATTGTTAATTCGGATCAGACGGGATATATGATAAATCGTTATGTTGGCTTCAATTTACGTCTTATACAAGACTTCATAGATTACAGTGATAATTTTAAAATAGAAGGAGCAATCATGTTTCTAGATTTTACTAAGGCTTTCGATAGCTTACACTGGGATTTTATGTACAATACGTTAGAACATTTTGGTTTTGGCAAAAGTTTTATAAAATGGATAAAAAACACTTTATACTGACAGTTCTATTTCGATTTACAACAATGGATGGATATCAGCTCCAGTGACACCGGAACGCGGGATAAAACAAGGATGCCCATGCTCTTCTCTCAGTTTTGTCATATGTGTAGAAATAATGGCCAATAGGTTAAGATCTGACAAGAACATTAAAGGAATTGAAATAAAACCAGATGGGAAAACACATCATTTAAAAATTTCACAACTAGCCGATGATACTACACTCTTCCTAAAATCAAAAGCAGAAGTCCTTCTAGCATTAAATACTATAGAAACGTTTGGCACATTCTCAGATTTGAAACTTAATAGATCAAAAACAGAAGTGATATGGATAGGAAAATTGAAACATTGTAAGGACAAGGTAGGGGACATTACATTCACTGATAAACCGGTTAAAGTTTTAGGAGTATTTTTTGGCATAAATAAAAGCGAATGTAATAAAATAAATTGGGAATCAAAAATGCTTAAGGCAAAAAAAATCAATTAAACGCTTGGGAAAAAAGAAATCTTTCTATGATTGGCAAAATTCTCATAATAAAAACTCTTATTATACCACAGTTTACTTACATGGCAAGTACTTTAACGATTTCAAAAGAACAAATCAAAGAACTCGAGTCGGAAATATTTAAATTTTTATGGGACGGAAAGAAAGAAAAAATAAAACGACAGACACTAATCGCAAATAACGATGAAGGGGGTTTAAACATGATCGACATAAAAAGTTATTTCCAATAACTTTCTAAAAGCCAAATGGGTATTAAGACTAACAGAATCAGCTGATGAAAGTTGGTCAATAATTCCTAAGTTCTACCTAAATAAATTGGAAAAGATTTTTTGATATTTAAAACAAATATGGATATTAAAGATCTAAAAAAGTTTCAAAATTTAAATGAAATACCAGAATTTTACAGGGAAATTATTTTTTGCTGGGCAGAATTGAAAGATACATATATAACGAATGAAAACTTTAGGGACATTAGAAAGGAAATCATTTGGGGAAACAAAAATATAAAATTTGATAACAAACCTTTATTCATGCTAAATTGGATCAATAGCGGAATCGTTTTCATTAATGATATTATTGACGAAAATGGGGACATTTTGGGAGATCATATTCTAAACAAATTAAATGTAAAAAGAAATTGGATATCCGAGATTAACATTGTTAAAAAGGCAGTACCAAAAAGATGGCTTCAATGTCTCAAAAATGAAGACTCAATGAAAACAAAAGTAAACATAGATACTAATAATTATAAAATAAAAATAAATAATCAAAATCTATTAATTAAAGAAATTGATTACAAAAGTATTTACAATATTCTTAAAATGAAAAAACACGCGACCAAATATTGGAATAAACATGTGGATAAACTTAGTAAATTCAAATAAATCTGTAAAAAAGCTCTAAATTTTATCCACACCAAACTATATTCAAATAAATTAAAGGTATTCAGATGGAAATTAATATCTGCTATTTTAACTAATAATGAAAAACTACACAAATGGAAAATAAGTCCTTCACCAAATTGCAATTTATGCAATTGTGTAGATAATTATCAACACTTTTTCATTGACTGTATTTTTGTAGCAGATTTTTGGAAAATAATCCAAATAAAATTGAAAGAAATACACTCTGACAGAAAAGTAACCCTGAAGGATATTGCATTAGGATATAAACTAAATGAACCGGCATATTCGGAATTCAATATTCTATTCACTATAATTGGATTTTCAATATATAAATCATTCTATGTCTCAGAACTAAAAAGGAAGACAACAACAGTATACAACATTTTTCAAAGAGAACTTAACCAATATTTGAATTTTAACCCCGTCAAAACAATCTGGCTAAGAAACTTCCAAAACGCAATATAAAATCAAGCTACTAAATATAATTATCCATTTATCTTTGATATTGAGTGGTACATTTAAAGTTAATTTACTTACCAACTTTGGAATTATAATCCTTAATTTGTCATAATATAAATCTATAGATCAACAACTAGATCTATAGAACACGTGTACCGCAAACACTGATAGCGCATGGAAGTTTAAACTACACAAAACTTACCCATCGAACTTTTACCGGTCTGTTAGATTCGATTGTTGTTTTCAAAATTGATCTTATTGTAATTAATTGTTAACATGGCAAATCCTTTAATATAATCAGAAAGTTCTGATGTTTCTCAATTAAACAAAAAAAATAATTTGAATCGTCTATAGAAATAAATAAATGGTTAACTTTATTTAATTTAAAAGATATTTTTTTTTTGTAAAAAATGTTTATAATTTTATTTTTGGATACATACAAGAAAACAAATTGAAGATATTTAGATGGAAACTTTTACAAAATATAATTCCAAACAGACAGCTACTATTTAAGTGGAAAATAACTAGAAATAATCATTGCAATTTCTGTAACGAAGTCGAAGATTATTTCCACTACTTTATATCTTGTTTATGTTTAGATAATTTTTGGACTAAATACAAGAAATTCTTCGTGTATGTAAGATGAATTTTAAGATTACTTTAAAACATCTTGTTTTGGGATATAAAATATTTGATGAAATATTTTTCTGGTTTAATCTCTTATTAACTATAATAAGTTTTTCGATTTATAAAGCATATTATATATCTGAACATAGAACCAAACATGTTAATATTTTTGATATATTTGTTAAGGAATTACAGACTAGAGTTAATTCAGAAAATAGGAATTCAAAATTAGTATTCATCAAAAATTATATATCAAATAAGTTTAGGTGATATTTTATGTATAGTTTAGTGCATTTATGTATTTGTATATTTATGTATTTATTATTTACATTGACACTATTTATAAAATGATACGTGCAAAGTAAGACATGGTGCCGACAACAAATCGGTTTACCTTAAAATTGATTTCAGATTAAAATCTGTAAAATATTCTTTAAATGAAATCCTGAGATTGAATTAATGGATTTATAGCTATAATCCCAAATACCAAAATTTTGAAGATTATTTCAGCTTTGATGTCGACAACACTTTTTAAATGTGAAGACTACTATGTAAAGACTATTTGTGCTTTGACAATTGGATGTAGAATATCGTAGGTATAAACATATCAACATAGACAAATGAAACAATACCACCATTGCACTGACTTAGGTATATTTAGGATATTTTTCATTTTTAAAGGCTTTCACAAAAACTGCCTAAATTCTTAACAAAAGATAAGGTCACCAAAACCTTTTGTAAGATAGTCACAAATTCATAGACACTGATCTCGGAAATAAATAACAGTAAAGGTCATTGAACTTATTGGGAAATTATGCAAATTTTGGCAAATAATGAATATCGGTGATGAATTTGTACCTAGCTACACGTATAAGAAATCTTCTACTGAATTCATTCTATAAAACTTAATATAATAATCTTCATATAGTGAAGTGGGGGTATGTATAACGCAGATGTTTGCGAAACACTTCATATTATCCCCGCACTTTCGAAGAAATTCGGGGATATAGCGATTGTATCCGTCCTTCCGTCAACTCCTCCTTCAGTAGTAGAATTTTGAGAAAAAAACTATCTATTTAAGCTTGCGACATTAACTCGACTTTCATTTTTCAATTTATGCATTTTGTTTGTATACAGTATTGTCAAGCACCGTATGCAGATGCACAATAAGGTATTACAAATTTTAATATAATACTCTTCAAATAAGGAATTTGTGTTTGCATGAGAACAAAGTTGGGTATGTATAACACAGATGTTTGCGAAACACTTCATATTCTATAATGCTATAAGGGTATTTCTTGAACGGTACTAAGACCTCACAAAGCGGTTTTCTTGACAATATAAAAACTCAACATGCATAACGCTTGGATATGACTCTACTATTGATTTTATCGTTACATTAAGCATTCTTTGATAAACATTTGGGGGCATTGTTCACTTGAAAGCAAACGTCTTTGAGAATCACAGTCAAGCTTTGTCATTATATGTTAATTATAACCCTTTACTGCATACAGATCTTTTTATCTTTTCCGTGATTTTTTTTTATAGTATCCTTCAATAGTTATTTACATAACATTTTATGAAAGCAAAAGAAATAATCATCAAAATATTTAAATAAATGTGCGTAAAACATATAGTGCTAGCTTTAAAAGTCAACGTCATGGTCCGTTTCTACAATTATATCTTATATACATGTGCAAAGTTATATTTCCCAATTGTCATAATAATTCTAAAAATGATAGTTTGGGGTTGTTGGATGTGGCGCCTGCTGATATGTTGTCCCTGGATAATGTCCCGCAGGTTGTCCAGCTGGATAAACAGTTCCTGGATTTCCGGTTCCGGCTTGGCAGTAATATGCGTCTGTAGCTTCTCTCCGAATAGGATAATCCCTTGCTTGGTGCACCAGTCTTTCCCTTTCTCCAGTGGATCCTGAAGAAATAAAACACCAGTTAAAAAGATCTATTTTTTACAAGATTATTAGGATGGTTGGTCAGTAAGGCATCTGTTGAGTAAATGATTATTAGGATGGGTGGTCAGTAGGGCATCTGTTGAGTAAATGACTATTAGGATGGGTGGTCATTAAGACATCTGTTGAGTAATACTAACTTAAGTTTCGCTCAATGTCTTTTGTCAATCCATTTCGTTTACTTCAGTTAGACAAGATACTTCAATGGATACCTTGCTAACTTTTGTAACACATCACAACATTTTGTTGTCCGTATTGTATCTAGTTTGTAGTATTACTCACCAAAAAAACAAAAGTGACGTTACTGTCCATTATTCGGTATATCAGCTGGTTTGAATAAATTCCTATCGACCAACAGCTCATAATTAGCAGGACACAAGTGTTGTACAAATATGTATATTTTAACATAAATAGAAACTTACTTTGAATAACAAAATGGCCAAGACGTCTCCGTCTGTATAGTAAGCAAAGTCCGATTATGACAGCCACAAAAACTACTATGGCGATAACGATTCCGATCTCAGCACCAGTAGAACTACAGCAATATTTTATTTTATCGATCGCCTTAGGTCCACAACATCCACTCAAACAGTACTCATATTTGGTAAAGTAATACACTGTAGGCGTGTGGATCTCGTAGTAACACGATCCTGCATATGTGCCACCTGGTGAAATGAAAAGTTCAAGCAATGACAAGATTTTAATATGTAGCTGGTTGTCTTGTATGTATTTTTAAGATTTTTTAATACGTAGCAAAAGAAATTAAACACTTTAATATATGAATACCATCAAAATTTCCATATATTGTGCTGAACTGGTAAAATAGATAAAACCTGTGTATAAAGGGCACACAGAGAAATAAAAATAAAGTGTCATTTATACACATATTTGTCTTACAAACTATGTTATAACTGGGACATTTTACAGTGTACTGTTAGGCGATATTTACTGGAGGAGCGATTGAAACACAGATAAACCAGAAGGGGTCATTAATGGGGCTATGGTATTCAACAAAAAGATCATGAATTGTAGTTAAAGGGACTCAATACCCCAAAACAGATGGATGATGGATGAATTATTGTTTGACGTCCAGTGGCAACCAGGTGCATATCAGGACGACCCAAAACAGAGGTTTCCCCTATTTACCACAAAACACGCTCCTGGAAGCTTTGTTCGACAAAGTATCTTATCGAAGGATAAAGCCTATTTTCTCTAGTATGAAGTCGTTTTTATTACTATGTAATGCGCATATTCTACAAAAAATGTTCTTTTGAACATATATAACGCTCGTTATCTCAGCAAGATGTCAATTTTGAGAGAAAATGTAAATAACAAATATTTCCTTAAATAAAAATTGATGTTATTATGTATGGGGAACCAGGACTGTTGCCCCCGTGTGGGTCCCGGGGACACTAATAGAATAGGCCCACATATCCTCGGCTTGGCATAAGAAGCCACTCGTGTCGGTAATAGGGAGTGTTTCTGGTTGGCTGGAAAAACGGTTCCGATCACCATCTGGGGCACAATCTTTACCTAGACGGGAGGCCTGATGGACCAGATTCGGTCAATCGACATTGAAATATTTAAACAACCAGCTCCAGCTGGATTGCCCCGGTCTGGCCACTTACTAGTTATGTCTAGCCTTCTGCTGTTTTCTCGTGGTTGTTTGAAGAGACCCATATGAACCTTTCATGACACCTCGATACCATGGGTCGGGTTAAGGTGGTATGCAGGTATCGTATGAGATTGATGTTTTGGTTCTGGGGTCTCTGAAGATAGCCACTGACGGAATCAGCGGAGAAGGCGGTGGCTAATAGGGTAAGGCTTCCTCGGCTTAATGAGGCCTCATGTTTGCCGTGTGTGGATACCTGTAAGGATATAGGACGGGGTCCTGGTGGTTGAAACACGCCATTTTGGCCCTTACTTTATCTGAAACGGGCGGTCAGATGGGCCCGGTCTCGATCAATCCGCTGGTCACGCCAAGCCCTTGAACATGATCTTTTATAATCGTGGTCAATCGTGTAGATTTTACTTTGGACAGTTGTTTCGTCGAATAACCCCCAACACGAAGCTTGTGTCTATTTAAAAGTACTCTATGCGAGTATCATGTCCTGTAGCCCTAGTGCTTGTCGCATATGCGGCAAGCATACATCGTTGTGGTGCTTCTCCGAGGTGGGCGGGGAGCAAGGGCAGTGAAACATACTGAATCTTCATGAAAAACTCAGAAAACAACCAAAAACCAACACCCTCTAAACGGAAATATGATTATAGTGACGATGAGGAGAGAATGTCAAAATTACAAAACACAACTTCTGACAAATGTCCCAAATGTTTAGTTTTGACAGGTAAAAATTCTGACAGACCTTTGACTAAACGTCTCCTTTTTCACTACAGAAAAAATTCAAAGCTGCGCTGGACAAGTTTAAAAAGTTTCCAAAAAGAGAAGTTGAAGTCTGCTTATAGAATATATTAGGCCACAACAGGCAAAAAATCTCCTTTCTCTGACTTGTATTTCTGATGTTGAGATCTCGGTAACCCCACACCGAACACTCAATTCTTCCATGGGAGTTATTCGAGACAGAGACCGTGATTTGTACGAGTTGTCTCAAGAAGAAATTCAGGAAGAAATTGAATTTCAACATGTTTCAAAAGTGAAAAGGTTTACTAAAAAATCAAAAGGAAAAAATGTAAAACTGAATATATACCTCATTACATTCAACCTCACTTCGGTAGCTGAACATATCTACATAGGACCCTATAGAATGAAAGTTGACACATATACACCTAACCCTACTCGTTGTTTCAAATGCCAGAAATTTGGACACAGTAGGAGGTCATGTCGTGGTACTGAAAGATGTGTCAAATGTTCTGTAGAGGGCCACTCAAGTTTTGAATGTGACAGAACAATAAAGTGTGCAAACTGTGGAGTGAATCATTTCGCTAATTCAAGAAATTGTGAATTTTATAAAAAGGAATAAGAAATAAAAAAAAAACCAAAACTGAAAAAAAATTAAGCTATCAAGAAGCGAAACGAATGGTCTCTGTCTTGAATAACTCTGTTCAAACATCTTATGCTGATAAAGTCAAAACCTCACAAACCAGAACTTTTGCAACTAAAACCGAATTCACTTAGCCTGGTGGATCAGAACTACCAACACTCTTACTTCAACCTACTCAAGCTAAAGATAAAACTTCTCAATCTAAACCGTCTTCTACATCAAACTCTTCTCAAAGGTCTGGCTCTTTAAATACCTCAAACACTATCAGTAAACAACAAAGACCGACTGCCAGACAAAGAACTTCCATACCTTCAAACCAAAAATCTTCCTCATCGTCCCAAAAAACTACACCATCGTCTTCGAATGAAAAATCTAGAAACAAACAATCATCCGGTCGCCTCTCCAAGGCACTCCAAAATTAATAGATTTAGAGACCTCTGTTCAGAGTTCGCCAATGATGTCGACGAGGACTCTGAGCAGATGAATACTTAAAATGAACCAGAAGAATCAATCTCGGGAGATATTTCAGTTCCTGCTGCAGATTCTTCTCGTAACGCCAGAGATTCCAGCGCTTCTGGCGGCAGGCGAAGAAGTTGCTCAACTGAACAACTAAGGAAAACCTACTCCCCAATCCGTCCGCCCTGAAAATGAACAATAAAATTCAGTGGAATTGTCGGGGTTTAAAAATTAATTTAATTGAAATATCTTTACCTGTCCAAGCTTTCCTACCAGTTGCCTTTTGCCTCCAAGAAACTCACTTAAAGGAAAACGATCATGTAAACATAAAAACTTACTCTCTTTACAGCACAAGACCTAAACAGGATGAAAGGGCTGCAGGTGGCTCTTAAATCCTTATCAAAAACAACGTTTTCATAGTCAAATAAATTTGAACACTGATCTGCAGGCAGTTGCAGTTCGCCTTTCTCTTAATAAGAGTATTACACTATGTTCTGTTTATATTTCTCCTAACACAAACCTGGAAATTAGTAGACTTAAAACTTTAACAGATCAGTTACCTGTCCCATTTCTTCTTCTGGGTGATTTCAATGCCCATAATCATATATGGGGCAGTAACTCACAAAACGACAAAGGCAAAAAGTTTAAAGATTGTTTGAATCAGGAAAATTTGAGCATCTTCAATAACGGATTGGATAGTTATCTCCATCCGGGGAATGGTTCATACTCTGCTATCGATTTAACCATTTGTGACCCCTCTTTATTACTGGATTTCTCATGGCGAGTCAACGATGATTTGTGTGGTAGCGACACTTTCCCATCATTTTGGAAAATTTATTTCCCACGTCATCCGAGAGAGTTGTTCGCTGGAAATTTGACAAGGCCAATTGGCGAACCTCTTCGTCTCTAAAATAAATTCTCGTACACCAAAGTTTGGAATTTCATACAAAAAATTAACGGTAAAAACCGAAAAACCAATGTCCACCATCTGAAAGATGGCCAGACCCTTCTAACATCTGAAAGGGACATATCTAATAAAGTTTGAAAGACATTTTCTAGGCATTCCTCTTCTCAAAATTACTCTCAGGAATTTCAACAATTCAAAAATCGCACTGACAAAAACTAAACTTAACTTTAGATATAAAAACACAGAAGACTAAAACCGCTCTTTCTCTTTGGATGAACTCAAAACTTCCCTTGCAAAAGCCCATGAAACAGCATGTGGCCCAGATTATAAACTTCTGACTCATCTTCCTGATAAATCATTACAAACTCTTTTAAATATACTAAATAAAATTTGGCAAACTGGTGATTTGACCTCTTTGTGGAAGCTTGCCACAGTTGTCCCTATTCCAAACCTGGTAAAGATCATTTTGAATCGTCGAATTATCGCCAATTGCCCTCACAAGTTGCGCATGCAAGGCGATGGAACGAATGATCAACGGCCGCCTTGTTTGGTTCCTTGAGACCAATGGTCTCCTGTCTAATATAAAGTATGGATTCCGGCAGGGCAGAAGAACGGCAGATCATATCGTGCGCTTCGAGTCTTTCATACGCAACGGGTTTGCTAAAGGTGAACAGGTGGTGTCAGTCTTTTTCGACCTTGAAAAATCATACGACACCAATTGTAAATATGGCATTTTAAAAGACCTAAATGATATGGGGTTGAAAGGTAGGTTACCTACCTTCATTGAAAATTTTCTTTCAGATAGACAGTTCAAGGTAAAAGTTAACACCACCATGTCTGACCCTTTTGAACAACAGATGGGTGTTCCTCAGGGAAGTATCATCTCCGTCACTTTATTTAGTATAAAAATAAATGGTTTAACTAAAACATTAGAACAAATGTTGAGGGCTCCCTCTGTGTAGATGACTTTTTGATATGTTATAGAGCTAAAAATATGAACAATATAGAAAGACAACTATAGTTGTCTTGAAATAAAATTGAAAAGTGAGCCACAGAAAATGGTTTTAAATTTTCCAACTCAAAAACCGCCTGTATGCTTTTTTGTAACAAACGAAAACTGCATTTAGACCCTGAACTAGAGCTCTATAATGCACCCATTAAAGTTGTTAAAGAAAATAAATTCCTTGGAATTCTGTTTGATAATAAACTCACCTTTCTACCCCATATCAAAATGCTGAAAGCTAAATGCTTGGAAGCATTGGACATTTTAAAAGGTGTTGCAAGTACTGACTGGGGCGCTGATAAAGGCATTTTGTTAAATTTATATAGATCTTTAGTGAGATTGAAACCTGACTACGGTTCTATTATATATGGATCTGGTCGCAAATCCTACATAAATATTTTAGATACTGTTCACCAACAAGGCCTAAGTTTGGCCTTGGGGGCGTTCAGAACATCTCCCATCCCCCATAGCAGTTTGTATGTAGAGGCGAACGAGCTGTCTTTTAATAACCGTAGAATAAAACTTGGTCTACAATACTTGACCAAGCTAAAAGCATATCCCTCGAATCCGGCCTACGACTGTGTTTTCAACCCTCTTTATTAGGATATATTTGAACAGCATGAAAACAAGATCACTCCTTTTGGTATCCGGATGAAACCACACATTTCTGGTTCTAACATCAACCTTGATGAAATAGCCACTATTAATATACCTCAATCGCCACCTTGGTTTGTACCCAAACCCAAATTCATTTTTGATATCAGAAAACATAAAAAGTCGGAAACTAACCCTATTGAAATTCAGCAACAGTTTGCTGAAATTAAATCAAGATTTCGATACTATTTATACTGATGGATCAAAAGACGGAAATAAAGTAGCTGCTGCGGCTGTTTATGGACAACAGGCAGCGACACTTCGTCTTCTATCTTCCAGTTCTATATTTACTGCTGAGGCAAGAGCTCTTATTCTGGCCTTCAAATTTATTATATCTCCTGAAAAAAAAACTAATTTGTTCTGAATCGCTTTCATGTTATTGGCGATAGAAGGTCAGAAATATAGAAATCCTTTGATTTCACATATTATTGAATTTTATAAAAGACTTTTTGTTTTGTGTTTTTCTCTGGATACCAAGTCATGTTGGTATAAAGGGAAACACAGTCGTAGATAGATTAGCGAAGGATGCTCTAGAAGACCCCATTATTAGTATGTCAGTACCGTTTACTGATTTTAAACCGTTAATTTATAAGTATGTTTTAGCTCTGTCGCATTCTCAGTGGGACATGCTTACAGAAAACAAATTGCATTCTATAAAGCCAACTGTTGGCAAAAATATTTGTTTCGAACGCAAAAGCCGACGAGACCAAGTTGTTTTAACTAGATGTCGCATTGGCCACACCAGGACGACTCATTCTTTTATTTTAGAGAGTGAGCCGCCTCCTGACTGTATTCTGTGTCAATGTCGACACAGTATTAAACATATTTTAATAGACTGTGTAAATAAAACCGACATTATTGTTGGTACTACGCAGTCCACAATATGAAAGACTTATTTACAAAGGTTGCTGGCAACCTAGCATATTTACTAGTATATATTGAAACTTTTTCTCATATTTGTTTTGGTGTTTTATTTCATGACTTATTATCTGTAAATTGTCCATTGATTTTATATGGTATTTGTTTTAATCAGACTTAATGTAACCGGATCTCGCCGTGATATAGCTTAAATATCGCCCACACGGCGTTAAAATCTATTCAATCAATCAATCAATCAATCAGAACTGCTGATGAGACGTTAATCACTGAAATGTGAACATATAGTGACAATGTATATATCACACTGTGCACGATGTGATACTAAATTTACCTAACCGCATCAGAGTTAGATTGTACTGGTTATATATAAGATAATCATTTAAAAAATGTTACATTCTAAAGATTATATTTCGCTTGGAGTGAATTGTCGTTAGATACGTTTTGATTATAAAATATCTGATCAATTTTGTATTTAAATCTGCTCTCCTTTGTTTGGATGAAGTTCTTTGATACCCAATTTCATGCACAAGATGTACACATTTCGTCCATTTACGACTCATCAGTTGTGGTTAAGGCCTTAGATTTTGAAAACAAAAATCTGAAAGTTGAGAAGTAAATAAAAAAAATCTAAAATGTCTACGAGTAATTGTTTCCTACTTCCATACTTTCTGCCTTCAGCATTGCTGATTGAAATATTTATAAGAAAACATATCTGTGGAAGACTGAGAAACTAAATCGAAACGAAACGCAACGAAACTAAACGAAACGAGATATGTAAACCAAGAAACGAAACAGAACGAAACGAAAAGAAAAGAAATGAAACGCAACATGAAAACAGAAAAAAAATATCGATGTAAACAGAGATGCAAAAGGAAATAAATCACAGAAGAGAATCAATAGTAAGATAGTGTTTGAAATTTAGCGAGAAAACGAATACACGTATCAAGAGATAAAATCAATTCAAGAGATATGTACAATTGTTTGTTATATGTCTTTGACAATTATTTCAAATGTATTATGTTATCTACAGAACTCGACAGCGCGAATCTTACAAGCTGTCAAAATCCAGTTAGGACTTCAAACGATCGGCCTAGAATAAAAACTTTATTTCAAGTACTTCATGTATTATGAGAATGGGATTATCTGTAGTTTTGGTGTGGCAATAGGTTATTGCGGACATTTAGATCTATACCCCTTATAATATTACTTGAAAAAAATGTATTAAAATAATATCATGATATTAAGTCCTTTATTTTAACATTTTATGACTTCACGCGTATTGTAAAACACGTAAGTTTAGCGAAAATGTGCCGATGTCCAATAGGTTGAATATTCCAGCTCAACAGAAATCGGCATATATTTCGCTAATTTTACGTGTTTTCCGGCAAAAATGGAGTAATAATCATACGGGAAATATGAAGAATTTCTTTAATTTTTTTTCAAAAGGGGGTATAGACAGATCTGATTTAAGGTACCCGTTGGTGATGCAAGTGTATTTATCTGATTCTGCTTGCTGGGAAAAATCTATTTTATCCATGTTAAAATGGATTGCTTTTTACTCGGATAAGTTTATTGACCAGAGGGTGACCGAGGAGATAATATAACATGTATAAACTATCATGTTTAGAAACATTACAAAAAGAGAAATAGTGGACAAAGCTACCGTCAACAAACCCGTAATTACAAAATTTCAAACAAATAACATCATCTAGACACTTTGGTATTCTCACTTTTCTAAAAGAAGCCATGACATTTCTGATGGAAAATTCTAGTCAAGCACGGAAGCAAGTGTCAGCAAGCATCAGCTATGAATATGACATATTTGAAAACAAGCTACTGGCCGGGCTTGTACATTTAACAATCATACGAGCCCTGTTTGTATAAATACAGGCAAAGTATACGTGACTATCCACTACTCACATTACATACCAAATATCAAATAAGTTTGTCCAAAGAAACCAAGAAATGTTTTACAAAAAATACACAGTTCAATGATTCGTGATTACCAAGTTTTAGCCCAAATATTAAATCACACCCATGCACTCTTTTTAAAGACAGACAAACTAAATGAGGGATACAGAATCAAGATATTCATCCTATATTCAAATTTTGATGTTGTCCGCTAAAGGGTCATTCCCTCTCTCTTAGCTTACAATAATACATATGCCTAAATGTCTTTCTGTTCGTTTTTCCTGCCGAATGTTTGCAAAGCATTAAAGTTACTGGATATAGAGATAGTTTGTTTTCGCTGATTATTGACTTGTTGCTTTCCATATGGTGTGGGCTTCCTCACTCCACGTAGGGTGACCTCTAGATTTTTTTAAGGAAAGTTTAATTTTGCAACTATTAATCGGCATGTTTTCTCCTAGATATGTATTCCCTATTCCCACTTCCAAACTACAGATAATCCCATTCTGAAAGGACTTGAAATAAAGTTTTTATTCTAGGCCGATCGTTTGAAGTCCTAACTGGATTTTGACAGCTTGTAACATTTGCGCTTGCGAGTGCTGTAGATAACATAATACATTTGTCCATAATTGACAAAGACATATATAACAAAGAATTGTACATATCTCTGGAATCGGTTTATCTCTTGATTCGTAAATTGGTTTTCCCGCTAAATTTCATACACTATCTTACTATTGATTCACTTCTGTGATTCGTTTCCTTATTGCATTTCCGTTTGTTTCTCTTTTTATGTTGCTTTTTGTTTCATGGACTACAGTTTTTGTTTTGTTTCGTTTTGTTTCGTTCGTTTCTTTGTTTATAGATTTCGTTTCGCTTCGTTGTGTTTCGTTCAGTTTCGTTTCGTTTCGATTTGGTTTCTACGTTTACAGGGACCCGTGGAAGACACTGGGACAAGATGTGAAGGTTATGTTGCAAAACCAAATTGTTGCAAGTCTTCTTCTTTTTGTATCTTCCTCCTGTTTCATATTAGGGGCACATCACTTTGTGATTTAAAAGGGCTTATTTACATGGCACAATTTTGATTGATAAAAAATTATTTTCAATACAATAAGTTAATAAAATGGCTGCAAGTAACAAAAAAATAATAATGCAGAAAAAGCAAAAGCATAAACGATAAAAATACTCCTTAAATTTCGAAAACCTTTACGCTTTTATAAATAGTTATGAAGATATGAAAAAAAGAACATATGTTATAATGTTTCCTTGATAGATCATCTAAATATATCGCTATGATAAAATGAAAAACTTCCTCTTATAGTTTCCCTACATCCGCCATGTTTTGTTATTTATTTTTGTTAATTCTTCTTTGTAGAATAGACCTGTATTTTTAAAGTATGAAACTACGATACTAGCATAACTGTTTTCTATAATTATAATAATTTTCTATAATAATAATAATAATAATAATAATAATAATAATTGACAACAAACTCTTACAATAGCTATGTTTGTTCTTTTCCCTTTTACTGCTCGTAACCACGGGTCATTTTTATTTAGGTGCTTATTAATCTGATATCGTTAATCATTACAGAACCTGTCCTTGTTTAAACTGATCTTCGTGAATTCTACTTGATATTTAAATCTTTATAGGTTTCCTTATAACATAACCACCTATCTTTAATCTCGTTGTTTTTAGCTGATCCTCTGTAATTGTAAATAATAATTAAATAACGAAACCTACCTATAACAGCAAACAAAACAATTAATACCTCCATGTTAAATTTATATTATCCCGTTCGTTAATCGTATAAATTTGTCGAATTACTTCCTTGTCATCTTTTATCTAAATCTTATATATATATATATTAGTTATTTCCGTTGTAGTTAGATATACACATTACGGCTATTGAATTACACATATGTCTCCCTAGTTTTATTTCAGTTGTCCGGCTATGAATTGTTTTTGCTTTTGTTTTTTTTGTTTTTTTGTTTTTTTTTTACTACTCGGGCTTGTGTTAACCATTTTTGCCATAGAAGGCCTTTTGGTACTGTTACGGCCGAAATCACCTTTTAGATTGTAGCCAACAAAAGACACAAATCAATAATAAAATTTAACAAGATTTATTATATACAAGTTTACAAAATAATATTACACAAAATAAAATGTCAACTTAACTGTTCAAAATCCTCCGTCTTTTCCTAATCCGGAATTCTTCTCGTCACTGTTGCGGGAATCCAAACGGAATATTATATCCAATCAGTCACAATCTATTATGATGTAACGTAAATAAAAGTATGTCAATGATGATGTGTGAACAGCTGAGAACACAAGAATGTCTGGTCCAATACGTTCTGCTCTGAAAGTCTAACTTTCTTGTCCGTATATATATACTGTAGAACGGAAACTTCTGGAATACCGTAGAAGTTCGATTCACACCAGAATTATTACGTAAGTCAAATAGAAAGTTCTAGTCATTCCATCAGTATCTGTTATTGTTCCAGTGATTTCTAAACTGCGCAGTTATAACATTATTTGGTAAACAACTATAAGTATTATGTAAACATATTATACATGTTATAAGGCCACGCAAAAAAATTAGGCCAAGATAAATAAACATAATAATACAATATCATATCAAAATAAATATAATAATACAATATCATAACAGTACCATTTTGCCCGTGTGTATTCAGGAAGACTCCTCATATATAAAATAGATTGGATATCCAAAACACTTCAATAAGAACAATGGACTGTGACCCTTGTCATAGATATCATAAACTACATGCATATAAAATAGATTAGATATCCAAAATACTTCAATAAGAACAATGGACTGTGGCCCTCGTCATAGACATCATACTTGTATATAAAATAGATTAGATATCCAGAATACTTAAATAAGAACAATGGACTGTGGTCCTCGTCATAGACATCATACTTGTATATAAAATATATTAGATATCCAAAATACTTAAATAAGAACAATGGACTGTGGTCCTCGTCATAGACATCATAAACTACATGTATATAAAATAGATTAGATATCCAAAATACTTCAATAAGAACAATGGACTGTGGCCCTCGTCACAGACATCATAAACTACATGTATATAAAATAGATCAGATATACAAAATACTTAAATAAGAACAATGGACGGTGTCCCTCATCATAGACATCAATCATGTATTCCACATTAAAGCCTAAAGAACTTTATCCTTCACCGTTTGTTTGTCTTGTATCATGTGTGTCGTTCAACGAAACCAGAACTTAATCTAAAATAGACATTTATCAGTCTGGCTACTTCAAAATTTGATGCTAAATTGTTGAAATCCAGGAGCTTCTGAGCTTCCCCATGGACCCTCTACCAGGGCAACCGTAGTTACACCTCCCGTTCATAAAATCCTGGCCTAGGACTATTGAAATGTTAAGTAACGCCTTATACCCTAGAAATTGGAATTTCTCGTTATTGGTCTACTGCTGTTAAGATCCATCCAATCATTTTAATATACCATAGACAATTAATGGAGAGAATTCGGCATAAAAAATATCAAACCGTGACACTTTAACTATAAAATATACATCCTTCAAGTCAGGAACCGTTACATTAGTGCATTTCACAATTATTTTATGTTTTTTAGCAAAAAAAAAGGTCCAAAACATTTAAGCGAAAGTTTTATTATACGCCCTCCCCCCCTTTCAAATATCCTGGAAACGCCCCTGTTCGTAAGGCATAAGATAATTTTACAGATTGAAGTAATTTATTAAATTTAAATCGTAAGAACAGGAATTCCCATTCTTCTTGTCATAAAAAATTGCTCTAAGTTTAGGGGGTTCCCAGCCCCCCTCCCCCTCCAAATCTGCCCCTGCATTACATGATGATAATATACTGATGAATATTCATGTTTATGGAATATATATATATATATATATATATATATATATATATATATATATATATATATATATATATATATATACAAAAAACATTAAGATGAAGTTTTAGAGTCTCGTAAACCAGATCTGATTGCGCGCCAGAAGAAACAAAAACTCTATTATGACAGACAATCGACATCACTACCAACTGTTTACCGAGGAGAAATTATTCATGTACAGAAAGATACAAAACAATGGGAACCGGCCATTGTTGACCAAAAACTATCCGAAAGATCTTACATAGTGCGCACTGGTGACAATAAGTTATTCCGAAGGAATCTTAGACAACTAAGTATCTAAATTCCGGATTTTAGTCCGAACCGTTTCCTAAATTACCATAGTACCAAAATAACTTGAAAACGAAAGTAGAATTTCTACCAAACAATTGCGTCCCCAAATCGATCTTTTGACAATAAAAATGAATTAAAAAGTTCCCAAACTACTAACTTTAAAAGTATGGCTAATAAATTTCGTCACAAATATGTCTTAAGTTATATCTTACGACAGGTCTTAGGATAGCATCGTGAAACTGGTCCCTGCATCACAGTGGCCCTACTTCTGAATATTGATTTATCCTCTAATATATATATATAAGAAAAAAATCAAATGGTCCGTACGCTGGTACTATATACAAAAAACATTAAGATGAAGAATGAATCAGTTTCACTTTTACGGCATTTATTACTACAAGCACTTTCACTGCTTTACACAGATCTTCAGGTAGATGCCATACATGTTATAAACAATGTTAATAATAGAGTGACGTTAACAATATAGAGTAACGTTAACAACAAGGGAAGTCACTTTCAATTGTGTCTTTCGCGCGAAAAATATGATCGCAACGTCAAAATAGAAATAATGATAAATTATTAATGCAAGTTCAAATATCAAGTTATTTATCGTTCAATGAGGGCTGTAAAATACTTATGAACTCCTGTTCTTTTCTTTGTCGGAAAAAATCACCTTCTTTATTTATCTTATAAATTGGAAAGATTTTGAAACGTCCATTTGAACAGTTTTGAAAATGACGATTCGCACGTATAATTGTGAGTTCTTTATGCGTTGTTTGTTGTCTGTGTAATGTCATTCTGGTTCTTAGTTCATTCTTTGTTTCGCCAATGTAAAATTCTTCACAGTTCGAACATATTGCAGAATAAACTAAATTCGATGTTTTGCACGACATGTTTTGACGGACTGTAAATTTCTTTCCGTTTTTGAAAGTTATTGAATTTCCTTCAATCAGATCCGGACATGTTTTACAGCGTTTATCTGTGCATCTCTGAATAGTCGGCTGAATAATACTAAAATCAAACTTGGATGAAGACAATAAACGTTTTAAGTTTGGAGGCTGTCTTTTACTATTCACTATTTTCTTTTTCTGCAATACCTTTTTCATTTTCTCACTATTATGGAGATTAAATTCCACCTGTTTCATAAAATTAAATATGTTGTAGTCTCTAGGGTTGAATGTAGTTACGAATGGAATAACATCGTCTGATTTTGAAGGCATTTGTTCTCGGAAGTTTGTATCCATAGGTCCTTTTTCTAAAGCTTTACGTATTCCGTGCTGAATAATTTCTTCCCGGTATGACTGTTTACGAAGATACAATTTTAGTTCATTCAACCTCAAAGTTCGCAATTCTTCTGTACTTGTAATAGTAACGATCCTTGATGCTAGGTTAAACGGAATGTTTAATTTTGTATGCTAAGGATGACTTGATTCAAAATTCAAATACGAGTGTGTGTCCGTAAGTTTAGAAAATATATCGGTGACTATATGAAAATCATCTGTTATTCTAACCAATATATATAGAAATGGGATTTCTGTTTTACTTTTGTTGAATGTAAATTGAATACTTTCATTCAAAGAGTTAAGTTCTGCAAGAAAATCCTCTGGAGAAACTTCACAATTCCAAATAATAAAACAATCGTCCAGGAAGCGTAACCAGTTATTCTTAATATATAAAGTAAAATCTATTCCGTATTTAGATTCTAATTTTTCCTGTAGAATTTGTTCCAGATATCCCAAAACAAGAGTCGCATAAGTAGGGGCAATTTTTGTACCCATTGCGGTTCCTGTCTTCTGCTTATAATAATTTCCGTCGAAATAGAAAATGTTTCATCCAAAATTATATGTATAGCATTGAGAATAAAATCTGAACTGAAACGGTTTAAAATTAAATCTTTTCCATTTTCCATCCAAAATTTAACTGCTGCAATCCCGAGTTCATGTGGAATAGTCGTGTAAAGGTTTACAACATCAAATGTTAGAAGTTCCGAATTCGGGCTTACAGTAGCTGGCAAATGATTTAAAAACTCTAAATCATCTCTAATAAAGCTCGGCACTTTTCTACATAGAGGTTTTAGTACAATGTCAACAAAATGGCTAAGTCTTTGCGTTACACTTTCTGGTCCACCAACAATTGGGCGAAATTTTAAATCATTTGGTCTTAAAACTTCAATAAATTCTTCATTTTGTGAATCGACTGCATCCGAAATTGTTGCACTTTTGTGGACTTTCGGTAATCCATAAAAATAACTTTCTTTGAATGAATAATTTGATATGTAATCAGACTCTTCTTCCAATAATTCAGAACTGTGTTTATCTAACAGTTTTTTAATCATATTTCTCGTCTTTTGATCTGCTTTGTTGTTCGTTATTTTATAAAACTGAGTATTGGTTAACATTTCTAAAATCTTTTCTCTGTAATAATCACGGTCCATGACGATAACAGATTTCTCTTTATCAGCCTCTTTAATTATTATTGATTGGTCTGATTTTAAATCATATAATGCTTTATTTTCACCGTTGGATATGTTTACTTTGACAACATTGTTTGATTCTAAAGAGTTTGTTTTCAAAGCATTTATTGTTTCCTCTAAATGTTTATCTTTAGTTGGTTTTGGATTAAAATTAGATTTATTTCTTACCAATGGTTCATCTGCCGCTTCTGTATCCTCGCCCTTTTCTTCGAAAAAATGTAGTTTAGTCGCAATCTTCGGCAAAAACTGTCAATATCAGCTGATAATACGGATTTGTCACTTTTAGGCGTCGGTGTAAACTTTAATCCTCGTTTAAGCAATTTAATTTCATTGAGGGAATGTTTCCTATTCGAAAGATTAATTATTTTCGGATGCTTTTTATCAGTATGATTTAATCTATTATTTTCACATTCGTTTCTTCCCAGTCGGGGTGCGTTCGATTCAACTGTGTTATTGATTTCCTGTTCTGATTGATATTCCATCGGTTCGGAAGATTCCGCTTGACATTGAACCCGTTCGTATGAAACGTCCCTCCTCCACGATCGTTCTGGACTTTCTCTAAAAAATGGTTTTGCACATTTTTTCCGACATAAGTTGTTCCTTTATGATTGACAACCTTTTTGTGATTTTGCGTCCTACCCGCGTGTTGCGGATTTTGTTTTCCTCGTCTGAAACTGTTTCCATGTTTGTACTGCCCACTGGATGCGTTGTATCCATTATGATCTTGATTTATAATTCTTGAATAATTCCTTTGTGGGTGTTTTTGTCTGTTATTCGCAAATCGGTTTTGATAATTCGGCTTTGAGTTTCGTGATTTTGGCATTTTAAATTGTTGCTCAGATATTGTTCTAAAAGATTCAGTTTCAACTGTAGTATAGTTTTTGTTGTAGTACGATTCTTCATATGATTCCATCCATTCCTGTTTGTTTTTCCAGATTTCAATTGATTTCCTTTCTTCCTTTTCACAATCTTCTTTCCACAGGTTTTCCATTTCATGTTTTAATTCACCGTTATATTTTGAATTGAACATTTTTTGCATGTCATTGTCTACATCTTTGAACATACTTTCATATCTGTACGATTTGTTTTTCAACAACTTAATTTGTACTTCAAAGTTTCTCAAAGCATTTTCACGACGTAATACCAAGTCCTCTTCGTTTTCCCCTTTGATCGATTTCGGTAAAAACTTTCTTGGCAGTATAGGATCTTCTTTACCAAGACAAGTTTCGTAAATAACGGCTGTGTTCTGAAATCGTAAGAAGTTCCAAAAACTTTGTTTGCGTTCATCCAACTTCTGTCTCCATATTCCACTTATTGACTTTTGAAGAGCATAAACATCTTGAGTAGGATTTTCTGTAGCATTGCTTTTTGTTTCATCAACAATATTGAACGATATTTTTAGTTCTTCTTTCAATGAGTCAATAATATTGGGAACATCAATATTTGCGCGATTTAGTTAGGACAATAAGCTCTCTCAAATCTTCATGAATTAAAGTTAACTTACTAAGGAGTTGTTCCATTTGTAAACTTCCAATGTCACTCATGTTTGGTTCCGATCAATCTTCTTCCACTACGTACGTCAAATACAAGAAAAAAATCAAATGGTCCGTACGCTGGTACTATATACAAAAAACATTAAGATGAAGAATGAATCAGTTTCACTTTTACGGCATTTATTACTACAAGCGCTTCCACTGCTTTACACAGATCTTCAGGAAGATGCCATACATGTTATAAACAATGTTAATAATAGAGTGACGTTAACAATATAGAGTAACGTTAACAACAAGGGAAGTAACTTTCAATTGTATCTTTCGCGCGAAAAATGTATTGGTTAGAATAACAGATGATTTTCATATAGTCACCGATATATTTTCTAAACTTACGGACACACACTCGTATTTGAATTTTGAATCAAGTCATCCTTAGCATACAAAATTAAACATTCCGTTTAACATAGCATCAAGGATCGTTACTATTACAAGTACAGAAGAATTGCGAACTTTGAGGTTGAATGAACTAAAATTGTATCTTCGTAAACAGTCATACCCGGAAGAAATTATTCAGCACGGAATACGTAAAGCTTTAGAAAAAGGACCTATGGATACAAACTTCCGAGAACAAATGCCTTCAAAATCAGACGATGTTATTCCATTCGTAACTACATTCAACCCTAGAGACTACAACATATTTAATTTTATGAAACAGGTGGAATTTAATCTCCATAATAGTGAGAAAATGAAAAAGGTATTGCAGAAAAAGAAAATAGTGAATAGTAAAAGACAGCCTCCAAACTTAAAACGTTTATTGTTTTCATCCAAGTTTGATTTCAGTATTATTCAGCCGACTATTCAGAGATGCACAGATAAACGCTGTAAAACATGTCCGGATCTGATTGAAGGAAATTCAATAACTTTCAAAAACGGAAAGAAATTTACAGTCCGTCAAACATGTCGTGCAAAACATCGAATTTAGTTTATTCTGCAATATGTTCGAACTGTGAAGAATTTTACATTGGCGAAACAAAGAATGAACTAAGAACCAGAATGACATTACACAGACAACAAACAACGCATAAAGAACTCACAATTATACGTGCGAATCGTCATTTTCAAAACTGTTCAAATGGACGTTTCAAAATCTTTCCAATTTATAAGATAAATAAAGAAGGTGATTTTTTCGACAAAGAAAAGAACAGGAGTTCATAAGTATTTTACAGCCCTCATTGAACGATAAATAACTTGATATTTGAACTTGCATTAATAATTTATCATTATTTCTATTTTGACATTGCGATCATATTTTTCGCGCGAAAGACACAATTGAAAGTTACTTCCCTTGTTGTTAACGTTACTCTATATTGTTAACGTCACTCTATTATTAACATTGTTTATAACATGTATGGCATCTACCTGAAGATCTGTGTAAAGCAGTGAAAGCGCTTATAGTAATAAATACCGTAAAAGTGAAACTGATACATTCTTCATCTTAATGTTTTTTGTATATAGTACCAGCGTACGGACCATTTGATTTTTATATATATATTAGAGGATAAATCAATATTCAGAAGTAGGGCCACTGTGATGCAGGGACCGGTTTCACGATGCTATCCTAAGACCTGTCGTAAGATATATCTTAGGACATATTTGTGACGAAATTTATTAGACATACTTTTTAAGTTAGTTTGGGAACTTTTTAGTTCATTTTTATTGTCAAAAGATCGATTTGGGGACGCAATTGTTTGGTAGAAATTCTACTTTCGTTTTCAAGTTATTTTGGTACTATGGTAATTTAGGAAACGGTTCGGACTAAAATCCGGAATTTAGATACATGCACGTTGTTCGTATAAAACAAGCAACAACAATGGCGTTATACTGTTTTTATGTATATATTGGGCCGCCCACAACACATACAAATTTTAATGTCGCTTACATCATTGAACTACAACTAAGATAACATTACATCTCCCTTTAAAAGTCAATTTTCCCATGACTAGAACTATATAAAAAAAAACATCAACAAAAAAAACTCATGCATTAACTAGTCTCTAGAAAAAGAACATGCATTAAAACTTTATTGACACTCAAAGTCCTCAAGATGCTTTGGTCGTCTAACGGTTCGCTGTGGTCTTGTTTCTCGGCGCAGAGGGCTTGGCGGTTCATCTTCTTTGTCAGATTTCGGTGTATCGGTAGGCGCAATTTGGTTGGCATTTGTGGTTGATTGTCAACAATCATGTCGGTATCATCGGAGACGGCACTTGGTAGTGTAGTTTCACCAGTTTTTAGTATTTGTCTAAGATTCCTTCGGAATAACTTATTGTCACCAGTGCGCACTATGTAAGATCTTTTGGATAGTTTTTGGTCAAAAATGGCCGGTTCCCATTGTTTTGTATCTTTCTGTACACGAATAATTTCTCCTCGGTTAACAGTTGGTAGTGATGTCGATTGTCTGTCATAATAGAGTTTTTGTTTCTTCTGGCGCGCAATCAGATCTGGTTTACGAGACTCTAAAACTTTTGGATTCAATAGATTGGATGTTATCGGTAACTTTTTTCGCAACTGTCTGTTCATAAGTAACTGAGATGGCGAAAGGCCTACACCATCAATTGGCGATGCACGATAGTTCATAAGAGCAGTGTAGATGTCTCCTCCGGATTCGTCTGCTTTTCGGACTAGATTTTTAACAGTCTGAACACAACGCTCTGCCTGGCCATTCGATTGCAGATATCTCGGACTTGAGGTTGAGTGAATGAAATCCCAATCGGCAGCGAACTTCTTGAACACATAACTTGAGAACTGAGGTCCATTATCCGTAAATAGTTCCGTGGGGATGCCATGACGAGCAAACACTGATTTAAATGCTGTGATTGTTTCTGAACTGGTAGTAGAAGGCATACGAACTATTTCCGGATACATGGAATAAAAGTCAACACACAAAAGGTACTCGGAACCTTTGAACTGGAACATGTCGGCTGCTACTTTGGCCCACGGACGTGATGGTATGTCATGAGGTACCAACGGTTCTTTGCAATTCGAGTTACGAAACTTGTTACACACATTGCATTGTCTAATGAAGTTTTCAATATCCTTATTCATGTTGGGCCAAAATAGTATTTCACGCGTCTGAGTTTTAACTATGCCTAAGTGGGATTCATGTAACTTGTTTAACATTTTAGTTCGTAAGCTAATCGGCACGATAAGTCGTTGACCTTTGTACAAAAGTCCATTAATGGCAGTTATTTCATCTCTATAATTCCAATACTGAGTTTTATTCAACGGAACACATGACTGTTCAACGGGCCAACCAACCAAAACGGCATCTTTGAGCGTTTGTAACGATTCGTCAGCCACCGTTGCATCCTTGAACTGTTTAAGTTTCGTCGGTGACACAGGAAGCTGGGTCTCAATCGAATCAATGTCGATTTCCTCGTCAACAAGAATTTCGGGAGTCTCTTTCAAATAAGATCTGCTTAATGTGTCTGAAATATGCATATCTTTACCCGGTACGTACTTTAGCTTTAGATCGTAGCGTTGCAACTTCATGAGCATACGTTGCAGTCTCGGAGTGGCACGATAGAGTGGCTTGCTGTGGATCGCAACGGGCGGTTTATGGTCTGTTTCAACCGTCACCTGGCGTCCATAAATGTAATGGTGAAACTTCTCGCACCCGTACTCTATAGCTAGCATCTCACGTTCTATCTGAGCATACCGCTTCTGTGTTTCAGTTAACGACCGCGAACCATAGGCTATCGGATGCCCATCTTGGAGAACGACTACGCCAAGTCCTTTAGAGCTTGCATCTCCCGATATCGTGACTGGTTTATGTACGTCATAAATGCTAAGTACCGGCGTACTTGAAACTAACTGTTTAAGTTTCTGATAACTTTCTTGCTGAGGTGCATCCAATGCCATTCTACGTCTTGTTGTAGGAGTGTACGAAGCGGAGCCGTCACGTCTGACAAATTCGGAATGAATTTTGCAACGTACTGTACTAGACCTAATACGCGCTTAACTCCAGATACATCGCTCGGTGGTGGCATGTCTACAATCGCACGTACTTTTTCGGGGTCTACTTTAATTCTATTATTTGTGATCAAATGTCCTACGTATTTCACTTCCGGTACGACTCGACTTTACTCTTGTTTAATTTAAAGTTCATTTCTCGGCAGCGTTGCAACATTTGTTTTACGCGTGAATCATGTTCAGCGGCAGTTTTTCCCCATACTAGAATGTCATCCACGATACATTCCACTCCCGTCAAGTCTGAAAACATTTCCTGTACCCGTTTCGAAAAGACTTCCGGTGCGGAACTGTTTCCAAACGGCAAACGCAAATAGCGATACCGTCCAAAT
This sequence comes from Mytilisepta virgata, assembly GCA_028015205.1. Classification (NCBI taxonomy): domain Eukaryota; kingdom Metazoa; phylum Mollusca; class Bivalvia; order Mytilida; family Mytilidae; genus Mytilisepta; species Mytilisepta virgata. The sequence continues at coordinate 3,134,261 of CM051513.1, forward strand.
GGGGTATTGAATGTCAGTAACTTCGAACTTGGGCCGTCTAATTTAAGATGCCAGAACCCGTGAGTTGCGTCAAACGTTGAGAACAGTTTAGCTGTCGGTAGTTTTTCGATCACTTCTTCGACCGTTTGCAGGTGGTAATGTTCTCTCTTAATCGCTCGATTTAGATCTTTAGGATCAATACAAAGGCTGATCTTGTTCGGCTTTCGGACTGTAACCATACTATGTACCCAATCGGTCGGTTCATCTTGCTTCGCGATAACCCCTAACGATTCCATACGCTCGAGTTCGGTTTTGACTTTGTCGTGGAGCGCTGCAGGTACTTTGCGTGGAGGGTGTACCACCGGCGTTACCGTTTCATCAATGTTTATGTGATGTTTTCCCGGTAGTTCTCCTAGTCCTTTGAACACGTCGTCGTACGTTTTCAGTATTTCCTCTTTTGTTAAAGGCGTTTCGACACATTGTACGCGCACTATTGATCCTATTGCAGTACAAGCATTCTTTCCTAGTATCGGTTGCGCACTTGTTTCAACTATGAAAAATGGCAAGTCGTACTTCCGTTCGCGCACTTTACATTCTAAAGTCTGAATTCCATGCAGTACAATTTTGTCTCCACTGTAGGTAACTAATTTCACATTTGTGCTTTTGAGCGTTTTATGTTGTAATTCAAGGCTATCGTAGATGTGTTTCGGCATGATATTCGCCTGTGCACCTGTATCAAGCTTGAATACTACTTTACGATCATTTATTGTCAGTGTTTCTGTCCAATCACTTTGATCTTGACCTACGGTATCAATGTGCACTCTTCCTATGAAAAGTTCGCCCTCTGAATCAGATTCAGATGGTACACCTACAGCGTGAATTTTCTTAGGTGCGTTGGATCCCTTGGATAAACAACAGCTAGCAAAATGATTTTTCTTATTTCAACCATGACACACTTTGCCAAATGCAGGACATTCACCTTTCTTATGTTTTCTTGCACAATTACGACAAGATTTACTCACAGTGCTATCAGACCTTTGATTTTCACTTCTTTGTTTATCAGTCTTATTATGCTTGTTGAACTTACTACTCGACTTACGTATGGCAGCTACTGTTTGTTCCTCGGATGCATTAAGTTGTTTCAACTGTTTTGTTCTCATTTCTTGAGCCTTACACACGTCGATTGATTTTGCCAACGTCAGGTCTGATTCCCGGAGTAGACGTGCACGGCACGATTCATCCTGAATTCCATACACTATTCGGTCTCTAATCAAACCATCTGCTAAATGTTCAAATTCACATGATGGTGCTTTATTTCTCAAATCAGTCACATAGTTGTCAACGGGTTCATCGTGAACCTGATTTCGTGTGAAAAACACATGTCTGATGTATGTTAAGTTCTTACGTGGTTCACAGTAGTCTTTGAATTTATTTTTCAACACGTCTAATTTCTCAGCATTTTCACCTGTGAGTCCGAAAGTGGTATACACTCGGCGTGCTTCGATGCCGGCCACGTGTAAGAAAGTAGCACATTGTACCTTCTGGGATTTTTCCTCGATACCTGTGGCAGTAAGGTAAAGTTCAAAGCCTTGAATCCACTCTTTCCCGTTTTCGGCAAGATTTCCTTCCATCGATAGATGGCCTGGGGGCTTCAGTTGCTCCAAAATCCTTGCTTTTGATACCATATAAAACAAGCAACAGCAATGGCGTTCTACTGTTTTTATGTATATATTGGGCCGCTTACAACACATACAAATTTTAATGTCGCTTACATCATTGAACTACAACTAAGATAACATTACAGTTCGATCCTGGTTGGTTAATTCGAAGTTATAAATAAAATCAAGAAATACCAAAGGGATATTCGAAGGAGAGAAAAATCGTAACAACCGACAAACTCCGGAGAAAAACGAAGACAAGACTAAAACATGCACTACAATTAAAAACTAAAAACATATGAACAACATGGCCCCCACCAAAAAACGGGGGGTAGACTCAGGTGCTCCGGAAGAGTAAGCAGTCTAAAAGTACACCTCAAAACCAATGGCATTATTTGGGTTGGTTAAAATGCCGAAGTGATGCGGAATTATTTTATTTTGGATCAGAGATTATTTGGTTTAGAGGCTACAGAATAAGGTATATAAGCGGGAGTTTTTCGGTTTCTCGGCAGTTCTGAGTAAGAACACAACTTAAAACAGATCTGAGAGACTGTATAGTGAGGAAGGTAATTAATTCTTACAAGGTTTTCAAGTACAATTGGCTATTTCTGAATAAGAAGTAGACCATTTTAACTGTCTGAATAAAGTGGTGACTAATTGTCTTGTGTAGCAAGTGGTCCTGACAAACGATCACTTAGTACCAGTGGGCACCTTGTCCTGAATAAGGACCAGTGGGCACCTGGTCCTGAATAAGGACCAGTGGTTCTTTGGTCATACATTACCTTTCAACACAAACAGGAGGTAATAACATCCCGTCCTTGTGGGTTGGCGCCACTTTGTCTCTAAATAAGAGCCAGAGGGTTGCTGGTTAGAGAACCGTTAGTAGTATATCCGTGGTCGTTAACATTACAATCGGTTAGGGGCACTTTCGCACACACGCATACACTAGAGTCTCTTGTCATTTGGCAAGGGAATAGGTTCTAAGGGTCATTCGAATTAACATTACGCTACCACTAGGGGAATATCACTTTTGTATGTTATGGTATTTTATCTATCCTTCACAACTATATTTTGTTTATTTTTTTTCTTAACATTATCTTACTTATAAGGTCAATGCACTGCGGGATCCACTGCTCTAAAAGAATATAGAACTCGCCTCCCACTTTCATTCATTTTTTCTTTGTTTTTTGTTTGTTTTTGTTTTGTTTTCTTTGTTTTCTTCTTTTTTTTTTTGCCTTGTTGTCAGTCTAATGTTCATTTTTCTTACATCCATAATATTGTCTTTTTTCCCGGGGATGGGGGAGGAGTTTGTTTGTGTGTTTGTTTTTCTATTTTTTTTCTATTATCACTATTATTATTATTATTTGTTCTCTCTTCTTTTTTTTTTTTTCTTAATCATAATAAAGGTAAAATATACTGAATATTAAAGACTATTAAATATTCTCGTCAGGAGAAATATGTAGAAGCCCGCAATGTCCCTCGAGACAGTCGGGCAACCAAATAATAAGAATGAATGAATGAATATCTTATATTGTTTATAAGATGTCTCATATAATTTATAAGATATCTCATATAATTTTCTTTATAAGATATCTTATAAATTATATGAGATATCTTATAAACTATATAAGATATGTTATAAAATATATGAGATATCTTATATAAAAAATATTTATAAGATACCATATATACTTTATGAGATATCTTATAAACTTTACAAGATATCTTATAAAAACTAGATTATATAAGATATCTCATATCCTGATATGGTTCGCCACATATTCAACCTTAAAAAGACCGCCTTAAAGATTAACGTGTCATTTGGATTTGTACTGAGGAACGTAGAGACCGGAGAACTAAGATACTTCCATTCCAGCCAGAACAACGCTTGATTTTTTTAAGTACCACACCTGATTAGGAACGAACGACGTAGACCTAGAGAAGTTTTTGAGTTCATAGGCAGAGACCCGATACCAAGTGGGATGTGCATTTATTGACAAATGCCACGTTTTATGTCACGAAGTTGGTGGGACACCCAATAGGAGCAATAGTCATGTTACCAGACTTCATTTTGATAAACCGTGGTGCTGTCGTACTGTTATTGGATCAAAAGGACCATATAATGACAACTTGTGTTTTTCCGGTATTTGGTCGTCCACCGTGGATCTCCCGTGAAAGACGTAGAAACGCCAGCCAAGACTTACTAACGACAATATCTGCAGAAAACAAAAATTTCCGACGGTGATTTCAAAGGTATTCGTTAAGACGATTTGGCCTACATCGAACCACTGTTCCAAGTCAACATCTGTGTGTACGATTTGCAAGAGACTGAATTCGGCGACGTAGCTGCGAGATTGGTACGACGTTCTCCCTACAAATTCCAGAACATCCAGAACCTGAATTTGTATGATAATCATTTCAGTTATGTCAGCGTCATGGAGAAATACAGTCACAGTTACCTGTGTTCCGAATGTGACAAGTTGTGGAAGTCAGTAATTGAACTTCACAGACACAAGAGAACCTGCACCGGTGACGTCCTGTTCAATATCCCGGTGGGGTGTGCGATACACCCAAGACCGTATTTGAACATTTGGAGGACGAAGGAATCCAAATCCCGGTAGAAGACAGATATTACCCGTACAGAGCCACTTATGATATAGAGTTGATGCTTTAACCTACAGACAAACCAAGGTCAGGTAAATTCGAATGGACTAGCCAGAAACGTTTTGCTCAGCGTCTCCGTGTGTTACAACGTATCGGAGTTTACAGGGCCAGTATGTTTCGTGTCCAAAGGCTCTCTTGATTTTACATAGCTTTATCATGGACAAGTTTTATTTCTCAAAAACCATTAAATAATAACAAGGATTTTATAAGATTTTTACAAATGGCTTATTATTCTGCATGCAAAAGATTTATGAAAAGAAAACTAGGGGTTAGCGGGAAAATTAATTTATGGCATTCAAATGGATAAAACCAGGTGATTCTGAAAATCTGACAAAAATTCGAAAATATGACCAGCGAACATCCTTAAGGAATGCCTGCTCATTTGTCTGTACATTCAATTTATTAATTTCTCGGGTTTTTATTTACCATAAATCCTTTACATATAGAAGATTCTTCACAGCCATAATTCTCTGCAATAGGACACCAGTTCCTCTTAGGCCAAAAACAATATTTGTCTGTTTAGTGTTACATCATCCACAAAAATTGGGTAGGTAGGCTGGTATTTTCTTTCTTTTTCTCTTCTTTTTTTTTTGCGACATGATTTCGAGTTGTGCGGTATGTCTTGCCGTGGTCCGAGTTGTATATGGGCCGAGTGTACCCCGAGACTTCCAGGAAATTTACCAAAGTTGGAACCGCATCTTAAAATAATTCCGAAACCTTTAGCACAATCTACATTAGTGGTACAATTACCGGGTCAAATTTCACTTCCGTATTTGAAATAACCTGAGAGGAGTTGCGTGACAAAGGCCGGAATAATGTACCATTAGGCTCCCTTTGTAGCCCGGCTTCCAGGGGGCTATTCAAATTCCGAAATGTTTGGCCCAATCTACATTGACAGGGCAATTACTGAGCCAACTTTCAGTTCCGTATTCCAAATAACCTTTGAGGGGTTGCATGACAAAGGAATAATGTACCCTTAGGCTCGTTTTGTAGCCCGGCCAACAGTGCAATCAATGACCCAAGTTTCGTCTTTCGTCTCAAAATTTTAGGTATGTTTAAAACTAAATAAGTAAAAAAAGGTAAGAAATAAGAAGGTATTCTTTAGGTTATCCAGAAGTCAATTCATTTTTATACCCTAAAACCAAATTTTATATCGAATTATTTTGCCTATAAAATGAAGTAAATTACTTGCAAACAAATAACACATCATTTATCTGACTGTATAGGTGCTTGTATGTGTACTTTACGGGCGCTTGCATTTTTTGTATAGTCACTTGTTGCAATATAATGTACTTGGACTATAAAATGGGGTTATTTCATGAATATTATGAAAACACTGTCCGTAGTAGAATGTAATATCGCACGAGCTTGCTATTCTACGAAGGGACATTATTTCCCAATTTTGTGTAATAGCAAATTCATTGTATATCAAAGCAAATAAGACCTTCCAACCAACAAATAAAACTACCGATGAACACTCTGTGAAATATCAGCATTAATGTTTGGTTCTGTTTAACAAGTAATATTACATTGCTATACAACAACAATTCATATAGCGATAGAGTATTATGCGAATGATAGCATAAAATAGTCATTTCGGTGACATAGAATAATTATTTTTATCGTACTTCCCTGCGTATTTATCACCCTGTTCAGCCGCTCTGTAATCTCTGTATTAAGGCTTTGTGATGTATTAGGAGACAGCAGGACTTATTAGCGACGTCATAATATGAGAGCAGGACTTATTAGCGACGTCACAATATGAGAGCAGACGTTATCAAGCTTACCTCCAGGGGACAAAAAAAAGCGTAAAAAATGTCTTACAGGCGACTAAAATGTACAGAATTTGTACGATAAACAGATTATCGGGTTTTCTGCGTAAATATATTGTAAAATATCAGCCGCTCGACACAATATGAATCTTTGAGGCTCGTTCGCTGCGCTCACTCACCAAAAATCTTCATATTGTGGCTCGCGGCTGATATTTTACGATATCAATGTGCAGAAAACCCGATAAACTATACAAGGAATGTTTCCAATTTTTGAACAGTTTATACGATATAACCTGGTTTGGGTCAATTTACGCATAATAAACCAGCGGTTTATGAATTCCATAAACTGACCCAAACCAGGTTATTGAAGTATAACCTGTTCAAAAATTGAAAACATTCCTTATAATTTAATTTCCAAACAGAAGTACAATGATCCCTTGATTCAAGAATCAATAATGACATAGAACTTAATTTACAAGTGACGGATTAATTAAAGACCTAACCAGGTTATATAGTATAACAAAAAACTAAATATCTTGCTCTGGGTTTCAAAGAGTCAACACCTTTTTATTTTTATTTTGTACATACTCGTGATCAAGACCATATTGGTCGAAACGTTGGTATATTTAACTTGTTGGTTTGTTGTTTTTTTTTTTTACGATTTTATATTTGGTTTTGTTCGACTTGTGTATTTCATACATTTTAGTCGTTTTACGCCCCTTTTGACAGCTCACCATTTCCATTTATTTTTCTTGTTATCTATATAGTATAACCAATGTTGGTCTATGCTGTTCATCCAAATAAAATTAATAGACACTAATTGTTTTGATACTGGCTTTATCACGTTGAATATTGGTCGAGACGAAGGCGAGACATATATTCATATTGATGAAGTCAATATTTAGTACATTAGTGTCTATGGATATGTTATCTGGACGTGCATTGACTGATACCGAAAAATATCAGCAGTCGAGTCAGAATATGAATATTTTGGCGAGTGAGCGTAGCGAACGAGACAAAATGCTTCATATTCTGTCGAGCCTGCTGATATTTTTCAGTATCAGTCATATTCACGTTCAGATGACATTTTTATCATCGTTCTAACAACATATTCAAAGTGTATAAGAGGAGACGGGTTGATCAAATTTGCAATTGTCCGGGAAAACGCTCGTGTCAATGAATATTAATCCGCGACAACTTCTTTTGGCAATAAAACGCGTCGTAACTTAGATCCAAAATGATTACTACATTACAAGGACTGGAAGAATTTTTTTCTATCTTAAATAATAAATGGGGGTGGAGGGTTAAAATGGTAAATGGTATCTCATGATTTACACATGGGCTGACATCCTGAAAGGACTTGATAAAATATGGTGACACCCCCCCCTAACAATTCGCCACAAGCATTAGCAATAAATATTCCTGTATTTTCCACCTATTATACAATTAAAAAAACGTATCCCTACCTAATTTGTTGTTTCCTATTCGAGTCTCGAGATCCAGTGGTTGCTTCCATAAATTCATGATGCCTTTCCCCACATCTATGGCAAGCCGTTTTACTATTTATTCTAACTTCAAGATATCTCATATAATATATAAGATATCTCATATAATATATAAGATATCTCATATAATATATAAGATATCTTATATAATCCAGTTTTTATAAGATATCTTATAAACTTTAGAAGATATCTTATATACTTTATAAGATATCTTATATACTTTATAAGATATCTTATAAACTTTAGAAGATATCTTATAAAGTATATAAGATATCTTATAAAGTTTATAAGATATCTTATAAATATTTTTATATAAGATATCTTATATACTTTATAAGATATCTCATATAGTTTATAAGATATCTTATATAGTTTATAAGATATCTTATATAGTTTATAAGATATCTTATAAACTTTAGAAGATATCTTATAAAGTATATAAGATATCTTATAAAGTTTATAAGATATCTTATAAATATTTTTATATAAGATATCTTATATACTTTATAAGATATCTCATATAGTTTATAAGATATCTTATATAGTTTATAAGATATCTTATATACTTTATAAGATATCTTATAAACTTTAGAAGATATCTTATAAAGTATATAAGATATCTTATAAAGTTTATAAGATATCTTATAAATATTTTTATATAAGATATCTTATATACTTTATAAGATATCTCATATAGTTTATAAGATATCTTATATAGTTTATAAGATATCTTATATAGTTTATAAGATATCTTATAAAGAAAATTATATGAGATATCTTATAAATTATATGAGATATCTTATAAACTATATAAGATATCTTATAAAGTATATAAGATATCTTGTAAACTATATAAGATATCTTATAAACTATATGAGATATCTTATATATTATATGAGATATCTTGAAGTTAGAATAAATAGTAAAACGGCTTGCCATACACATCTGTCACAGATAAAAAATGCAGCGCTCCAATAATGAAACAAAACTAAAGTGACGCCCTTTCATCAGATAGAAATGGTTGCATCCGTAAATTATAGTGAATAAAAGCTATGTAAAGCAAAAGAGGACACACAAAAATGTTGTGCATTTTTCAGTTGTTGTTTTGGTTGTGACGTCACAGACATTGTAATTTGAACGCCAGATCGGTTCGAACTCGTAAACTAGTTTTCCGCAATCAAGGGGGTTATCTTGGAAGAACAAGACTTGAGAAAAATAAATGTTTGATTTTTTTTTCAATGTACGTCATTTTAAATGTTCAACACAGGATCAAAGTTCATGACCTCTCTGCTGTGACGTGAAAAAGTAGTCCCAGCAGAGGTTATCAGCGGACTGTTGAGTCCTGAATTTGGAATATAATTTACTAATACATTTCGATGAATTTAAATCAATGAATGCTTTAATTCCCTTCTTATTTATTTTCATTATCTTATTATAGTTATTATTTGTATCCATTAAATGTATTAACAAAGTAAAGAGGGATAAAACGTTGGGAGAATTTTGGTGATAACTCCACCTGAAAGCTGATAAGTCCTGCTCAGCTCACGTGAATTTTGATACGAGTTTTGCTTGTCGGCTCAGCAGGGTGAGATAGCGGGAGGGAAGGATGATAATATTATTTATCGGCGAAGCATCCGCTTTTGACGTCATAATGTATTGCAGTCATGTCATGAATACTGAAACATGTCTGACTTTTACATCAAAAGGAAAAAGTATGAATTGCCGATAAACTAAATGTCTCCACCTTTAGACATCAAAAGAAAGTTACTCAAATTACTGATATCTTTATTTGCTACGCCCATGTGGGCCACGAAAATACAAACACTGAACAAAGAAACAAACACGAAGTCAATGGTACAAAGTATTTATAAATGTAAAACTCAAATTACTCTATTAGAATCCGATCAACACGGCTGGAAATTAATATAAGAGATTTTCTGGAAATAAAAGACTAGGAGGTGAGGAGTGAGCCATCTCCAGCAAATTTTTAAGACCCGGGTCTTTTATTTTAATTATCATAAGCGTATTCAGAATGTTATAGTAAGGTAGATTTATAACTAAATACATGTAGTAACACAAATTAACACAATTATATTTGTTATCCATACGTTATAAATTTACTTTGAGCTGCATACTGAAGCATTAAGATTCAACTTGTAAAACTGTTTAACCAGGGTTTTATCAGGGGTAAGTTGATGTCATCACTTAGGAAATTTTACGGTCGTCATCACGAATTGATTGACCGTTACAGTGTTCCAATACCTAAGATGATGTTGTACCTGTTCCCACTGTCGTAACATTTCATGTACCTCCACCGATTTGTGACTACCAACGGATTGACTTTGTTGGACTTCACGGCGGATGTCGTATACGGAGCAGGAACTGCTTACCCTTCCGGGGTACCTGGGTTCACTCCTGGTTTTTATAGTAGTCAGTGTTGTTCATTGTTTTTTAGTTTTCATTGTTTATTTGTTGTGCTTGTGGTTGTTCATTTGTCTTCCCGGGTTTTGTCTGTCTAATGGATTACGTTTTTGGATTGCTCCTTAGGTATATTTGTCTCTTTTAATAGATCATAGTATTACACTCACAATTACACGATGTGTGTTGCGAGCAACCTGAAACCTTGAGTATGTGTCATCTTATGTCGAAATATACATTGAACTATTCACACAAGATACCAAGCAACTATACACTGCTATCGCAAGCAACTATACAGCAAAACTTTTTGACTTAGCAAGCACCTATACAAACCAAGTTTGTATTGTTTCACATCCATTTCAATATAGGAAATTAACGAGGCAACATAGGAAATTCGTATTTAACCTGAAGATTAACAGATCATTTTAGTATTCAAAATAAATATTATTGATAGGAAGGGATAAAGAAATCACGTTTACGAAGCATTTGAAGAAGCCGTGTTGTACCATCAATAGATGATTTCGAAGCATTTTTTACTTGATATGTCTGTTATAGTGAATAAATGTAGGTTTTAACAAGCATGAATGAATAACATCTTATTGTTTTAAATTCTTTTCGATTTATTTCATTGAAAAATATTTTTGTAAACTAAAGCGTTTATCCTTATCTAGCGCTTGACCGAATCGCAACTCAAATGTTGAAAAAAAATCCTGTACACTTCCGCTTTCACAGTGTGACATCCAGTGGTTACTGATATTATCCTGGACATTACTAACGTACGTACGTCGAACAGCAAAAAAATATCCTCGCGCTTCGTTGAAGTAATTCGGTGTGAATTGTTGATTCTGATTGTTTGACAACGTGACGTCTGGGATCTTATATTTCCCGATATAGACGTTCAGCATATGAATATGTGACCCGGTACAGTGCCATTTTAAACCGATCCTTTCGCCGAAAAGTTTAATTATTATGAAATTACAATTAAGTAATAATAGTTGCAATTTATCGGTGTATAAACTCGGCTAGGTCACCCACAAACTTTTAACATTTGGACTTTTTCAATTTTGTGTGGTCACGATCCTTAATATACCAACAAAACAACTCTTATAACTATAACAAATGTGGTTTCGGAACATGTTTAACTAAAAGGAATAATATTATAGGATGGGGCCTTGTATTTGAATAAAACGAATGCCTGTGATCAAAGCATATCCTTTATCATTTTGCTTTTGAGACAGAACAAACATCCTTCGGGAGCGTTTCAGGTTGCGCCTGGCTCATATTAAAAGTAAGAAAATAACGAGGCAAATAATTTACATATTTCTTTGATACCAATTTTGATGTGTAGATTTCGTTGATTTACGTCTCATTAGTTGTACAACCGAAACAATAATCTAAAGGGTTGATTAGCAGATTCATCATTGCTAAAACTAACTTAGGACAGAGCTATGCAAGAGGAAGATAACTGATCGGTGAATTCAAATCCGAGATTCAAATCCCAGAAATAAACAATGCTTGACCGAACTACGCAGAAAATCACGAGTGCGCAGAGCGCACGAGTTATCTGCAGCTGTAGTTCGGTCACAAGTTGTTTATTTCTGGTATTTCAATTCAGTGATTAGTTTTATAGCAGTTAAGCAGACATAAATTGAAAGAAAACGTAGTTTCTCCCATGGGTGTGCGTATTTTCATACCGTTCAGCCCATTGAATAAAAATAATTTAATGCTCTAGAGCAATTAAAAAGTCTCGTGCGGAAACGGAATTTTATTGGCCGTCCTAAAGGTCGCGACCCCGCACTAAACAAATCGTCAAGCGATATCCGGTCGAGCGTAAACGATAACAAAAACAAATGTCGGGGTACCATTAGGGATGACCTAGATTCTTTGGTACAAACGTACTGGGAGAAACAAATTCTACTTCAATTTCTCGTGAATTACACTCTCGAGAGTTGAAATTGAGATTTAACAAGGCTCGCATGTTAAAATCTTAATTTTAACTCTCTCGAGTGTAGAAACCTTGTAATTCACCCGAAACTGAAATAGAATCTATATATTACTATGTTTTTATATCTCTCCGGGGCAATTGTGACGTCACTTCCTAGAGTGGAAGGATGACTGTTCTTTTCACATGTGATTTTACTAGATTTCCTTTTTCTCAGAAACTACGGTAAATCACTGGTTACAAAGTAATAATCCTTAGTTTTCTCAAAATGCACATTTTTGTAAGAGTAAACTTTAAGTATTAATTTGGTGCTGTGAATTTCATCGCGATTTCACTACCTCACGACATGTATTATATAAGTTACATAACAACCGGTAAGAAATGTTATTTACGTAGAATCTGTACATGCAGGTCACGAAGGTTCTAGGAAAGAACATTTATTGCCTTCTTATAATAATTTAAATTCTCATTGAGCCGCCATGTTGCTTTACAAGATGTCCATGCATGGGTCATATGGAGCTCAAGGTATAATTGGAAATCTTTGCAAATTATCCATCGCGTAACATAGTAATCTTGTTTTAACGAATTATATATATACGCATTATTTACTGCAGTTTGCACAAGGAAAATCCGCAGTGCACATCGCAATAAACATCGGGATACTATTATTCACAACACAAATAACAACCTTTGAATTTCCATTTCCAGTTTTAGATACTACAAATGTATTCTGCTCTTTGGTCGGGTTGTTGTCTCTTTGACACATTCCCCGTTTCCATTCTCTATTCTAAATATATAATAGAACCATGACCTAAAGACAATTTTAATTGTTGGGCTTTTAGTGAAGGAGGATGTATACATGTTAGATACTTGGCAGTAAAATATAGTAGACGGATACATCAATGAGGAACGTGGTATGGTGTATAATTCAGGGACATCACCATATAAAACGTACTAGTTCATTATTTATTCATTTCTTTTTTCCACACGAAATTGTTTTAATCTTTAAAAGGAATAGGATATACAAACCAATACATTGTACATTGTAAAACACAGTAGGTTTTCTTTTCCTAATATTGTAGCTTTCCTACTTAAAAAAAATTAACTTTATTAATAAGTACATGAAAACATTTTTTCCTGTGGTTTCCAGTGTGCATATTCATATTCATTCTAAAAAGACATAAATCATCGTTACTAAAATCGTGAAAAATGGTTATAAAATATTGCCAAGTTCTTTATATCTGTGATCAATGTTTGAAGTTGCTAAAAAGACTCACTAGACTGAAATTTCCCTATGCTCCTCTGTACTGTTACCTTATTAAAGTCAGATGTTGTTCTGGAGTTAAGTCGCATTATCCATAAAAAAATCAAATATGCCCGAAAAATCACAAAATTAGCAATTTTCGAGTAAATTAAAAAACGTGTCGACTTCGATGTACTCAATATATCTTGTTAACATTTGAAACATACTTTGTTAGTACATATTATCAGGTTTTCTGCAAACGTATATCGTAAAATATCAGCCGCGAGAGACAATGTGAAGCTTTTTCGGCGAGTGAGCGTAGCGAACGAGTCAAAAAGCTTCATATTGTGTCGAGCTGCTTATATTTTACAATATTTGTTTGAAGAAAACTTGATGGTAAATTTATCGTATTGTTAACTAGCAATCTTAATGGAATTTCTTAATTTTCAATGGACATCCGCCTATAACCGGATGTTTTCCTGATATATTCGGGTCAACTCATATTAGGGTCGGGTCAACTCTTTACGACGTCAGAGTGCCGAAATATGGGAAATTCTGAAGGCCTCAGCAGGTCGATATAGCCATAGGGAAATACGATAAAGATAAGTATCTGTTAATGGTCAACTGCTAATCATTGCTAAACATATAGCTTCAACTCTTATTTTGTGTTTTAATTGAATGAAGTTTACCCTTGACTTAATGAATAAACAGCTGCGCCACGAGCGCATGATACGCCCGTCGTCTTGTGAAAAAAACATAATAAATGTTTTTGGAACCCCCTTTATTTAGTGGAGCTGCTGGTGGGATGTATATGGCAACCCGGCAAAACATAGCGTGTAAACTTTTAAGCAATAGAGATACGGCGCGAAATTTGACCAAAAAAGACTACCTTTTTTACCAAAAAGCTGAAGAAAAATTCAGTAACTCAAAAATAAAATAAAGAATCATCACGAAAAAGTATACAGATCGTCAGATTAATATAACTAAGAAGTGTGTAAAGTTTTATACAATAATCAGAAATCGTTTTTGAGATACGGCGCGACATGTGAAACCCCCCCCCCCCCCCTCCTTTTTTTACAAAAAACTCAATAACTCTAAAATAAAATTATGAATCATCACCAAAAAGTATACAGTTCTTTAGATTAACATAACTAAGAAGTGTGTAAAGTTTTATGCAATAATCATAAATCGTTTTTGAGATACGGCGCGACCCCCCCCCCCCTTTTTTTTTTACAAAAAACTCAATAACTCTAAAATAAAATTTTGAATCGTCACCAAAAAGTATACAGATCTTTAGATTAATATTACTAAGAAGTGTTTAAAGTTTTATGCAATAATCATAAACCGTTTTTGAGATACGGCGCGACATCACATGTGAAACCCAACCCCCCCCCCCCCCTCCTTTTTTTTATAAAAAACCCAATAACTCTAAAAAAAAAATTTTGAATCATCACTTAAAAGTATACAGATCTTTAGATTAATATAACTAAGAAGTGTGTAAAGTTTTAAGCAATAATCATAAATCGTTTTTGAGATACGGCGCGACATGTGAAAAAAAAACACATCCCTGTTTTAGTTACAAAGTCCCGTAACTCAAAAAGTTTTAATCTTATTTTCACCAAAAAGTATACAGATCGTTTGACCATCATAAGAAACAACTATGTAGCCTTTCTACTTAAAAAAATTAAACTTTATTAATAAGTATATGAAAACATTTTTTCTTATTGTTCCAGTGTAAATATTCATAATTATTCTAAAAAACTTTAATCATCGTTACTTAAATGGTGAAAAATGGTTTCGAAATATTGCCAAGTTCTTTGTATCTGTGATCAGAGTTTTAAAGTTGCTAAAAAGACTGGTACAAGACTCACTAGACTTATCTAGTGACATTTCCTTAGAAAGTTAAGTTAAGTCGCCTTGTCCATAAAAAAATCAAATATGCACGAAAAATCACAAAATTAGCAATTTTCGGGTAAATTAAAAAACATGTCGACTTAGATGGGCTCAATATATCTTGTTAAAATTTGAAACTTAGTTTGTTGAGATAAGTATCTTTCAATGGTCAACTGCTAATCAATGCTAAACATATAGCTTCAACTCATATTTTGTGTTTTAATTTAACGAAGTTTACCCTTGGCTTAATGAAAAACGTCAAGTAAAAAGCCTAAACTATGTTAAGTTTCATGAAATTTGGATAAGTTGTTCTCAAGTTACGGTGCGACATGTTTACGACGGACAGACGGACAGACGGATTGACCGACAGACGGACAGACGGAAGCCGGACATTTGTATACCATAATACGCCCGTCAAAATTTTGACCGACGTATAAAAACGTCAAGTAAAAAGCCTAAATATTGTCTTCCTCTTTTCTCCAAAGTTTCAGTTTTTGTTTGTTCAAATCGAATCAAAAGATTCGAAGTTGCCTCCCTTTGACAAGAAATCTTAAAACTGATGAATATATATTTTACACATGGAAGTGTAATTAAATTTAAATCGTAAGAACAGGAAAGGAAGTGTATATTGCGGATCCGGGGTTATGTTTTATGGGCAGTTTTTCAGCGAGCGGCTCAATGCTCCCATCGTATTCAGGACGGAGCCTTGGTAGGGCGTCTAGGGTGCAAAGCCCCCTTGAAGTTCCGGAAAAATGAGGAACTAAAATGCCGATTTTCCTACAAAAAGAAAACTTCTAGCAAAGCGAGACGAAAAAATACGTTCCATTTTTCCCATTCTTCTTGATATAAAACAAAATTGCTCTAAGTCTAGGCAAAAATACCGACTTTACCAAGGAGGAATAAATAAAATGTGTTTGTCTTCAATGTGCCCCTAGTATATCACAAACTATATCTATAGTTTACAATCCAAGTGTTTATTTAATTTGTTACATCCTTATAGTGATTTAGATATTTTTCTTATACTTTTTATCTGTAATGGTATTATAATTCTATTATAAAATAGTTTTCTGTCTATACTCTCTCAAAAAAGAAACGCAACATCAGATTATCTTTTTGAAATATTATTTTTCCGGACAAATAACCAATAAATATCAAAATATATGTACACATGATCATAATTACACCTTCATAAAAAGTTTCCAGGTACAATCATTTAAATTCATCCACCCGTAAACGACTTTGGTCGCAATCTGGGACACCCTACGATTTACGCATTGCCAAAAACTGGGTCAACTTTCACGTGCAAATCATGGGTTATTTTTTAGCTCAGTCAGTCGGTATAAAAACCCGGTATTTCTTTTCATGAATGCATTCGTAAAATAAAATTCTGATGAGGTGACGCTATGCCAAGGTTAGACGCTGCTACCCGGAATATCGCTATCGGACGACTAGAGGCCGGAGAATCACAGAATGCTGTTGCTGTAACGTACAATGTTCATCGTAGCACAATTTCACGCCTTTGGGGACGCTACCTGCAGCTTGGTACTACGACAGATCGGCCACGTTCAGGGCGCCCGCGTGTTACAACCAGGGCGCAAGATCGTTACATCAGACTTTTCCATCTGCGGAATAGGACTATTGCTGCAACAGAAACAGCTGTAAACGTCCCTGGGTTGCGCCGTATATCAGCACAGACAGTACGCAATCGGTTACCTTCTCATGGATTGAGGGCAAGAAGACCTTACTTTGGAGCAACACTGAGACGCCAACACCGCCGAGCGAGGGTTAGATGGTGTACTACAGTTCGTGCATGGAATTTACAGAACTGGAGAAGAGTATGGTTCAGCGATGAGTCACGTTTTCAACTGGAAAAGCGAGATGGTCGCATACGTGTGTATAGGCGCCGAAACGAACGTTTTGCGCAAAACTGTGTTGTGGAGAGAGACAATTTTGGCGGAGGCAGTGTTATGATGTGGGCCGCTATTTCTTATGCCAGAAACACACAGCTGATACATATCCAAGGCAATCTGAACGCTGTTAGGTATAGAGACGAAATTTTACGACCTCATTTATTGCCCGTAATTGACATTCGGAGAGAAATTTTTCAGCACGACAATGCCCGACCACATACAGCACGTGTAACAGTAGACTTTTTAGAACAACAGAATGTCAATGTGATCCGTTGGCCGTCACGATCACCCGATCTTAATCCAATTGAACATTTGTAGGATGAAATGGATCGGCGCGTGCGCCAACGACAACCACCACCGCAAAATCTGCAACAATTACAGCAGGCACTTCAGTTTGAGTGGCAAAGGATACCGCGTGTTCGAACTCAGCGTTTAATTCAATCTATGCCAAGAAGAGTCGGGGCTGTGTTACAAGCAAATGGTGGACATACCAGATATTGACAATTTATGAGTGATTTATTGACAATATGTGACAAACTGTGATATTCCAAGGTAAAAGAACTTATGAACAAGAAGTGTGCCAATTTTTGCATTCCTGTGTAAATTATTTATATCATAAATTATGAAAATAATATATGAAGTAAATTTCCTATTTTCTGTATGTTGCGTTTCTTTTTTGAGAGAGTATATTTTATTGAATTTTTTTTAACTTGTATTTAATTTTTTTATTTTTATTTACATTTGTCACGATTGACCCTGTTGTCTAGCTGTACTCGTTCATTTCGCAACATATTACCATTATCAGAAGAATCTAAGTGATCCGAACATTGCAAATAAATAAGACAGGAAGGTTAAACAATGGCCTACCAATCGATAAACGCCACCCAGCAGACAGATGCCAGAACGAAAATGACAAGAACACAAATAAAAATACAAATTTAAACACAACAGAGAGTCAGGATAGTGTGACTTTGTGCAGACACTGAACAGTGATGGTATTAAACACGTTTTATGACTACCCAAAAATCGGTATCTATCCTGGTACAGACACTGAACAGCGGTGGGTAAAACCTGTTTTATGGATAGCAAACCCCCCCCCCCATTCTCTTGTTACAGACACTGAATATTGACGTTGTAATTCGGTTTTATGGGAACCCAAACCTCCCCATTAACCATGCTGGCACAGACACTGAATATTGATGGTGTTAATTTGGGTTTATGGGAACCCAAACCTCCCCATTAACCATGCTGGCACAGACACTAAACAGTGATGGCGTTAATTGGGTCGTATAGATATTCAAACCTCCCACATTTCTATCCTGGCACTGACACTGAAAACTTGCAGGGTATACACCGGTTTTATGGGTACCCAAATAATTTTGAAGTTTTGTTTGAATACAAACTAGGATCTTCAGTTAACGCTAGGTGCAGCACTGAGCGGAAACATCGATTGTAAACATTATATCTGGTACCAAAATCGTCTATAGATAAGTGATAAATAGTTTTAACCCAGTTTTTAAATAACTTCTGGAAATACAGCTCCGCCTTGCGTTAGTTGAACATCCTATACAAACTTAATTTATTTGTTTCATGTCTATGTCTTGCAACTCTTTAGATATTTATTTACAAATTATTTGTATCGCTATACGTTTTATTTTGTTTTCCTTGGCCGTTATGAGTGTAAATAAAAATAAAGAATTTTATAATTAAGGGAGCAACCATTTGTGTTTTATGGGGGACTATGATCAAATGTTGTTCCTGCCTATTTTTTTCATCGAAATTTTGGTTCTGGATTTTTATTATTTTTATTTAAACCAAAACATTTCCTGATTGAGACAGGTCCTGCTTTTTTCACACCTAAAGTGATCCTGTCTTTTTTATTTTGTAAAAATCCTGGTCCTGCCATTTTATTTCAAATTTGAACATATCCCCCTCCCCCACCCCCCCCCAACCCCATAAAAATCAAATGGTTGTTCCCAGAGGAATTATTTCCGATGTCACCGCCCGCCATCCAAGATGGCCACCAGAGTCGAACATTGTTTAGCATAGGAAATTTACTTTAAAGATCTTCTCAGAAACCACTTTTGAAATTTTTGAAAAAAAATTGGCCGCAATGGTCCTTAGGTGGTGCTCGTTCAGAATTATATCCGATGACCCCGCCTGCCATCCAAGGTGGTCGCCAGATGGGACCATAGCTTAACATATGACCCTATGGGAAATTCACTTACAGATCTTCTTGTCGGAA
Source organism: Mytilisepta virgata (assembly GCA_028015205.1). NCBI lineage: Eukaryota > Metazoa > Mollusca > Bivalvia > Mytilida > Mytilidae > Mytilisepta > Mytilisepta virgata. Next base: position 3,153,490 of record CM051513.1, read on the forward strand.
ACCAAAAAGCTAAAAAAAGTTAGCAGCAATGGTTCTTGGGTGGTCCTATTTCAGAATTATATCCGATGACCCCACCATCCAAGGTGGCCGCCAGATGGGAACATAACTTAGGATAGGACCCTATGGAAAATTCAATTACACATCTTCTTGTCTGAAACCATAAAGCTAAAAAGGTTAGCAGCAATGGTCCTTAGATTATCCTTTTTCAGAATTGTATCCGATGAACCCGCCCCTCATCCAAGATGTCCGCCAATGCCGAATATAATTTAATTTGGACTCTATGGGAAATTTACTTTGGAGATCTTCATCTCTGAAACCACTAGGTCAGTTGAAACAAAAGTTGGAAGAAATTGTCATTAAATGATCCTCTTTCAGAATAGTATCCGATGACCCCATCCATCATCCAAGATGGCCGCCAGAGCCGAAGATAGTTAAAAATAGGACCCTATGGGAAATTTACTTAAAGATTTTGTCTGAAACCAAAATGCCAATTTTAACAAAAGATGGAAGGAATGATACATAGGTGGTCCTCTTTCAGATGATGTATCCGATGAACCTACCTGCCATCCAAGATGGCCGCCAGAGCTAAACTAAGTTTAACAAAGGACTTTATGGAAAAATTACTTTAAGATCTTCTTTTCTGAAATCACAAAGCCAATTGCAACAAACGTTGGTAGCAACGGATAGTGAACAATTTGGCAAAAATAGTGAGCGAACTTAACAACAATGTTCCAGACTGCCAGCCATATGGACAGCAAAACAATATATCCTGCTTGAAGTATTCATTAGCGATACATGCTCCTAGGGGCCTCTAGTTTTTATTGTTATGGCTTGTGACCTTTTTTCATCTTTAGTCAATTTGTTTTAGCTAATTATATATATTATATGATACAAATGTTGATGCTTAAGATGTGTACAGACATGTCCTGGAAGTTTATGTAATATGTCTTTGCTGATGATACCCGTACATATTTCTCATCGACTGTAAACTGTACATAACATATAGACTACAAACCTTAATACAATATTTATAAAAAGGAGAATTATGAAAATGTAAAATTAAAATTATCATGATTTTAATTATTTTTAGCGCACCAGAAATGGTCTTTGTGTGGTGTATCTAATGACCCAAACCGATAAGAAAGATGGCCGCCAAAGTGAACATGACATCCTATGAGAAAATTGAGAAAATTTACTTTTCTTCTTGTCTGAAACAAATTGGCCTAACTTGGCAGTATTGATCTTCCGGAAGTGTTACTTATGATCTGACCAAAAATCCAAGATGACCATCACCGGCAAACTTTGTTAAACATGGGACCCATTCATTTCAAGGCCTGCATATTTGATGGGAACCAAAGTTGTCATGCAGGAATTTTATTTATAGACGATTCTTTTTATAATTGTATCTTTGATTTGATAATAAAAATCTCTGATGCACACGATGTGCACATTTAGTAATTTTATGGCAATTTTGATACACAATATGTGCACATTTGGTAACGTTATGGCAATTTTGATCCACAGTTAAACATCAGGAAAAATGTTATCTTAATAAAAATATTAAGGAAAAACCACATGGTCTATATTTGTCCCTCACATTTAGTCGGATATCTTGTGTTGTGTATTAGTGTATGGGGCTGTTTTTTTTTTTTTTTTTTTTTTTTTGTATAAAACAAATGTCTGTGCCAGACAATTTTTTCAGCCTTAAATTTACAGATTTTGCAGGTCCAGCAAAAATTTTGTAGGACTGACAGAAAAACTGAAAAAAGTTTTCGCGTACTCTGTATGCACGGGGTATACCGCTTAGTTTTAAAAAAAAACTTACAATTTTGTGACAGTAAATTTTTAGTATCAAATTCAAATTCTTTTATTTCCTAATTAAATAGCCCTTAATTGAGGGCATATCAATCATACATAACAAAGACAATAAAATAAAATAACATTACATTAAACATGTAAAACTGATTAAAAGTGATTCAATAAAGAACCGTACATATATAACAAAGTTAGAGAGAGATAGTATCAATTTAGGGCTAACAAAAAAAACATTTTCATGATCAGGTAATCTGTTATCAATTAAAATTATAAAAGTACAAACATTGTAATGATTGCGATACCGATAAAACCTATATCAGAGAACTGTGTAAATAAATACACATTTTATAAAAACACCGTTTTACCTACAAAACCATACAATACCTTTAATGAGTTGTCGGTAAATTTGTTTTAATTTTCAGGTCAATTAATCGTAATTTATACAATGTCACACTTATCCAGATAATTTGTGTCGGACAACTGATTTATTTCAACTCGTTATTACTCTATTGTGGCTTCGTTAATATACTTTAAATGTTGTTTTAATGTCGTTGGAGATTTATGACTTCTTTTTCAAATGTTTCATCTTCTCTTATTAGTTTTATCTTGTACCATTCACTTGGCAAGATATGTAAATTGTTTTCTTTATCTGGGATACCTTTTTTGAATTTTTCATAAATACCCATATATCTTCTTTATTTGTATTCTCTTTGAACGAAAATCTTTTATTTGGCACGAGAGGTACGTGTATTCTTTATATGTGACACCTTTTTCTATTTTTGTTTTTACTTTTTATTTTTCCTTTATCTTTTATTCGTTTTTATGATTTTTATACATTTTACTTTGCGAGAGAAATAAATCTCTATTTATTTATTTTGACAAATACAATTAAAACAAAACAACCAGAAAGTCCCTGACTTTATGATGCCGATTCCTTGTCAAGGGGTGAGGTGGTTCTATGAAATGATTTATATCATCAGTGCATATGGTAGCTTTCAGAATTTTTGGAAATAAATTCAAAATTAGAAGGCTAATTGCAGTAATATATGATCGAAAAAGAACCTTTTACTTCATTCTCTCCCCTCACTCTTTCAAACATAAATTTGTTTGGTCGATAAATCAATCTTTTTAAAAAAAGTTTGTTTACATGTCATAATGTCGTCTTCAACTTATGACCACATTTGTAAATTGTTTTACGTAATCTATATGACATATTTTTTACACTATAGAAACATTTTTTCAGTTTGACAAAAGAGGTTGCTTAACTTATGACGACTTTTATAAAGTACGTATAATGTAAAATAACAATAATATAAACAAATAGACTCCTGTTCACTACATAGCTAACAAGAGTTCAAGCGGTTAAATCGTGTGAGGCCAGTTTCTCTGCATACCTAACAAGGTGCTTCAGTTTCTCTGCATGACTAACAATTGGCCAAATCGTCTGAGGCCAGTTTCTCTGCATGACTAACAAGGGGTCAAATCGCCTGAGGCCAGTTTCTCTGCATGACTAACAAGGGGTCAAATCGTCTGAGGCCAGTTTCTCTGCATGACTAACAAGGGGTCAAATCGTCTGAGGCCGGTTTCTCTGCATTACTAACAAGATGCTTCAGTTTCTCTACATGCCTAACAATGGGGTCAAATCGTCTGATACCAGTTTCTCTGCATTACTATAACAATGGGCCCGGGTCAAATCATCTGAGACCAATTTCTCTGCATGACTAACAAGAGGTCAAATCATCTGAGACCAGCCTAAGTCTATATATGTTAACCTACGGGTTAAGTCTATATCTGAGAACCTACTGCCCAAGTCTATATCTGTTAACCTACGGGCTAAGTCTATATCTGTTAACCTACCGCCTAAGTCTATATCTGTTAACCTACTTGCTAAGTCTATATCTGTTAACCTACTGCCTAAGTCTATATCTGTTAACCTACTAGCTAAGCCTATATCTGTTAACCTACGGGCTAGGTCTATATCTGTTAACCTACTGGCTAAGTCTATATCTGTTAACCTATTGGCTAAGTCTATATCTGTTAACCTACTGCCTAAGTCTATTTCTGTTAACCTACTAGCTAAGTCTATATCTGTTAACCTACGGGCTAGGTCTATATCTGTTAACCTACTGGCTAAGTCTATATCTGTTAACCTACTGGCTTAGTCTATATCTGTTAACCTACTGCCTAAGTCTATATCTTTTAACCTACTGGCTAAGTCTATATCTGTTAACCTACGGGCTAAGTCTATATCTGTTAACATACTGGCTAAGTCTATATCTGTTAACCTACTGCCTAAGTCTATATCTGTTAACCTACTGGCTTAGTCTATATCTGTTAACCTATTGCCTAAGTCTATATCTGTTAACCTACCGCCTAAGTCTATATCTGTTAACCTACTGGCTAAGTCTATATCTGTTAACCTACTGGCCAAGTCTAAATCTGTTAACCTACTGCCTAAGTCTATATCTGTTAACATACTGGCTAGGTCTATATATGTTAACCTACTGGCTAAGTCTATATCTGTTAACCTACTGCCCAAGTCTATATCTGTTAACCTACCGCCTAAGTCTATATCTGTTAACCTACTGGCTAAGTCTATATCTGTTAACCTACCGCCTAAGTCTATATCTGTTAACCTACTGGCCAAGTCTAAATCTGTTAACCTACTGCCTAAGTCTATATCTGTTAACATACTGGCTAAGTCTATATATGTTAACCTACTGGCTTAGTCTATATCTGTTAACCTACTGCCTAAGTCTATATCTGTTAACCTACCGCCTAAGTCTATATCTGTTAACCTACTGGCTAAGTCTATATCTGTTAACCTACTGGCCAAGTCTAAATCTGTTAACCTACTGCCTAAGTCTATATCTGTTAACCTACCGCCTAAGTCTATATCTGTTAACCTACGGGCTAAGTCTATATCTGTTAACCTACTGGCTAGGTCTATATCTGTTAACCTACTGCCTAAGTCTATATCTGTTAAACTACTGCCTAAGTCTATATCTGTTAACCTACGGGCTAAGTCTATATCTGTTAACCTACTAGCCAAGTCTATATCTGTTAAGCTACTGCCTAAGTCTATATCTGTTAACCTACTGGCTAAGTCTATATCTGTTAACCTACTGCCTAAGTCTATATCTGTTAACCTACTCCCTAAGTCTATATCTGTTAACCTACTGGCGAGGTCTATATCTGTTAACCTACTGGCTAAGTCTATATCTGTTAATCTACTAAGTCTATATCTGTTTACCTACTGGCTAAGTCTATATCTGTTAACCTACTCCCTAAGTCTATATCTGTTAACCTACTCCCTAAGTCTATATCTGTTAATCTACTGGCTTAGTCTATATATGTTAACCTACGGGCTAAGTCTTTATCTGTTAACCTACGGGCTAAGTCTTTATCTGTTAACCTACTGCCTAAGTCTATATCTGTTAACCTACTGGTTAAGTCTATATCTGTTAACCTACTCCCTAAGTCTATATCTGTTAACCTATTCCCTAAGTCTATATCTGTTAACCTACTGGCTAAGTTTATATCTGTTAACCTACTGGCTAGGTCTATATCTGTTAACCTACTGGCTAAGTCTATATACGTAACCTACTGGCTAAGTCTATATATGTTAACATACTCCCTAAGTCTATATCTGTTAACCAACTGGCTAAGTCTATATCTGTTAACCTACTGGCTAAGTCTATATCTGTTAACCTACTTGCTAAGTCTATATCTGTTAACCAACTGGTTAAGTCTATATCTGTTAACCTACTCCCTAAGTCTATATCTGTTAACATACTGGCTAAGTCTATATCTGTTAACCTACTGGCTAAGTCTATATATGTTAACATACTCCCTAAGTCTATATCTGTTAACCTACTGGTTAGGTCTATATCTGTTAACCTACTGGCTAAGTCTATATATGTTAACCTACCGCCTAAGTCTATATCTGTTAACCTACTGCCTAAGTCTATATATGTTAACCTACTCCCTAAGTCTATCTGTTAACCTACTGGCTAAGTCTATATCTGTTAACCTACTGGCTAATTCTATATCTGCAAAAATCTGTATAAAAATATTACTTTACTATGAAAATATTGTAAACTGAATCATTAATTAACTTTTGAACAACTTTGCCCTGATCTTTTTATGGTACAAGGAACGAATTGATTACTTATGTCCTGGTAACTGAGGAGTATATTCGCATTACTTTGTCATCATCTGCTCATGGAGGTCGTTTGATTTCCAGGGGGAAGAAACGGAAGGCACTTGAAAAGACTCCCGAATTGGGGAAAAAAGAAAGGCAGCAAAGTTTGGTGAAAAAGGCAAACAAAAATGTGAGGAGAAAATGCATAATTAAACATTGCCTGGAATAGCAACTAGTAACTGGGTGATTGCCTGGAATAGCAATTAGTAACTGGTGATTGCCTGGAATAGCAACTAGTAACTGGTGATTGGCTGGAACTGTGTGCGCTGAATCTAAGTTCTGGTATCCTGCAAAAAAAAATTGTTAATCCGTTTGATCCCTCGGATACAAAATATGATATGAAATATTTACCGCTGGACCTCTATCCCCTGCAACAAGACATAAATGAAAAGGAACGAATTTGAAAAATGTAGGATCCAAAATTTGACGAAAAAGGCTGAAAAGAGAATTAAAAAAGATAACAGTTGGAATAAAAAGGCATTATGATTTAAAAAAAAAAGGGTTGATCCACGTAAAGGTAAGTATGTAAAATGGAAATTAAATTTTGATCAATAGGCAAAACCTTTCTTATGGTTATGCATCTATTGAAATGTAAATTTATATAAAAAAATCTTTTTCGTTTTATTTTTATATATATTTACTAATTTTTCCTTATTAATTTGTGAAACTCTTAACAAATAAATGAAGATATGTCTCTAGAATTATGTTTTTTTTACTATTATCTGAGTAAATTGGAGAAATTTTAACAAACCAATCAAATTGTCCTGTGACAGAATAAAGATAAGGGCGGGGTCAAGGGTCATAATCGCACATGTCAATGTAAACATTAAGCACATGTAATTGATATATAAAGAGGTTTATGACCGAGGTTTATTAGATTTGAAGTAATAAGTACAATTTATTGTGGAAATTTATGTGAATAATCACCAACAGGGACTCGGACGTATTAATCATTGTTTATATTGTACAGAGGGACTATTCGTTAAAACATGAACAATGGTGAGTTGTAAATTCATTAATTTCTATAAAATTTTACAACAAATAGTAATCTGCAATATGTTACCTTAGAAACGAATAAAATCAATACTATGTGTTGACTATATTTATATGATATATTGTATGTAGGATGTTTTATCTAGATTTTGTACTAGTGGAGATTATTGATGCGTGTTACATTTCATTGGTGTCCAGAGTCATTTGATCTGCTTTAGTCTATGATAACTGAAATTCTGACAACAGAGTAGTTAGTATCTTAGAATAACTCTTTAATCGGGGAAACCATTTGATTTCTAAGGAGGGGGGGTGGTATTCGAAAAATATGTCGAAATTGGGGACAACAGACAGGCTCCAAATTTTGATGGAAAATATATAACCAAAACTATAGGGATACATGTATGTTTGAATTCTGCCTGCAACGAATAATTGTATAATTCCAAAAGTCACAGGGCACACTGGAAAAAAAATTAGGTTCTGGTATGCTGCAAACACACTCCCGGGATCTCTTGTCTCCCTTAAAAATCAAAAGTTTGCTCCCTCAGATTTTTGCTTCACTATTTGGTCTTTGCATTTCTTATTCCTCGTTTTCTGCTTCCTATTTTATAATAGATGACATAAGTTATGGATGTGTGCACAAATATTACATAAAAATTAGGATATCCAGTTCTTGTTTGTGTGGAAAACTATCTGTTGTAATGACAATATGGATATTTCTGTACAGTATACAACCTAAGGCTAGAAAAAATATATAATAATACAAAATATGATATGAAATATTTACGGCTGGACCTCAGGCAACTAAGACAATAAATAAAATCAACACATATGAAAAATATTTTTTAGGTTATGATTTTACACGTAGATAAACAATGAAAACTTGTAGGAGTTAGTTTTCAACAATTAGCAGAAAATATCGGTAGATCTAAGATTATATATAATAACGATCTAGTGTCGATATTGCCATTGACAAATTTTAATCATTTGTTTTCAGAACATTGACTATACTTACAATCAATACCATTATAACAAATCTTTATATATGGTTTCCGTTTTGAAATAGGGACAAGTATACAAATCACTGTCAGAACACGTTCTGTTGGTAAAACTTCCATTTGTACCCCCCCCCCCCCCCCTTCCTGCCTGAAATGCCTCATGAATATTTTTTCCTTATTGTTTTTCATTCAAAAGGAAGTCTTTCCGTTAAATTATAAAACACAAATATCACTGATTGTAATTCCCATCAGCGCTACCGACACCATTTGCGAGGATGGTCTCGATAAACGATGCTAGTCCGTCGGATGGGGACGAAAAATGGTTGTCCCGTGTTAAGGGAAAGCAACACCCTTATCACGCTAAAGACTCCTCTGTAGATTTCGAAAAAAAGTAGGCTTAAACGCCGCTACAGGGGCCGCTCTCGCACCCACCAAGTGGAGAGGGATTTGTATAAGTTGGTATAACTTGTTTCCCAATCCACTATAAATAAATAAGTTTAAACTAATGTCATTTCATTTCTTTTGTTATTATGTTAATTGTCCGTTTTCCAACTAATGTTGTGATAGTGATAGTGTATTTATACATTATAATTCAAAAGAAATTTATCAAATAAACTTTCGTAACAAAAGTGACTTGACTTGAAAATATAGGTCAAGAACTCTCCAGTTCAGTTGTTTGTTCAAGTATCAAAACGGTCAGGAGTCAAGGTCATTGAAATAGTCTATAGCAACCGATGAAAAAGTTCCTAGCAACCGTATATATTTGGGTTAAGGATTCTATGCTTTAGATGTACAAGTCAATATTAAGGCGAAAAATTTAACGGTATACATTAAATAGCAAAACTAATCATTAACAGGTATTTTTAGTATTTCTCCTTACAAAACACTTTTGATATTTACGAAAAGGGAAGAGATTTGGTTAAATACCAAACGAGTATATTTTCCGAAATACTAAGTTGAAATTAGATTTTCGAAAATAAAAGTAAGTAAACTTATGCCGGATTTCCGTCGTTACTACACGATGACTGCAACTCAGTCCTAAAAATAAAAAACTAACTATGTTACGAAACAGCTCATATAACAATAGAAAATAACAAACGACCATATAGCAAACAAAAAAAACAGTATACCTCGCAAAGGTTTGTCCTTTTGTAACCCCTCCGGTCAAATATAAACATCAGAAGGTACAAGAGAAAAACGAAAAAGTACTTGACCTTTCCCTTGTAAAATTTCATTTTGAAGTCATTTTATTTTCTTCGCTGTGTAAATAAATCATTCTGAAGTTTTATGTGATCTTTTATATCTGTTACAGGATTTTGACTAGAAACTTTAGTACACTTAATACAAAAATGACTCATATTTTCATGAGTTGTCATTGTTTTGTAGCTAACCCTTTTTCACGAGGGGTCAATAATTTTTTTTTTATTATGTTGTACAAATAATTTAAGTTGTACTTGTACACATGTTTAAACACACGTGTCATTTTGTACACATGCTTAAACACACGTGTCATTTTGGATTTTTTAGCATTTACTGCAAACTAAAAGAAAAAATAATTGGATCGCAGACGACATTTTTTTCATTGTTCATGCTTTGGTAAAAGAAATTTTCTTTTGTTTCAAACATGTACACAAACATGTACACATGTTATGTACACAGACATGTACATAAATTTAGTTGCTCGAATTCTTTATGATGTCAATACTACAGCTATAGACTGTAATATGCAGAGTTAAATAATCAAATAATTGAAAATTTATACAGATGAGTGAGAATTATTTTTTATTATTTTTTTTTGGGGGGGCAAATTCAAACGATCATCATTATTTAAATTCGGTGGAAAGATTTAAATTTTTATGCTCATTATTATATATTTCTTATTGAATAGTTTATTTCAATAACATGAAGAAACTGTAAGTTGAAGGAACTGTGGGTCGATACACATAGTATAAAATACACTGAGATCAAATGGCCATTATAAATTTAATTTCTTTCTTTACGAGAAATCATCGCTTAACAATGTCCTGAATCCATAACCCGCTTTCTTCAACAATAATTGTTTGTTATTCACGGCCGATTTAAGCAAGTGTATAATTAACATCTGGGAAAGTAAATGTATCAAGTCCATTCTTCTCAAACAATGGGTACCCAAACGTCGTTTGAATCACAGCAGATGATGTCATTGTCAACTGTCGTCTGCTTAATACGCGCGTGGCAGTCGCGTGCTACTTCAAATTGAATATATGAATATGGTGTTAAATTACAACGGAGATCATCTGTCCTTTCTTAATTCTGATAGTTTATTTATATACTCATGCCCTTGAATTATTTTTGTATGATTTTGATTTTCAATATTTTGTGGTTTGCTCTTCCACCCACGGTTGTCCTTGAAGTATTTGTTGACAATGTCATTATCGTCCTCACCTGTAAAATTCACGATTACAATCACACGGGTAATTAACTCCATACCTCAATATGATCTTTTACCTGTCTCTATATCAATAAATAAATCAGGTGTAAAACGATACCGTTAATACCTAAACAGGTGTTATCATTTTTCCAACAGGTAACGGAATTTCTTTATCAGATTAAAACTGATGGTTATGAATGAACATAAATGAAGATCGGTCGTAGTAATTCTTTCATCGACGAAATTATATTTATCTTTCCCATAACAAGATAGGGAAGGAATAGAAATTATTTACATGTTTTATTATATACCTAGTACCTGATATGAAGGATTTTGCATATATGTGTAACGACAGGAAGTGAACATGCCATATTGCACACCTCAGGCTGATAACCCATTTATTCTAACGCACTCGGTCTGATATAGCCTATCAGACCGGGTATGTCACGTGGTCGGTCTGGTATTGCCAATGTTAGACCGGGTGTGTTTGGAATATGTACTTATGGCAGTATATGATAAACAGATTAATACCTGATCTACATGTAATCCATATCGGACCGGGTATCATCCCTCGACCCATATCGGACCTTGGGCAAACCCTCGGTCCGACATGAGAGTCTCGGGGTGATACCCGGTCCGATATGAATTGGGTCATGTATTACAGTGGATTCCGGTTAATTGCATAGCCTTCTATTATAATTATTTATCTTTCCCAAACAAGATAGGAAGGAATTTCCGGATCAACAGAAGTAGATTAGGAAATTAATATTAAAATTTGGGGTTTTAATATGGTGTGCATTCCTACTTAATTTAAATTTCCCGGAATGAATTAAGATGGAAATACAACATTGTCTTCATGTGGATGAAAGTCATTCTAATTTAGGGTGTAATAGTCCGTTTGTTCTAAAAGAGGGGGGGGGTAATTAATTTAATTCATTGTTGCGTGAAGCGTAAAAATAGACACGATGGCATAAATTCAATATGAGTAAATGTTTTCCTAAGTGTGCTAAAAACATTTCAATTTGTAACACAGAATAAATTTAGCTAAACATAAACAGGGTGACCGCGGGTTGAAATTTCTACAATTTTATAATCAATATATTATGAATAAATATACTTCTTGCAAAGCGAGTACTATTAGTGATGCATATAGGTTTGGAAATAAATATAATAAAAAATACAGCAAAAATAAAATAAATACATTGGACGCATTTTTTGCGTCACCCTCTTCCTTTCCTGTAAAAGGACGCGAATGAATTTTGATGCGCAAATGAAGGGCAGATTACCGCAAAGGCAAAACGTCGGCCTAAGTCTTTTTCAAAGCAAAATGAATTTACAACATAAATTAGGCAGTTTCTATACACATACATAAGAGGTATATACTAGCAAATTATGATACATTCGTACATCCCTGGGAAATAGCATAACGATACCTTTTGTACTTGACAAATATAATCTAATTTTCCGAAGAAACTCAATATTTCATCTTTGCTTTCAAAATTAGTCATCAGATGTCTCCGTCATGGGAATCACGTTCGGCATACAAAGAACAATACACGTGCGGGTATGGACAAATGGTTAAAATATTAGACTAAGTAGTGCGGGATGACATTTAACTTGAGTTTTTTGTAATTGCAAGGAATCAATGGATGCCGTGAGAGCTACCATCTGGATACCACTAAGCAGCTATAAAGTATATTAGATTTAGACACAATGTTTGTTATTTATTTTCTATTATTTTTTTTTATCAAACATATATATTTATATTTTATATAATTTCATTATAACAAATTAAGGACTTATATAAACATACATATATTTATTATCTACATCTTTATATCAGAAAACAAATTATATGATAAAAGAACATGTGGTAAAATACACATTTTAATTTTCTTATATTGCAACTTCTTGTTTGATATCTTCGACAATTTATGCCAAATTCTAATTTTCCGTCCAGCTGAGATTTCACATTTTATTGCGGTAAAAGTTAAAACAATTAACATTTAATTAAAGACAATAAGACGTCATATTTATAGCATGTATATCATTTAATATCTGTTACAATGAAATAAAGACCCCCACCCTAAATAAATGTTTATTTATCAACCGCTCCCTCGTGGCCAGATAAGATAAACACAGGACTCCCGCTAGGGCTCCGTTCCTGCTGAAACTATCCCTCGGAGGGAACAGTCCATGTATACATGATAAGATAATTAGACAATAGCAAGCGATGACATGCTGTGAAAACCTGAACTGTTTATTTAATTGGATATAAAGACGTTTAATATTTCCGCATCTGTGAGTGAGCCGGGTGGATGTTAGCGATCGATGCACTAGCCTCTTCAGTATTCTCCAGTCGATCGAGATAGACAGATGGTTAAAAGTTATGCGAAAAGAATTATTTCATTGAAAATTATTTATTGACCGGATTGCAATATGAAAGCTATAATTGGTAAGCTATATATTTCATACTACCTTTTTTATATTTTGTTATTATTTAATTTATTTTTTATTAAGCTCAACAGCCGGTACCTTACATTTTCTTAAAAGAACTCCGCTGTCTTGGGGGGGGGGGGTTCTTTTATTGAATCTTGATTTTAATTTGAATTAAAATTCAAACTACTAGAGTGAAAATGTCAAACGATTTTCAAACAACCGATGTGTTTTCCATTAAACATAAGTTTTAAAAATGCCGAATAATGCCAAAAGAGAAAAGTGTTTAATGTTTCATTTCAAAAAGGTCACCATCTTCTGAATTGTTTTATTGTGTTTGAAGATGAAAAAATTAACACGATGGAATAAAAACCACAACAATGTTGAGTTTCATTACGTCCAAAACTGGACCCGGTTGTTCAGAAGTTTATAACTTTTTATTTTCAATAATTTCCTATATTAAGCAATATCTGGATTTATATTTTAGCATAGATCCTCATAAGATTAACACTAACCTTCAGGTGAAATAATTATGACAGTTTAATAATACAAAATATGGTAAAAGAACTGGCCCCTGATTCTCATCATCCGTATCATTCTAAAGCAATAATCTTTCAAAGAGACATATGTGTGTATCTGTCTGTAATTATATAATATTTACATATATGATTATAAAGACAATCTTGTTATATGTCATATTAATGGTTGATTAAATACACGTGCCCAGGGATACACAGATTGTACGTATATATCCAGAATGATAAAGGGGCTTGTTTGATATAGATTTTATGATGATGATAATTAATGTGTTAAAATACCCCCTTTCTATTCGGGCACATCATTTTTGTTTATATATGCCCATTTAATAAGAATCGCATATTAAACTTAGATGTTTGAAATCTTTCAACTTTTTATACCTTTGTCACATTAACCTAAAACGTAGAATATAAACTTGGCGTTAAATGCAAAAAAAAGGAACGAAAAAAAATCCACCAACTTAAGGTTCAAAGGTCGTATATCTTATGGAAATGAGATGCAAAATAAACCCGTATTTTGATCATGCATGAATAAACGATAAGTGGACAGCTGTATTAGTTGGTTTTTTTCATAAAAGATTCCTCTCCGATCATTTTCTGACAATGAATTGATATAAAAATTACTTTTATGAAATTGTAAGGAAACTACAAGAACAGGAATAAGAATATTTATGATCCAGTCTAGGACCAAGCTGGGGACAAGATACTACGTTTTGCGTGGCTCTGTTCAAGGTTTTACTTTCACATGTTTCAGACTTTCTGTGTTCTTTTTAGGGTATGTGCGTGGGGAGGGGGTTTTAAACCTACACTTGACACCTTACCTATAGTACTATGTCGGCTTTTTGCAGTTTTGGTCACGAGGACTACCGAAGAGTCGTTATCGTGCACTAGAATGTGTATCATTATTTAATATGTACCAGTAAATGAGAGTATTTAATAAAATCGCCAGTCACAAAGATCAGATTGAAGCTGTTAGAATTCAAATATGCAAATTGAAAAGGTCGCATACAATTAAATAAAAATTATTAGCAACTTTACCCCCCCCCCCCCCATCCCACCACCCAATTAATGGGCTGTCGGCAATAATATTAAATATGCGTATTTAAAGTGCAGAATATAGAGAAAAAACTGAAGCTACCCTCAGTCCTCATAACTGTCGACTGTTTAAGAAAAGGAGCATCCAATAAATTCACTTGTTCTTCAGGCTCATGGTTTAAAATTTTGTCGGTAATTTTTTATATACGATTGACAAAAAAAAAATGCGTTTGAAATTAGACATTAGACATTTACACATTACACAAAACCTGTAGTTAACTATATCATTAAATAAATTATAGAAGAAAAAGGTACACATTTGTCAAATATGTCACAGATTTTATGGATTGAATAATACAATTTCAAATAAAATGACAATTAAATATATCAAAGGTTTATAATTGATTATTGACATGCAAAACCTTAGGCAATCAGTTTGTCAAATTCAGGTGACAAAATAAGGCCAAATAAAAATATATACCGTGTTTCAGGTTTCTATACCGACTGTAATATAAGTGACATTCATGTGTAATCAACATGGGAAATTAAAAGATGGATGGATGAATGATTGTTTAACGTCCAGTGGCAACCAGGTGCATATCAGGACGAGAACATGTTGATATGATAATGAATATGATCCCTGCTTTGTACTAGACCGACACTCTAAGTCGATTTTTAATGTGCTAGCTCACGAGGTAACTGTCCGCAGGAAGACATATCACCTCACTCGGACACATAATACTGACTCCGAGCCGACCAGTCTTTGCTCTTACTCCTAGATGCCACGTGCTTGGCGGAGAAGCAGCAAATACCAATTTTAATGTCTTTGGTTTGACCCCGCCGGGGATCTAACCCGCGACCTTCCGCACTCGGTGCGAGCACGCTACCAAGAGACCACCGAGGCGGTCGGAAACCAAAAGAGACGAGATCGATAAATTTAATAAAATAAAGACAAATACCTACCCTTATAAACATGAAACCCTGAATATGCATTTTTTTTTTACTGTAATTCGAAGAAAAATAGTAAGCCTCTTTTTTTGTCGGATTTATATAAAATTATATTCAGTGATTCAAATAAAATTATGATTGGTATGGGACGGGGTTATATTTTGACCTTTCTCGGATGACAGCCTGTTTGAATTTAAAATAATTCATTTCATTTTAAGACACAAAAAAAGAAATTTGCCAACCATTATATTGCATTTTTTTAGCAAAACGAGCCATAATATTCAGTTAAATTTAACAAATCCTGATTTTGAGGTTACAGTTTTCAAAAATACGACAGCATGGCCGATCAATGTACAATATGAGGAACAACAATAAAGCGTTTGTGGCTTCAATTTTTTCTGTGCGCTAGCGCGACAATTGTTTTTCAATATATACCATTATTTGATTCAAGGGGATGTTAAATCCTGTCTTTTACCAAGGATCATGATTTTTTCCTCTTTCTTTTTTTTAACACTCGGCCCGCATCCAAATTTTCTTCCGCAAAAAATCGAAAGGATATTTTTTTTTATGTTAACCCAAGTAATTGAATATAATATGTAATTGAATATTATATGTAATTTAGTATAAGGATTTTGATTAGTTTATCATTCTAACTTTTACTTTCGACTATGGGGCCTCGGTGGCTGAGTGGTCTAGGTAGTTCGTCATGACTACTAATGATCACTAGCCTCTCACTGAGGTTGTGAGTTCGAATCTCACCTGTGGCGGGGGTGTGTTCGACTCCGATCTTAATTGACAAGGATTGCCAATTTTCCAACCGAAGGTCGGTGGTTCTCCCCGGCTTCCTTCACCAATAAAAACTGGCCTCCGCGAAATAGCCAAATGTGCTGAAAACGGCGTAAAACCCTAACTAAACAAACAAACATACTTTCGGCTATGATATAATAAACGAAAACGTAAATTCACTCTTTACACTTTAAACAGATTCATATAGTAACAGGACACGTGCATTAGTATCTGATATTAAAACACTTGAGTAAAAGTGAGTTTTGTTAAACTTTAGAGCCATCTGTCCCTCACGATACTAAGATATTTACACAACTGTTAACTGTTTATTTCTGTCTGTTACATGTAATATGTGTTATTTTAACATCCCGTTGTCCGTCATATTTCCATTATAATTTCCAATTATTAATGATCTGTTACCCTTTGAATTTTGACGAGAACAAAATGAAGCGTAATTGGGTTTTATTGACTGACCAATTAGTGGGAATATGAGACCGATAGACATCTGGACATGACAGATGGCGGGGAAAGAATAAGGGGGAATACTTAAAATTATTCATGTTTTTTATCTGCAAAGTAAGAAAACTATCAACATTTATTGAATTACAAAAATAGATAAACAAATAAAAATGAAAATATATATACAATAATACATGACAAAATCTGAATCACATGCCGTATCAATCCGAGTAACCAATATCAGCCAGAGGACCGAAGGTCGAGGGTTGATAGGCATATGATACGGAATTGGTATGAATTGTTCACTTTTTATTTCAACGGGAGACTTGATCTAAGTAATAACTTCTAATTATACGATATAAATAAATAATTAAAAGCTCAAATTTTTCGTTTATACACAATTCCTACATTTTCTTCCAACTTTCAAAGTGAAAAAATCATTTTAAATTTATCGGATTTCTCAGAAATAACTTTTAGATCTTACATAATTGTATGATTTTAAACCGATCAGCGTCCAGATAAAACTGACATGTTCAAGATGATCAAATGTTCGCATCCTCTGGCTATTTAAAAGTTCGGGGTATATGAGGAATGACTTGTAAATTTGTTAACGTGATTGGATCGATTTATCAACGTCCGTGTAGAAAGTCCCCGGGCTCTTCTTAAACATCAAAATATGTAAATACTTATTTCTCATATTAAGACGTGTACCCGGATATGTTATTGTACGGCGTGAAAAGTAAAAAATCACAGATTGAAACTAAATCTATATCTTTAAAGGAGTAATCTATTAATGTTCAGCCTGATGGCCACTGCAGCGACCGTCATATAAATTTCTGATTTGAATCTAGCTGGACATATGAAACAACCACGAAACCATTCGTGACATCTTCAAACGCTGACTGGAAATGTCATTATCTGGTACAGTGGTCTGGTTATCGTGTGATGTTTTAATAACCAGTAGCATTGTTTTACATTCACGAAAATTAATATCATATCATAACGATATTGTATTCGTTTTATTATCAGAAATCCCTGATTCTACTTGATTAATTAAGAAATAGTCATTTAGAAATGGAATCGTTAAATATTGTAGGAATGACCACTACGATGTTGCCCAGCAACGGAACTGATATTGTCGTTGAGAGAGAAATGGAAGTAGAGACAGTAATAGTCATTTTGTGGATTTCCGGTGGAATATTACTGATATCGCTACTAATTCTACTAGGTTGCATACTACGCACCAACAAGAAGGGAAGACGGAGACAGACAAACAGGTATTTTTTTACAATTTACCTATCTACCGAATCTTAGGTCTATAGTGAAATTGAAACCAAGTATCTTTGATTATCATGACATGACCATTTGAAAATCGGGAGTGTAATGGAAGCAATAGCTGATTCTATAATGGTAGAAATGTTTCAACATCTTCTTTTTTCTCAACTGACTAAATTTTAGGGATTTTTTTTTAACTTAATACATTTTGTAATGTTGAATTCGCCCTACAATAGAAATCAAATGGATGGCCCTACAGCGCTAATATAAGCCACTCACAAAGAAGCCAGGGGACCATTCTGAATTATCCTAAATGATACCTCGTCACAGAACAGTAAACAATATTTCATAAAACTTTAATCAATACTTGATTGTACTAGTGTCTAATCCTTTTCTTAAACTAAACGCAATTGACTTGCCATGTGACGGGAGGGGGCTGCTTCCAATAATTTTGATAGTTTAGGGTCTGTCGCGCAGCACAGCGTCATATTTTCATAGACTTATTGTCTAGAACAGGGTCCTAATTTCTGTATGATTTTTTTGATAGCAGACATCGTGTTTCTTTATTATTAAAAACAAAAATAAATGATCAGTAAAATTATGGTTTCATTTTATAATCTAAATTTTTCCAGCTTTTTTGTAACTTTACTCGTAATTAAGAGTCGTTTTAAATTGTTACATTTAGTATAGATACTGTATAAATACATGTTTTTGTTATTGTCTGTCCTTAGCAGGGTATATTCCCTATAATTGCCTGTCT
This sequence comes from Mytilisepta virgata, assembly GCA_028015205.1. Classification (NCBI taxonomy): domain Eukaryota; kingdom Metazoa; phylum Mollusca; class Bivalvia; order Mytilida; family Mytilidae; genus Mytilisepta; species Mytilisepta virgata. The sequence continues at coordinate 3,172,142 of CM051513.1, forward strand.
TGAGCATCATCAGTTTTGTAAGATCTGTGGGGTAGATGCACCAAAATTATTTTCGAGTAGCCCCCATCCCTCTCCCCCATGGTGGCTTAGGGTTAATAAAAGCAGTTTCTGTAGTCTGCATTATGGAAGGTTCTGCTACCTTGTGTATGATACATGTAAAAAGCCCTAAAAATAGCCTTTTTCTCAACAGACCAATATCCCCAGCAAAACTTGTAACCCTTACTTACACCTGCCAACAAATAGTTCTTTCGTCATTTATTATTCTTTTATAAAATTTTATCACATCATGATTACCAAGAACGTTCCACTATGACATCATTGATGTCATTTCCGTTCTGAATACAATTAAAGACTTCTTTTAATATTTTTGGTACTCGTCTATCTAATGCAGTTAAGTGAGGTTCTGTTAATATTGGATGAACAGAATCTTTGGTTAAGGATTTTCGCATTAAATCACTTAGTCGTTGTGGTCCTATATACAGCTTAACTAATTTTAAAAACGTAAAATAACTGATTTCACAGCACTGGTATAATGGCGCTAGAATTGAAATCTCGTCATGTCTCGTTTTTCCAAAACCCCGACCATTATCGTAATGAAAAAAAAAAGTGTTGTTTCCAAAATCAAAAAACGTTTCATAATGATGCCTATCCATGTTCCCCGTCAAAAAGTCAAAAATGTGCATATCTATGAGTTCCAATAACCGTCGTCCTTTCATATAAAGTGGATTCTGTTTAACGAAATCACACAAGTCGCCATGTTTTTCCCAGTATGCCTTTTTTCGTATGCTGTACGCACGTCTCCATGGGTTACGCCACGTTAATCTTCGCGCTACTTCGTCGTCCGGAAGAAACACAGCTAAAGATCCTTCCAGCATATCAGGTTTCCCACACAATGGATGATATGTATCGCAGTAGTACTTACAGTCTCCATAGAAACAAATATTATTAGCTGGAGATATATAAAAGTTATGTCGTAAATGATGATCTGCTACGTTTTTAATTTCTGACGTCATATTTATCTTTCTTCCGGCTGTAGGTGATACTCGGTAGAATCCCATTAACCAATCGAGATGAAAAGCTGCAATTTCTGCATTGTGTCTTTCAAAATCATTGAAATAAAAATGGTCATCAATTGTTTCTACATGCCGTCCAAATCGACAAGGTTTAAATAGCGCTTTACACCCGTTGTTAAAAGTTATAAGAAGTTTAATCTGAGTACCACCGTCCATTAGTTCCGTCGCTACTATACGGTCGTTGGTCAGATCTTTTAGTAGACCATCTACATTTAGGTATTTTGGGTCGTATAATCTAGTTCGGTGTATTCCTCTGTGAAATATTTGCCAGTTTTTAAACTTGCCTTTTCGGTTTTTAAATGCTGGTAAGAACTGGCGATGGGGGATGTTATAATTTATTTCAGTTACCAACTCTTCGAACGTTATTTTACGTAATTCATGAAAGTCGAACATCTTTCGATTATAATTGAACAATTTTTCCAAAAATAAATCGACATCCGGGTCAGAATCATTAACTGTATCCTCGATATATTGATGGCTTACTTCTATGTCTTCTTCTTCTTTGTTGGTTTGATTGCTGTTATTCAGTTTATTCTTTTTCGTCGTAATATGAACTTCTGGACGTAAATTGAATACAACTTTGGAATTGTTCAAAATGTCACCCTCTTCTGGTCTCATGATGTGTATAGCGGTGAGCATTAGGAGAAAAAAACCTGCTGTAAATAGTGAAAAACAAACACGTTGCTTATGCTTCATACTATATTTAAAAATCTGTGTCATTTGGAGTGTACAGCAAGATGTTCTGTAAAATAATAGCGCGTTTCATCGCGGATTGAGGTTGAATCTAGGGAGTTAAATTTCCAAATGCATATCTAAATATTAAACCTACTAATTCTTAAAATTCTATAAACTGGAATACCAAAGTCTGAAAAGTGTGAAATGTTTTTAGTCCACGAAGGTTAAGATGTATTAAAGTCTTTATATAAGAAGAGTTTTCCCCTATGAGGTTCATATTTCTGCAGCTGCTGTTGAATTATAAACGATATTGTCTCTGTAATTATGACACGTTTTATATCAATGATAATAAAATATTAATAAAATTTTGGAAAAAAATACAAAAACCATAAAAAATGTTTTTAAAAGCAATGTTAACAGGTTCATTTGGGCTCTAAAAACAAACAATATCTAAAATCGATGAAGGAATTAGTCTTTTACTACAAAAAACAAATATTTGAAGGCCATTGGTAATATCAAAAGGCAGGTGACGGCAACACCACGTTTCAGAAGAATATATTTTTAGTAAAACGCTTACATCATTTATTCTAAAAGTACAAAATTGTTTCATTGAACGTTTACGATATACCTCGGCTTCCATTACACGCAATGCCATGCGTATTGTTTTTAGTTCAAGAACTTTGAAAAGGGAGCTCACTGATGAGTGCTTCGCCGCCCTGAGTTCTTTGTAATATGGCGTACTTTATCTTTGTAGGCCTGGTGTATTTAGAGTATTAGAAAGTCAAAATGGAGGTATCAATCCTAGCTACACAAGTTATGATGAAATTTGGACCTGGATTCCTGTTGTGAGGGGCAACGAAGAAACCTGTCCACAACGACCAGAGACGTCGCGAAATGTTACTATTTCACCAGCTGCCACCAATTTAGAACCACCACCATACAGTGTGGCCATTTCAACTCCATCAAGATCACAAAGCAACCCAAGATATTCGTCACCAATAGCAACCGTGTCAACAATATCCACATCGTCATACGGAAATCCGGTTAGTACAAATACATGTACAAGCCCCGCGGTGTCAGGGTCTAATAATGATATAATTTCTAGCTCTCCAAGCTTTCGTTCTCCTATATATAATAATAGGAGAAATCCTTCTGGCAATTCACACAATGCACAAACTGACACAGGCATAGTTTCGGGTCACATGGTCACCAGTACGCCAAAGCAAACTTTTCGTCGGTTACACGGGCAGAGAAGAGAACGAGAACCAATCTCCAATCCCATAATTCAGTGTAACAACCAAACGTCGGGAGCAGATAATAGACATACTGACGTTAGAAGTCCTTTACCAAACCGAAGGTCATTTTATAGAACAGACGAACCGGGAATGGTTAACGAACAAAGAATTCATAGAGCGAACCATTCCATTCCGACAGGTAACCGGGATCATAACATTCCACCATTTACATATGACCCAGAAGAAAGGGTGTATTCTTATGTGACAGAAAGCCTAGGGCGAAGAATATGGTGTGATATACCTCCGAGTCTGATGGACGAGGACGGACCACCACCGTATACACGTAATCCAGATATAGGAAGTAGAGAATATTACCAACGAAGGCCAAGGACTGATAGACCTGCCCCTATTGTTAGGTATACTCCTGCATGTAATGTCAGACTGCTTGTGTGTGCCATGAATTCTACCCTGCATGAATGTTGTCAGCTATTATACATGAAGAATGCTTTGAAATGTCCATCGATACCACCATTACATACATTGGCCTTGTAGGTCAACGTTACGTTAAAAAGACAGTATAAAAGCTTTTAATCACACAGTACTATCGAAATCTGTATCACGAATGCCAAACACATAGTCATCAATGGGTCTCTGTATCTCTCTTTAGCTGTAAGACATTACGCAAAACGTTTTTTCAACACGCTATCGGCCTGTGCATGTACACGTCAACATAAAACTTACGATATTAGGGCACTCCCGACAGCAGTTCATATTCATTCTGCCAGCCATGGTATAATATTGACAGCGGTAATACATTAACTTTTTGATTCCGCCATAACGGTGTTCTACGATGTACTGCCAGACTTTGAATGCTGCACTTCTTTTTTCTTTGTTAATGCATGACAGTAACAATGATATGATTTTATTTTAGATCTTCCAAGTTTTGTGTATTTTGTCACTTTTTTCTTTATATATAATACATTAACATTTAATCTACCCTGTGGGGTGTGACAGGGGTTCAAAAAGGAACGAAGTTAACAAACGTGGGAAATGAAAGGGAATCAGAAAGACATGTAATTTGGAATAATTCCAATGTTGTTTTCAAAACATCAAATGCAGTAATTTCATTGGCTAAGAGCAATTTCCGGTAAAATGTTTATTAACTTGATAAATGTTTATTAACTTGATAAATTCCTTTCATGACGTCGCGCGTATGAATACGTACGCATGCGATATAGTGCATGAGGAAAATGTTAATTTCAAATGGATAACGTCATATTTCTGCATAACTTTGGAATTATAATTAATATAAGGTTATTTTTACAAATGTCATGGTCTTGTGCCATCTTCAGAGTAAATAATATCCATATACATGTATATATAATCTGAAAGGCCATTATGTTAGCCTTGTCTCAATCATGATAAAATAAACAAAAAATTTCCATGGAAACCTAGATGGCATAGCAACATTTCAAAATTTTTCATAAAAAAGCTTTAAAAATGTTAAATTTCACCCCACTTCGGCTTAAAATTGAGGTCTGATGCTGCGTTTCAATCCAATTGAGACTTAATTTTTCAGATTCTGCATAAAATTCCACTATATATATGGGGAAAAAAAGTATACTTTTCCGGCTCTTTTTTCCGCAATTTAACTTACCAGTTTAGGTGCCGATTATCACTGTCAAAGTTTTACACACCACATGTCAATTCACAAGTCCCAGTTTATTACCTCCCATTATCTGTCAGAAGCAAAGTCAGTTAATGTTTTCGTATTTTTGTAAACTAAAATCAATCCTCTTTCAGTCAATATTACAATTTTGAGGTTAAGACATTTATTATTTATCTATCATGTAGTCAAACTTTACCAATTCTAATAATTAATAAAATTCCGGGGGTGCATTTCTCCGAAACTAAGATAATTATTGGAGTGTAACCTGTGAGTAATGTTAGCCAGAGTTTACACATTGATGAATTCCGTAAAAATAACCTTTATTAATTATAATTCCAAGACCATTTTAGACCGACAGGTTTTCGGAAACGAGGAATCCACCGCTAAGGAAAATAACTTGTTTGAAATTATAAACAAATTAGTGTCTAAGGAAAAGATGTGATTAGATCTTTATATATAATAATATTCATGCGAATTTTCTTTATTTCATTTCAGGCTTGAATATGATTATTTCTGACAACGATGGAATCGGGTGACTTACGTCTAACCCAATTGTAATTATGACGTCAGAAGACGACTATTGTGCCAAAGAAAAACGCCAAAATACTCACGTGGTCAGCCATATATTTGAAAGTGCCTTGTTTAAATGTCGTACTGTGTGCAATGTGCTTTTCACCAATGAGACTTACAATTAAGAATGCATGTCCCAAAGCAGAAGAAATTTTTTTGTATAGAATACAACCGATTTTAAAGCTAGCTAAAAGTCTTGCCAGATATGTAAATATTTAAATGATTCACTGCATAATTTTTTAGTTACATTGATTGTATAAGTGTGGCATTTTATGAAGTGTGTGTTAGGGGGACACCATTTGATTTTTAAGAGGAAGGGACAAGGATATAATCTTGGATATTTTGTTGCCTTTTATCCACCACAGTTTCAGCCTACATTTACTTCACCGATTTTTTTTTAAATTTCTCCCTTGACTCCCCCCCCCCCCCCAACATAGGAATTACATGGTTGTCCTATTCATAAATATAAGTAACGTTACTAGACCTGTTTTTTAAGAAAATTTACACGATTTTTCCAAAATATTCACAATTAACCTACTGAGTATTTAGTTTTTTTTTCCTTTTTTCAAATTAATAAACATAGTTTTTATTACATATATTATAAATTATTGAGCAACCATTTGATTTTTAGGGGAGGGGCAATTTTTTTCGTCGAAATTATGGTCCTGTATTTTTTTTCGGCCTCAATGTTTATTTTCATTTATACCAAATAATTTCCTGATTGACACAGGTGCTGCATTTTACACCTAAAATGAACCTGTCTTTTTATTTTGCCAAAATCCTAACCTGTCATTTATTTCAAATTTGATCGTAGCCCCCCCTTAAAAATCAAATGGTTGCTCCCTTAATGACATGAATGAGTAAAAATACTATTATGTTTCAAGATTTTGGGCTGTTTTACTCATGATTCACTACGTGTAATATAGTTTTATATTAATGAGTTAAACTGGTTGATTTTTGAATGATGAATGTGTCTGAATGGACCTATTGTGCGAATGTGTGATGAAAAATAGAACGGAAGGTTATATATAAGTGATTTTTATACTGATTACAAGGTGCTGATTGTATATAAAACTTCGTATCAATATAAATATGACTGTATTATCCCTTGGCCATCACTTGGCGTCAGTCATCGTCCATGGACTTTTACATTTTACATTTCTCTGAAACCACTGGGTCAATAGGGATCAAACTTAAATGGAATGATCCTTGTGTAGTCCCCTTTCCGTATTTGAGTTCGGGGTTCGAACGTCTACAAAATACGACCATCTCTACTAAAAACCAGCAAATACTGTTTTTAAAAAATTCTCGTAAATTGAGAGCAAACTAGTTGGTTCCCTTTCAAAAGTATGTCCAGAGTTCCGGCGTGACTAACTTTTTTTTTATATCTGAAAAATCAGGGTATATGGTTACGCTTTTAAATTTGTGACCGGAGGTCCGGATTTCCGGCTGCCGCTACTTTAAATAACACAATCAACAAAAATATATTACAAAATATTTTCCTTTGAAATAACTGGGGCAATTAAGTTGCGAGACCTTTGATGGTCCCCTTTCAAAATTGCGATCACTGACCGAATATAATCCCGAATTACCATTGTCATCGGTATTTCTAAAAGTAGGCAAATTAGCAAATTTCTGATAAAAAAAAATCGTATTTAAAACTACATTTGTATTCGGGCAATTTAGACCAGAAGTGGGGCATAGGTGGTCCTCTTTCTAGAATTTCTGGGGTAAGCACAACAGAGCAATATGGTCACTGATATTGAAAAAAAAACAGCACAAAGCATGGATGTCATACTTTGTTTTTAATTCCCTTTTATGATTTTATAATGGCAAATTAATTCCATGTGGGCAATACAGGCTCCTATTTGTATTTCTTATTTCTTTCATTGAACGAGTTTTATGTCCTTTTCATGTCTGTCAAAACATTTTGTAACAATACTAACTACATAATAATACAAAACTGATGCATTGATTCAAGGGAAGTAACTCTAATTAGGAAATGAAAGAAATCAACTTTGGTGTCGGATAATTGTTCTTTTTTTAAAAAATAATTGTTCATCTACAGATCCATCTCTTTAAACACAAATTACAAAATTTAATTTTAAGTTATTGAAATATTGGTTAGAAAGATCTATTTTCTTTTATATATATATATAATTTTTTATTTTTTTTGGGGGGGGGGGGGGGGAGATGTGTAATATCTGATATCATGTTTAAAGATAATGTTACAATTCTACCAACACTGAAATAATTCAGGTTTGCATTTGCACTGATTCAGAATCTAAGTATGTATAAAACACATAGTTAAAATATTTCATTTGGATAAAAAAAAAACTTTTTTAATATTGAATAACCCCTATAATAAAGAAACATATTCAACTTTTTTAAACAATTTTTCTTTTAACATATTATATGTTCTTTTTTATCATGTTGAGCAATGAGTTTGCCTTTTCTGTTATCTAGTCTTAAAACCACTGATCAGTATTATAAAATAAATTATTTATTATCGTATTATATATTTATAATGTATATTTTGTGTATTGTTAGAAACACTAGTTTGGTAGAGAGACTGGGAAGTGTTATGGAGGCCTAGAAAAAAATCGTTTGGTTTTTAAAAGCCGATTTGGAAGGTTCAGTTTGAGAGAAATAAGTCTCAAAAATGTATTTAAAAAACCCAAAAAAATGATTTTGTCTCAGAATTGAAAATAAAAAATTGGCAAAAATCTCTTTATAATTTCTGTTCATTTCAAGTATTTTAAGATTTTCTTATTTTAATTCATGTTTTGTATATTTTTTGCTATATTGTGAAAACAACTTTAAATTTTTTGTGTAAGGTTATGAGTACAAAAATCAAAGACTAACGAAGCTTCCTTTGTTTTATAAATTTATTTAGTGCTTAAATAAAAATTTTGATATAATGTTTTTTTGTGTTTTAGTGTGGAAAAAAGTTGTCAAAATACCTACAAAAATACACATCCTTATGTCAAAATATGTACACAAATACACGTCCTGGTGTGATGTATAAATACAGCTCTTTATCTCAAAATACATACATAAATACACCTCATGTCATAATACTTACAAAATACACCTCCTTATGTCAAAATATGTACACCAATACACGTCCTGGTGTGATGTACAAATACACCTACTTGTGTCAAAATATGTACAGAGATACGCCTCCTGATGTGATTTACAAATACATGCACACACAAATACACCTCCATATGTTATGTACAAATACACCTCCTTATGTCAAAATACGTACACAAATACACCTCCTTATGTGATGTAAAAAAACTTTCTTACCTTATGTACAAATACACCTCCGTATGTGATGTACAAAAACACCTCCATATGTTATGTACAAATACACCTCCTGATGTCAAATATGTACACATATACACCTCCTGGTGTGATGTACAAATAACACCTCCTTATGTCAAAGTATAAACAGAAATACGCCTCCTGATGTGATTTACAAATACATCTCCTTATGCCAAAATACGTACACAAATGCACCTCCTTATGTGATGTATAAAAACCTCCTTACATTATGTCCAGATACACCTCCTTATGTGATGTACAAAACACCTCCTTATGTCAAAATACATACACAAATACACCTCCTTAGTTAAAAAACGTACACAAATACACCTCCTTATGTTATGTACAAATACACCTCATTATGGTATGTTCAAATACACCTCCTTATGTTATGTACAAATACACCTCCTTATGCCAAAATACGAACACACATACACCTCCTGATGTGATGTACAACTACACTTCCTTGTCAAAAAAAGTTCACAAATACACCTCCTTATGTTATGTACAAAATGACCTCCTTATGTGGTGTACAAATACACCTCCTTATGCAAAATACGTACACAAATACACCTCCTTATGTCAAAACACGTACACAAATACACCTCCTGATGTGATGTACAAATACACCTGATGTCAAAATATGTACACAAATACTCTGTCGCTTTTTGAACATTTTATTAAAATAGGTGCAAAAATGACTTCTTCACAAAAATTTTTAAAAAGAATTATTTTGTATAGTAAATAATGGGAAAATCTGACGTGATCACTCACTCTTGGCGACATACTGTATGTATGTAATTAAAGAATCCTACAACATGTACCAAATCTTTTAGAAGAGCTGGGTGACCATCTTTCAATAAATTTTGGTCTCAAATTCTGAGAATATATTCATGCCAAGTACAAATTTACAAACCTGAAAGTTTTTCGGAATTTGCTGGATTTCCGTATTTTGACCATTTAAGTCTCTATATATTCCTATGTGAAATATTGGATTCTTCCCAATTTCCATCCTCCCAAGTCACGGTTTTGTATCAACGTTCGGAACGAACATGGATACAAAACCCTAACTTTGGAGGATGCACAATTTCCATTTTTTGCACCTTCCGTACTTTCACCCTTGAATTTACATTTTGTAAATCTGTGTCTAGAGAGTACTAATGTTCTTGTGGGCTGATCTGTTACACACTGAATATTTGTTTGTTTTTGTTTGTTTAGTTGGGGTTTAACGCCGTTTTCAGCACATTTTGGCCATTTCGCAGCAGCCAGTTTTTATTGGTGGAGAAAGCTGGAGTACCCGGAGATAACCACCGACCTTCGGTAGCAAAATTGGCAATCCTTGTCAATTAATATCGGAGTCGAACACACCCTGTCACAGGTGAGATTCGAACTCACAACCCCAGCGTTGACAGGTTAGTGATCAGTAGTAGTCATGATAAACAACCTAGACCACTAGGCCACCGAGCCCACCCCCCCCCCCCCCCTGAATATTTGAATGGTATGGAAGAAGAAACACAATTTATAACAATGTAACTTTATTTGTCATCTATTGCAAAGCAAAACAATCTTTGGATAAAACCGAACTTTTCATTGAGCTATACATGACACCAATATAAAATATTACAATACTATAGGCATATAACCAGCTGAGTACAACTATGGAAATTAATCACTTTTTGCACCCCGTCCCCCTAAAATCCAATGGTTGCCATTCTATATGTAAAATAATTCAACATTTTTTAATCTGATGAATTGTGGAAAATATTTTCAGCCTTGTAAACTTGAAATTGTCATAAAACCTCCTTGACTAATAGATTTCTAGCCAATGACGTGCTTAATAAGTTACATGTACGTGATAGGTGCAAAATTAACCACAATTCATTAGATTCACAGAAGGTGAATTATAAAAAACAACATGCTCTGACAGAAAATGTCCATTTTTCGACATAATCCCAGATGAAATTCTAATTATTGGGTGATTGAGATAAATGGAATTTTGTGTCAAGTCTCTGATATAGAAAGTTTACTGTATAAAGCACACGTATTACATGTATTATCATAGACCTAGGCAATATAATTTTATTTCATGATGTTGAAAACAATCAAAATCAGCATGCACAGAAAATGTTTTACAAATAAATTTCAATGCAAGTACATAAATATAAACATAAATAATGTTCCTATAGTAGCTAGGTGGAGCTTTTTTGGGAGACATCATTGACCAAACTGGTTTACCAATCATTAATCTCAGTCTGATAAACTCCAAGTAACAGTTTAATATTTACAAATCAGTTTTCTCTTAGTGCTGCACCTAGCAGTAATTAACATCGCTACCTATAAAATACCATTACACATAACTGTGACATGACAATAATATGCCCACAACAACAAAAGACTAGAGCTGAAAGGGAGATAACTCAAATATATAATGAAAAAAGTTTACAGAATAGGCTAATTAATAAAATATTTAAATTGTCCTTTAAGCGAATGAATTAGCAAATCATGAAAAGTTATAGTACTCTAAAACTAACTAAAATGATTTGATGATTTCATCACAAAAAATTCATTACATCTTTCCAATATATGCAATCATTCACTTATTCTGGGGTGATATTTTTCTCAAGAGTTTGATATTGAAAATTAAAGAGTTTCTTAAACAATTTTATAGAGTGATTAGAAAATTAAACTTCAGAAAGTCACTTGCAGAATTTAAGACATGTGTCTGAATTTCAAAAAAATTACACAATCCTAAAAGATTTTGAGATATTTTTGAGATAAGATTTCTAAATTTTACAAAAAATTATGATTTTGAGAGGAAGAGCGTCAGTAAAGTGTGAGAAATTACATGGGTTAAATCAAATATTGTTCATGGTTCCATGCTTTAAAAAAAGAAGGTAGATTAGTAGGTTTTTTCTCATTTACTAAATTGTTTTACATTCCTTGTAAAAAAATGTCAATAAAACTATAAGTTAGGCACAAAAAATTAGGGTCTGTAGATAAACCCTAAAAATACACATATTTTATTTGGCATATATAATATATCATTTTATAAAAATCTAAAAATTTGCATTGATTATTATTTTCAATAATATTTGTAATTGAGAAACAGAAAGTCAATTATATTTGATCTAACAAAAAAAAAAAAAAAAAAAAAAAAAAACTATACTTGAGATTTAAGAATCACTCATTTCTGTCCTGAAAGTTTTATGTTAATTCATAAAATTTCTAAAAAAAAATCTAAGATTCTAATTGATTTTCAAAATGTCTCCCATAAATAAGAAAAATATCACCCATAATTATTTTTTTACTATTACATACATTTCCTGAATATTAATTGAGCTGTATCATAAATGTACATTTTGGCAAAAAATTGTGACCTACCAAATTTTCATATCACAATACTTACAACCACATGTGTTTCACCTCGTACAATGAGAAAAATTTAATTAGTATTATTTAACCATGTTATTAAAGGGAGATAAATCATGTAATTATCTCCCTTTGGTACTCCAAGGGTATTTAATTGTCTCCCAGGGGGAAACATATTGAAAAAGTTTATTGACAAATTTTTATAATTTAATGTACTTTAATAGAACTTACTAAATAACATTTCCATTATCCTACTAATGTCCCCATAACCTCTCCTGAATCTTACAGTGTTTATATCAAGTAAAAAATGAACAGCCTAAAAAATAATTTTCAGTCCAAAATCTAAATGTTTTTAAAGTTTTGAAGAAAATTAAGGGTGTACCCAACACTTTGATTAAAATAGATTTGGCTCATTTAATTTTTCCTAAAATTTTGATGCAATATTTGACCTGTTGACAAAAATATAAAAATTTCAAGATATTTGAACCACACAATTGACGGGTTTCATTGGATATATAGCAGTTTGACAAACACTAATTTTGATCATTCAGAAGCTTGATTTCTCTTTACTAACAGTATTTGATTAAAACGTTCAGCTTATTTTCAAAGAGTTAACTCTTTAATTATAACAGGGGCCAATACAGAATTTTAGGTTAGAAGGAAGCAATATTAAAATACTTTTTCAAGGCCCTACATTTTTTGTATTTTCACTCTTTCTTTTTCTACCAGAGATACTGTAGGTTTTCAAGCTTTAGAGGACATGCAAGCCCACTGTACCCCAGTCTGAATCTCTACCAGTATAACCTCACTTATACCCACTAGTTACCCAATTTTCTTATACCCATGAATTGTATGCTTGTAGGAACCGGAATGCAATGTTGGGTGAATCTGAAAACTTCCAAAAGCCATTGTTTTTATTTCTGCTTGTGAATAATGAAAAAATTAAAACAAATATCACTTGCATGTATGAATAATATGAACCTACCAACCTAATCAATAGTAAAAATCAATACTTTTTTCTAAATACATTTTTAGGGAGGGTAGGGATGCCCATATGCCCCAACCCCCAAAAAAAAAATAATCTGAAAAGAATATTTTCTGACAAGATAGCATATTCTATTTTAATATGGTAAACTATTCGTCGGTAATGGAAGAAAGAAAAAAAAACCAGCTCATAAATTATTGTATAAATAGACAATATTTATTGAGGTATTGTACCTATTATCAACATTGAGCTGTTTTTACCAAGTAGCCATCCACTTCACTTATCTATAAAAGACCTTAGAAAATCTTGGAACTGGGGACAAAGACAAATTTAACAATAACATTAATCAATGCCAAATTACATTCAATAAAAAAACTGAGAAATTCGTCTTAACAGTTTACTAATGAATGCATTGTTTTGACACTCAACTTCTATGGAAAAAAATACCATACCAACAATAATTCTTATTTGCAACTTTAATTCTTTATTCCTTTGTCCATTTTGTCCATCTGACAAATTACATTCTCAATACATAACATAATGGATAACAGGAAAGGTCAACAATGACATACCAATCAATCAAAGGTCATCAATGACATACCAATCAATCAAAGGTCACCAATGACATACCAATCAATCAAAGGTCAAAAATGACTTACCAATCAATCAAAGGTCAACGACATACCAATTAATCAAAGGTCACCAATGACATACCAATTAATCAAAGGTCACCAATGGCATACCAATCAACCAAAGGTCAACAATGACATACCAATCAATCAAAGGTCACCAATGACTATACCAATCAATCAAAGGTCAACAATGACATACCAATCAATCAAAGGTCACCAATGACATACCAATCAATCAAAGGTCACCAATGACATACCAATCAATCAAAGGTCAAAGACATACCAATCAATCAAAGCAAACCCAAACATGAAACAATTTTCTCAGTGTTTTTTGACTGGCTGTAAATTTGGAATATTCACTGATATAAAATATAAATACAGTTATAACAATATTTACATTATCATTACAAGTTTTCTAACGCTGTCATAATGCTGGCGCATACAAAAATATTAGCTGCCGAACCGTAGCCCTTAATGTCCTTGATCTGTCTTAGTGATAGTTGAGTCCATGGTTCGGCAGCTAAAAAAATATTAACAGTCGAGATTTCTGTTTCAAAATATTATGTAGCACAATTGTGTGTTACACAATACATCAGTGGAAGATAACTGAATACAGTTTTAAAACATTTATATTTATGGTACAGTGATCCTCATTATCTAGTTTAGTTTGGTTTGCAATCATTAAAGTCGATCTGGTGTATGATTTTTTTTTACCCCTACGGCTTTCAAATATAAGCAAATAAGTTACCAAGCTACATTTCAAAATTGGAGAGTTACTTCCATTTTTCTAATGTCATAATAAATGGGTGCTTCTGGGTGTGTTGATTTTCCGGATAGTGATTTCAGTGTATTTTGTTACGATGTTGGTTATAATATTATTTTCTATGAAAAATTTAAGCTTCTAAATGTTTTTACTATACCCATAATAACAACAAATGAAGGACAAACTGACTTTGATAAGCAATACAATTGTTTTTGCAGGTAATAGATCTCTTAGCTTTTCTAACACTCCCAGGCCATCAAAATCCCATCCTCAAAATAAAATGGACTGCTCTGTCCAAAGGGTTAAGAAACTGGGACATTTTTATATTGTGTAGGAGATTTTGATGTAATGTTGTAAACATTATTTACCGTATTTTCCTGCCTATAGGTCGAAACTTTTTTACTTTAAAATGACCATTTTACCATTATAAATCTATGGAGAAAATATCAAATACACCTATAGTCCACATAGACTTATAGTCAAGAGAATACAGTAAATACAATGTAGTAAAACTTGTATACAATTCAAGACATTCTAATACATGTAAAATATTTATAAACAATGTAGTACGTTTTATACACAATGTAGTACACTTTACATACAATATAGTACACTTTACAAATTGTAGCACAATTTTAAGTTTTTACGAATTTGTATCAATGGCTGACTGAAGAGAAATCACTTTTTGGTTGTGTAGCACTATTTATATGTACTATTATAAGAGTACGTACCACAATCTGATGTCATGTTGTAATTCTGTGTACAATGTACTACAAGATTTCTTCACGTAGCCATATGTCCCCCGCCACAGAGAAAAGTCGAAGCCCCACAAGATATACAAAATGTGTATTATTAAAATGGTGGCATAGGATCAAGTACATGTGGTGACTAACAATCCTACAAAATTTTAACAAAATCTTATCAGCAGTCTCAGAAGAGTTGCATCCATAAAGTGATACTATAGAGTCACATGCACAAAAACGTTAAAGTCCCATAACTCCCGTAAAATTTGTCGAATCAAAATCATGGTGTAATATGATCTTGTTTGCTAAGATCTAAAATCTGGACTTAACGAAAATTTGTATAAAAATTTCATGATGCTTACCAGCTTTTACAAAACGAAAGCAGGACTATCTCATCTAAATTGTAGCAACCTTATATCATGTACGATGTGACAATAAATCTCTCTCCAATGAGAACTAGAACACTGTACTGTAACTATTGATAAATTTTGAACAGATATATCATGTTAAGGAGGGGTATTTGCGAAAAATACGAGAGAATGTTAAATTTCGCAAGCCGTAAGGCGAGGGAAATTCATTCTCAAGACTGGTATTTTTCGAAAATACCCCTCAAGAACATGCTATATCTGTTTAATTACACCGAATGTTAACGTACAAAACGCATTGATGATTGTGACATTACAAGCGTCCCGTCGGATAGAGTATTTTTATGCAAATACCACGGCAGAGAGGGTAAAAAAGGCATATCCTTTTTGCATATACCCCGGCACTGTTTAAAAATGAACGATATTCATTTAATAAAAGTAAATTGGTGAAAAATACACTGGCTATCAACCAATCAAAACTCAGGATTCTTACATAAGGTGTAAATAATATAATTATAATGACATAACATTCTGGTAGTATGGACAAGGGAGAAAATTCATCATCCAAGTATTATAATATATATATATAATATAAAATCTATGATTACAAACTGATTTACATTTCTAGGATTATATAATAATTCTCATAAAAAATGTAAGATTGTTAATCTCCCTGAAGTTTAAAACTATCGGAAAAATTCCCAAACTATATTCATACTTACTAATATAAAAAGATAAAAATTAACGCTTTATTTGCCAAAATTATTTATAAAAATTTAACATATAATATCTAAAAATTTTTCATTTATTTTATCACAGGTTATTTTACAAAGACTGACATAAGACAATTTTGGTGACGACAAAGACAATGTTAACTAGAGGTACTGTTGTCACAGGAGCCCAGCATGCTGGACTGTTTTAGCACGCTAAAACTGATGTCTCCCCTTCCATACCCATAGTTTTTTTAACATTTTTTAGGGATCATCAAGGTGGCAAATTAAGAGCTATGGTACATAATACATGTAGTTACCTACAGATATGTGCTTCAACAAGGAATGAATAAGGTAATATATAGTTTTGGGGAAGGGATCTGAACCATTTTTAAGATAAAATAAGGTTTCTGATTTTGAGGGGGTGTGGATGATCCCCAGGGCTAAGATGTATAGTACATTCAACTCGTCTTGTAACCATGAGTAGTACAATATATGGTTTAGGGGTGGGGATTCCAACCATTTTTAAGATAAAATAAGGTTTCCGATTTTGTGGGGGTGGGGATGACCCCCAAGGCTAAGATGTATATTGCATACAACTGGTCTTGTAACCATGAGTAGTACAATATATGGTTTAGGGGTGGGGATTCCAACCATTTTTAAGATAAAATAAGGTTTCTGATTTTGAGGGGGTGGGGATGACCCCCAGGGCTAAGATGCATATTGCATTCAACTCGTCTTGTAACCATGAGTAGTACAATATATGGTTTAGGGGTGGGGATTTCAACCATTTTTAAGATAAATTAAGGTTTCTGGTCTTGAGGGGTAGGGGATGACCCCCGGGGCTCAGATGTATACTGCATTCAACTTGTCTTGTTATCATGAATAATAAAATATATGGTTTAAGGGTGGGGATTTCAACCCTTTCCAAGATAATGTACGCTAGGGGGTGGGGACTGCCCCCAGGGACCCAAATGTGGTACTCTGCACTCCGCCTTGACCTGATGCATATACCTTCCAAATATCATGAGGCTAGCTCAAGAAACAAAAAAGTTATGTTCCGGACAAAAAATTTGATTTGAAGAGGAAGAAGAACACTATTGGGTTGGGATCTCAATGGTGTTCAGAATATTTAGTATTTTATCATTTGAGGGGGTGGGTCATGACCCCCCTCAGACCCCCCTATGGTACCAAATGATTCGTCTTATCATAAGGAGTAATAATATATATGGTTATAGGGTGGGGATCACAATGGTTTTCAAAATATTAAGTATTTTATCATTTAAGGGGGTGGGGCATGACCCCCCCTCAGACCCCCTATGGTACCAAATGATTTGTCTTATCATAAGGAGTAATAATATATATGGTTATAGGGTGGGGATCTCAATGGTTTTCAGAATAATAAGTATTTTGTCATTTGAGATTGTGGGGCATGACCCCCCCTCAGACCCCCTATGGTACCAAATGATTCGTCTTATCATAAAGAGTAATAATATATATGGTTATTGGTTGGGGATCTCAATGGTTTTCAGAATATTTAGTATTTTATCATTTGAAGGGGTGGGGCATGACCCCCCTCAGACCCCCCTATGGTACCAAATGATTCGTCTTATCATAAGGAGTAATAATATATATGGTTATAGGGTGGGGATCTCAATGGTTTTCAGAATATTTAGTATTTTATCATTTGAGGGGGTGGGGCATGACCCCCCCCAGACCCCCCTATGGTACCAAATGATTTGTCTTATCATAAGGAGTAATAATATATATGGTTATAGGGTGGGGATCACAATGGTTTTCAAAATATTAAGTATTCTATCATTTAAGGGGGTGGGGCATGACCCCCCCTCAGACCCCCTATGGTACCAAATGATTCGTCTTATCATAAGGAGTAATAATATATATGGTTATAGGGTGGGGATCTCAATGGTTTTCAGAATAATAAGTATTTTGTCATTTAAGGGGGTGGGGCATGACCCCCCCCCCTCAGACCCCCTATGGTACCAAATGATTCGTCTTATCATAAGGAGTAATAATATATATGGTTATAGGGTGGGGATCTCAATGGTTTTCAGAATAATAAGTATTTTGTCATTTGAGGGGGTGGGGCATGACCCCCCCTCAGACCCCCTATGGTACCAAATGATTCGTCTTATCATAAAGAGTAATAATATATATGGTTATTGGTTGGGGATCTCAATGGTTTTCAGAATATTTAGTATTTTATCATTTGAAGGGGTGGGGCATGACCCCCCTCAGACCCCCCTATGGTACCAAATGATTCGTCTTATCATAAGGAGTAATAATATGTATGGTTATAGGGTGGGGATCTCAATGGTTTTCAGAATATTTAGTATTTTATCATTTGAGGGGGTGGGGCATGACCCCCCTCAGACCCCCCTATGGTACCAAATGATTCGTCTTATCATAAGGAGTAATAATATATATGGTTATAGGGTGGGGATCTCAATGGTTTTCAGAATATTTAGTATTTTATCGTTTGAGGGGGTGGGGCATGACCCCCCTCAGACCCCCCTATGGTACCAAATGATTTGTCTTATCATAAGGAGTAATAATATATATGGTTATAGGGTGGGGATCACAATGGTTTTCAAAATATTAAGTATTTTGTTATTTTAGCCTACATTTTACAGGCTAGGGGGTGGGGACTGACCCCCAGGGACCCAAATGTGGTACTCTGCACTCCGCCATGACCTGATGCATATACCTTCCAAAGATCATGAGGCTAGCTCAAGAAACAAAAAAGTTATGTTCCGGACAAAAAATTTGATTAGAAGAAGAAGAAGAAGAATAACTAGAATTGCAATTGCGAGCAATAGCAGATGTCGCCCCTGGCAGCCATCTAGAAAATGGCGGCCATTTCGAAAAAAAAGTATTGATTGCACACCTTCACATAGTGATCTTACTTTCTGCCAAGTTTCATTCAATTCTATCCAGGCATCTCCGAGAACTAAGCCGGACAAAAATCATTGGAAAGAAAGAAAGAAAGAAAGAAAGAAAGAATAATAATAATAATAATAACAAAGAAACGGAAGAATAACAATATGTCGTCCCGTGACTACGTTCGGGGCGACATAATAATCACTAAAACAATATGTCTCCCTTCGAGAAGGGGAGACATAATTATTGTTGTGGAAAAAAGGTAACAAGGCCAAACAAGAAAATCTTCTTTACAATCTCTGTTATATTTCTAATTTTTAATAAGTTTCCATCAGAAAAACACCCACACAATGAAACAACAATATTGGAGAAAAAAAAATTTCCTAAATACATGTAAAATACTATTTCATCCTGATCTGAGGTTTTTTTCCAATCAATTCTGGTAGAACTGAAATATTTTGTATCAAATCTCAATATTTTTCTTTATTTGGCCTAGTTAAGAAAATTATGTCATTTTGGCAAGAGATCACAGAACTTTGTTATAACTAATTATGGAAACACTACAAAAGCTCTAAAAATCTACTATTTATAGTAACACAGAGATCACAGATTCTATTTTTAGAAACATTATTAACAACTATACAACTAAATATATCTTTTCATTAAGAAAGCTTTAGTAATATCACAATACATTATGTAATATTGAACTACTCTTCAGGAAAAAATTTCCATTCTGAGGCCATTAGTTTGTTTTTTGTTGGTTTAAGGATGTTCGCTGCTCATTTTCAAAATAACAAGCTTTTCATAACACTGGTAAACATTGATAGTGGAAAAAATATAGGTCTGTGTGCTTGATTTCGAGATATAAGCCATTAAAAATTTGGGGGGGAAAATATGCTCTCTTGATTTTACATAACTTTATCACTGAGAAATTTTATTTCTCAAAAACCATTAAATAATAACAAGGATTTTATAAGATCTTTACAAATGGTTTATTATTCTGCATGCAAAAGATTTATCAAAAGAAAAATAGGTGTTAGCGAGAAAAATAATTTATGGCATCCAAATGGATAAAACTAGATGATTCTGAACATCTGATAAAAAATCAAAAACACGACCAGCGAACATCCTTAAGAACCTAATTGAACCAATTTTTCAACAAACAGCAGATTCATAATATACTATAATGTTAAATATAAATACTGTCCATAAAAAAAATTCTATTACAATGATAAAGACCATTTTTAATTTTTTGTTGTTTTAAGAACCTAACTAAACCAAATTTCTTATTCCATTTTCACCAGTGATTTTTTGTTGTTGTGGAGAATAACTAACATTTTGTTCCAAGTCAAAAAAAATTCCTACTGAACCTTGCTATTAATATTTTGTTTTTAAGAATTATAAACAATAAACTAACTTTTTAAAATATGTTTTGACATTTGTCAGGGCCACACAAATTTAACTTTATTTTATTTCCACCTAATGTCCACCAATCAATGACCTAATGTTTAAATCATGTTTAAATCATCCAAATATAATTTGTTCCTTCAGTCTTTTTATTCAAAATTGTGTAAATTGTCATTTTAATTTTTGTTTTGTTTTTTATACCATGACAATATGCTAAGTTTGGAATTAAATTATAGCAAGAGTTGTCCACCCTTCAACAGCAAATTCTTACTATATTTCTCCACAGAACTGACTTAATTATTTTATCAAAATTAGAAATGACTCTATACACTCTTAGAAATTTTCATAGGGGAACAATGTTGGAAAATTGGTTTTGAACAACAACAAAAATTATTAATGTACAAGAAGCTTGACTGAAAATAAAATATTTTTTAATGGATGGCAACATTGAAAATAGTTACTATAATCTTTCATCCATTTATCATACATAGATAATTTTACATCTTAGTGGTAAGTCTTCCAGGAAAGACATGTGTCGTCTGCATACTTCTTCATACTGATGCTCTGTGCAAAATATCAGGAAGCTAACCTGAGAAAAATGTGACAGAAATTATTTTTTGATGCTGACAACGGCAATGGCAACCCCAACGACAAAAGACGACGGATAGTGATCCCTAAATGTTGCCTCTGCATAACCCAGGCGACACAATGATAAATAAGTCCTGATGGGCTAAATTCTTAGTGATCTGAACACATCTTTGATTGACTACTTCAGGGACTACCGGTACTTCCACTTAAATAATTATTACATCCCCCTATTTCTAAGAATGGCTATCAGGCCTTACAGATGTGTTATAATAATCCAAACAGACTCATAATGTATATGCAATAGACAAATTTACCGGTACTTGATCCTCTGTATGAGATAAATCATAAGGAATTAGAAATAAGGGGAGATAACTGGAAACCAGTCAATTTTTACTCTTACTGACCAGATAATATATTACATAACCAACTTACAAATGATTAAGGCACCAAGGATTTCTCCATTTGAAGATCTGACTATTCTGTTAAGAATTTTTTTTCTATCATCAAAATATTAATCATAATTTCTACTTTAAAGGTGAATCTATTATTACATGGTCTTTTTTTATTGGCTGAGACTCAGGGCTGATTAAATTGCAAATTCTGCTTTTTTTATCCAAAACAAATATTGTCAATATCAGCAATAAAGTCTTGTTTGGATTCTTCATGCAAGATAAACTATCCTATTCTGATCCCTTCTCCCCCGTCCCACTATAAAATCAATTTGTTTCATCTTTAACACCTGTACTAAATACGAAAATGATTTATGTCCCTATATATAAAACAAACACTGCTTGTCGATTTGTATATACAAATTTTAAAAATATCAATAATTTATAAAAACAAATACGACACCTTTACCTTCTGTACAATCATGATAATTGCATAATGCACTATTTATAGTATACCATGTGTAAATATGTGATAAATATGTTCATTGATACACGTAATATATTTCTTAATAGAACAGCCCAACCACATACATTATTTATAGTAACACCATGTAATATTTTAACACACGATATCTACAGAAATAAATTCTATTTATAGAATAACACAACTACACAGTATAACCTATTTATCATAACAATAATGTTATATGAATCTATTCACAGATACAGAAAAAAAATTCTATTTATGGAATTATCCACCCATTTCTATTTATAGTAACATGATAAAATCAGATGTCATCACACTTATTCCGGATACAAATGATTCACATTCACACACAAATGTGTCCACACACAACATCCATACAGAGGCACCACATGTGAAGCACTAACTGTGTAGTATATATATATATATACATTTCAGTGTCATAGACAGGGGTCCTATATAATATTCTAAATGTCTGCCTGATTCTGAAATAGAAACAAAATCAAACATTTGAGAATCATTTTTGCGAAGTTGTATGTTTTCTGACGTTCTAGCATTGTGACGTGACATTTTTTGCATTGTTACTTCGGTGTAGGTCATGAGATGCATGAATCTCACACGGGTGTCTCACACGGAATATAACTGTCCCAAACACATAGAAATGTGAGATTATATCATTAACTATGTTACAGATAAAAAGGTGTTAATTACTCACAATTAAACAATAAGATATAAACTATATATGAACTTAATTTTATT
Source organism: Mytilisepta virgata (assembly GCA_028015205.1). NCBI lineage: Eukaryota > Metazoa > Mollusca > Bivalvia > Mytilida > Mytilidae > Mytilisepta > Mytilisepta virgata. The sequence goes on from CM051513.1 coordinate 3,194,789, forward strand.
ACTGGGAACAGTATTTGTGTTTGACCTGATCCTGTCTTTCCAAATATATGATAGCTATTATTGGTTTGTTTTCTATATTGTCTATATTTTCAATCATACATGTTGTATATTGTAAAGTGTACTGCCACTTCATGCTTCTCGTGGGCTCTTGATTTGAAATAAACCATTCTTATTCTTTACTCACCACATTTTTTTAACCCTTCCCTTTGTTCAAGTAAGGAGCCTTTTTCTGTGGTTTAATTCTTTTTTTTTGGTATCAGTTTACTGTTTATCCATAAGAATAACACATATTTAAAGATCACCATCTGATATTCACGGATTTGTCTCTTAGTAAGCAAAATTTCATTTCTGGCAAACTTATTATGAATGAAAACTTCGTTTCTGGCAAACTTATTATGAATGAAAACTTCGTTTCTGGCAAACTTATTATGAATGAAAACTTCGTTTCTGGCAAACTTATTATGAATGAAAACTTCGTTTCTGGCAAACTTATTATGAATGAAAACTTCGTTTCTGGCAAACTTATTATGAATGAAAACTTCGTTTCTGGCAAACTTATTATCAATGAAATCTTTGTTTCTGGCAAACTTATTATCAATGAAATCTTTGTTTCTGGCAAAGTTATTATCAATGAAATCTTTGTTTCTGGCAAAATTATTATCAATGAAATCTTTGTTTCTGGCAAACTTATTATCAATGAAAACTTCGTTTCTGACAAACTTATTATCAATTAAAACTTCGTTTCTGACAAACTTATTATCAATGAAATGTTCGTTTCTGGCAATCTTATAATGAATGAAATCTATCAAGGGTTTTTGGGAAGCATAAGCTTATTGTTAGCTTGGGAAGATAGTCTATGGAGTCAGTAAATGGATATCTCAAACTATCAAATCACATAATGATCCAAATGAGAATTAAAATACATCACTGTCATCCATTCTTATGTAACAGCCAAAAGTCCTTGGTTTGATTCACATTCCGGATGAAATTTCAGGATAAAATTTTTGACGCCCTATTGACACCATTTCTGAGGATGGTTTCAAAAAAGATGATAGTCCTTTGGATGAGGATAAAAAATAGCTGTCCCATGTTAAGGGAAAGCAACAGCCTTAAAGCACATAGAAAACTCCCCTTTAGATGTCAAAAAATAGTACACTAAAATGCTGCTACAGGGGTGGTTCTCCTAACCGCCAAGTCCAATGGGATTTGCATAAGCTGATAAAACATTCTTCTGAATCCAGTATAATTAAATAAGTTTAAACTAAACCTGATTAACGTTGGAAGATTTTAAGTGAAAAATGATTCAGTAATTCTCTGCATGTGTTGTCATTTGACGACATCAACTGCAGAATTGATCTCTTGAGTTGATCAATGATGGATGGATGAATTATTGTTTAACGTACAGTGACAACCATTAGGTGCATATTAGGATGAGAACATGTTGATATGATATGAATATGATCCCTGCTCTGTACTAGACTGACACATCAATCCAGATATTTAATGTGCTAGCTCACAAGGTAAATGTCTGCAGGAGGACCTATCACCCCACTCAGACACATTATACTGAATCCAAGCTGACCAGCCCTTTGCTCGTACTCCTATATGCCGTGTGTTTGGCAGAGAAGCAGCTAATACCAATTTTAATGTCTTTGGATTGACCCGGCCAGGGATCAAACCCGCAACCTTCAGCACTCAAGTCGAGCACGCTACCACGAAACCCCCAAGGCACTTTTCATCCAATGAAAATGAATGTTACTATACATATTACATTACAATAAACTGTATACGTACTCATCTTTCTGTGTGTGTTGGGAGATCTATCACATTTAACTTAACATTAACAGGACATACATGGTCATAACCTCCTTTACTTGACATCTGATTCTGAACTGTGTTTAACTGTAATAGTAAAACAACTATGTAGTTAAGGTGTCACAACCATAAAAAATCACATGATTTTTTCCAGGTTTCTTGGATGTTCCATGAAACATAATGGCAATAATACTATTTTGTGTGTATTAGTATCATCAATATTATTGTTTAATATGAATGCCATACATTTAAGTATATACTCTGTAACTCATGTCTTAGACGGCCTCAGGGGAGATTAGTTATTTTAGCTAACTGTGTAACCCTCTTTAAATAAAGTATATTACATTGTGTATTATTATTATTATTATTAATAACCTCAGCAATTAATGCCAAACAGCTGAAGGTCAATACGCCTAACTTATTTTCATAAACATCTCATCCAAACAACGACAAGCGTTTAAAACTCAGAAAGATATATATATACATAATCACTGCTTTGTTTTGTTTTGGTTTAGTTGGGGTTTGACGCCGTTTTCAGCACATTTGGCTATTTCGCGGTGGTCAGTTTTTATTGGTGGGGGGAGCCGGAGTACACGGAGAGAACCACTGACCTTCCGTAGGAAAATTGGCAATCCTTGTCAATTTAGATCGGAGTCGAACACACCAGGCCACAGGTGAGATTCGAACTCACAACCTCAGTGTTGAAAGGCTAGTGATCACTAGTAGTCATGATGAACTACCTAGACCACTCTGCCACCACCAATCATGGGTGAAAGTACACAAAGTGTCAGAAATCGGAAATTGAGAGAATCCATTATTTTATGTATGAATATATAAAGACTAAAATGGTCAAAATCTGGAAATTCAGCAAATGCCTGAAAACTTTACTATCAAATCCTGATTCACTTTTCGTCTTTCTAACAGTAGAATCAAGTAGTCCTTTATATAAATGAATGGAGTGAAAGGAGAGATATTATTGGTTGGTTCAAAATGTTAGAATACTGTAGGATTACCTATTACACTTGAGTACAAACTTACATTTAATGAATTTCTAGCTTCCCCTGAGCCTATGTGAGCTGTGTGTCGGAATTCTGTTGGATTACCAATCATACTTGGATCAAGTCTCCGCCTTCTCTTCTGAAACAAATAAACAATTTTGTCTTAAGGGAAGTTCACAATAAAAAAATTTTGTTTCTTGGATTAAAAGTTGTGACTGGTGTAAAATGAATGTAAATATAACTTTCCAAATAAGTAGATGTTTTCTGTTGTTATTTTTTCACACACTGAAAATTCAGTTTGAAATTGGCCTCCCCTGCTTTTACATAGGTTATGTGCCGATAGCTCAATAGTAATTATGTAGTACTCAGAATATCATAATTACAAATTTGATTGCTCATATTGGCTCCTCATATTATGATGTCACTGGGCAATAAAATACAATGCTACATGTAGGAAAGAGATTAAAAAGGCGATGCTCGAAAATCTGACAAGAAACTAAACAAATGACCATACATCGAGCTACATTCATAATAAGTATCTACATAGATTTATTCATACAGGGCACCAGAACAAAACAGAAGTGTCGACAATGAACAAAGAACAACATGGAATGGAATAATAATTTCCAGTTTAAATTTCTTTATGAATGACATTATTCAGTATGTTACATTAAAGTATCAATCAGGGGAAACAACTCCGATATTGTCTTTCAAACTGGTACTTATACTACTACTTACAGGCTGTGGCTGCTCTGCTATACAACAAGTAAAACAAAATAAACCATCTCCCATCATCACAAAAGTTTGATGTCCTTAAATGAGATCAAATCTGAGATTTATGAATGTTATTTTTTTCTGTTCTGCACGAGTGGCAATAAATAATCACACCTCTTTGTTTGTATTTAATCTATGTGAACCACTACAGCTTTATACTGGAATGTTTTGAACCTGGAATTGTCTCCCCTTTATCACTTCCTTTATTTGGAGATTTTCTCTGTCAGACTGAAATAAAAAAAGAAATAGACATTTCTTTACATAAAATTCCTAAAAAATTTAGAAGCAAAAACAAATTGTTTCATCAAAGAAATAGATGAACTTCATATTAGGCCAATTAAAATTAATTGATAGATTTTCATCCCCGCCCGCCCCTCGAAAATCGTGCCGCCCCGATTTTTTTTATTTTCTAAAATTTACAATTTCCGGATTTTGTTCATCTCCGTTACCGGTATCCGTGTCAATAATTTCGTTTTTTGTTAACTTCCTGTAACAATTCAACATGGTTTTCGTGATTCTTAGAGTAGTAAGCGGTATAAGCCATTTTATAACGTTTACATATAGATTCTCCTTCAGGTACGAGTGAGTTATGGAATTTCTCCACCCTCAATAGTTAAATTTTCGATTTTCAACACGCGAGCCTTTAGCGAGCGTGTTAAAATCTAAAATTTAACTATTGAGGGTGGAGAAATTCCATAACTCACGAGTAAATTGAAGGAGAATCTGTTTCTCCCATGATTTTCGACAAAAACCTCAAAAAAATGTCGTTGCTATGTCGTTTGTTTACATAGACGTCATTTCGGGACTTCTCTAGTTTATCGTTCTAATATAACTGTAGAAAAAGGGCGGTAGTTCCCACGTAAAAATTTAATCACCGGGAAGTGGTTAAAGATATTATGTATTTTTATCCCACCGATTAAACACGTCAGGAATAGGAGAAATATTAATAACACCTTACAAAATAGTTTCATATGAAATACAAAATAAAAAATAAAATCCTCCCACCCGCCCCATTTTTTTCAAAAAGTTGGATGAAAATCTACTAATTGATTTTAGTTGGCCTTATTCAAGAAAACTAAATCATTAAAAAAAAAACTTTTAACATAACATTTACAGCAGTAAACAATTTGATTTACTATAGTGATAAGAGTTGTTTTGAAGCAATTTATCAAGTCAAGTCAAGTAAAATTTATTTAAAGTCGGTAAAATGTATTACAGACAACATAAGCTCTATAGAGCTTTTAAAACCGACATTTATCATGTATAAGGGAGAGCAGTTCACTCACAAACCAAATTTGGACTTTATGTTAAGTACCAGTATGTGAGTGACCTGGTCGAGTTTATATACACCGATAAATTGTGGGAAAACAACTCTTATTACTTATAATTCCATCAAATTTACACCTTTCTGCAAAGTAAGAAAGAAATGAGAGGTTTAATATGGCACTCTTTTACTGGGACACATATTCAAATGCTGAACGTCATTTATCGGAAAATAAAAGATCTCAGATGTCACCTCGTCGAACAATTAGAATAAACAATACAAACCATATTTGAGTAAAAACTGCATAAAACAATTCATCATCCCTTACTGCCTCAGTGTTAAAAGAAAGACAATAAATTGTGACATCCAACATAGTCATAACAAGTTTAACAAATACTATACACACACACATACGTCATTTTTTATAAATAGCGAGAGGTATAATTACATGTACATACCAAAAAATCTGTGTAGTTGCCTTTTTATACCCAATTCAAATCACTTTTTTAAAAATCTGATCTTGTATGTATATATATATATGCAAAAAACCGAGAATTTTCAATTTATATTTACTTCTAGTTGTCACGTTTTTCCGAAGTGTCACTTAATTATTAGTAACTCAGTGGTGTGTGTAAATACTTACCAGAAAGACAATAGGAAGTGTCAATAAGGAAAATATACAAATGTACATGTCCGTATAATGTACTTGTATGACACTAAAATATCAAGGATACATAGTGTTAATAACTGAAAGTCTTAATAAGAGACTTATTATAAGAAGCATATATAGTTTCCTTAATCAGTGTTCTAGGTAGCATAAAATAGCCCAAAATATAGTGGAGCAGCAGTCTACCCCTCTTCCAGTCCAACCCTCTGCCCCTCTTCCAGTCAAACTCTCTGCCCCTTTCAGTGCTGACCCCTCTGATCTTTCATTGCTCCTTTAATCTTCAAATTCTCACATATATGTACACTGAACTTCACCTTTCCCCTTTTCCAGTGCAACCCTTTGCCATTTCAGGACTCCTATAATCTTCAAATTCTCACATATATCTACTTTGAACTTCAACCTGCCCCACTTCCAGTGCAACCCTCTGCCCTTTTAGTGCTCCTTTAAACTTCAAATTCTCACATATATGTACACTGAACTTCACCCTGTCCCTCTTCCAATGCAACCCTCTGCCTTTTCAGAGCTCCCCTCTGCCCTTTCATGACTCCTATAATCTTCAAATTCTCACATATATGTACATTGAACTTCACCCTGCCCCTCTTCCAGTGCAACCCTCTGCCCTTTCAGTGCTCCCCTCTGCCTTTTCAAGACTCCTATAATCTTCAAATTCTCACATATATGTACATTGAATTTCAACCTGCCCCTTTTCCAGTGCAACCCTCTGCCCTTTTCAGTGCTCCTTTAATCTTCAAATTCCCACATATATGTACATTGAACTTCACCCTGCCCCTCTTCCAGTGCAACCCTCTGCCCTTTCAGAGCTCCCCTCTGCCCTTTCATGACTCCTATAATCTTCAAATTCTCACATATATGTACATGTACATTGAACTTCACCCAGCCCCTCTTCCAGTGCAACCCTTTGCCCTTTCAGAGCTCCCCTCTGCCCTTTCAGAGCTCCCCTCTGCCCTTTCAGAGCTCCTCTCTGCCCTTTCAGAGCTCCCCTTTGCCCTTTCAGAGCTCCTTTAATCTTCAAATTCTCACATATATGTACATTGGACTTCACCCTGTCCCTCTTCCAGTGCAACCCTTTGCCCTTTCAGAGCTCCCCTTTGCCCTTTCAGTGCTCATATAATCTTCAAATTCTCACATATATGTACGTTGAACTTCAAAATCTGAATTGTTCATGAAAATTAAACTTTGCTTTGCTAAACTTTTATACTAGTACAACTCTAATAATAATCCTAAAACTAAACATGGTTCCAATGTCTGGAAAGAAATCTAACATTTGTTCAACATCGTATTTGTATATGGTGTCATCATAATCTATGCCTAGTCCTATAACATATGACTTCACATTCTTTTCCCATTTTTAATGTTTTCATGTTGATATTTTCATTTTTTACTTTTTGGGGCGGCACATTGATAGTAAAAACAGAAAATAGAAAAAGAAAAATAATAAAAAGAAAAATGAAAATATCAGAAAAGATATGAGTAGGATAAATATCCCCAAAGGTCCTATGTTATAGGACTAAATCTATGCCAAAATACACTGGTTCAACATTTTCCCTTGAAAGTTTATACCATGCATTAATTTTAGCCCCCCCCCCCCCCCCCCCCCAATGCTAGAAATTTTTAAATTCCTTACAGTAAATATAAATTTTTTTTTACTTCCCTCCTTCAGAATTTTTAAAGACCACCATCCTTTCAGTCAATCCCCATATGAACCAAAATATTTTTAGGTTCAAATGTCTGGAAAGAAAACTATCTATTTTTCAACATGGTGTCATCAGATTCTACGATAAAATCATTTACATGTACCCTGTAAGTTGCACAAAAAACAGATAATCTGTTCTTATTTGAGATTCTGAGAAAATGCAATAAGGCCACACCAAATTGACTTTTAGTTCTTTGAATTTCGCCGCTCCAATTTTTCGAACTTTGTAAATTTTAAGAAAAACGATTTTTCAAGAAATTAAAAATAAAAAGTTTTCGACCGCTACTAAAAATTTTTTCAAAATTTGGGACTTTTTCCATTTTTGTAATATTTCAGTTAAAAAAAATTGTGCCACTCCTAAATATGATCTTCACCTGAAAAAAAAACTAGTCCTCATGAAAAAAAAAATTTAAATTAAAATTTCACTCGCTAACACCTACACATGTATTTTTGCCTTGAAAAAATCCAAAGAACTAAAAATCAGTTTGGTATAGCCTAATTACATTGTAATTACAACTGTAGTTAATATTATACTGATAATTTACAATTATTGGTTTAAGGTACCGCTGGTCATGTTTTGGTCTTTTTGTCAGATTTTCGGAATCCTCGGGTTTTATCCATTTCTTAAACATGAAATTTTTTGCCCATGAACCCCCACTTTTTCTTTTATAATTCAATCATATATCCCTTAATTTTCAAGGCCTTATAGCTCTAAAATGAGCACATGAACCTATATTTTTTTCTTGCTTATTTGTTCACTATTCATATGTTCTCTCAAACTAAAACACCTATTTCAAATCCTATTTATTTCCTATTAGACCAGCGATCATCCTTAATGTTAGTAGTATTTCCTATTAGACCAGCGATCATCCTTAATGTTAGTAGTACTTCCTATTAGACCAGCGATCATCCTTAATGTTAGTAGTACTTCCTATTAGACCAGCGATCATCCTTAATGTTAGTAGTACTTCCTATTAGACCAGCGATCATCCTTAATGTTAGTAGTACTTCCTATTAGACCAGCGATCATCCTTAATGTTAGTAGTATTTCCTATTAGACCAGCGATCATCCTTAATGTTAGTAGTACTTCCTATTAGACCAGCGATCATCCTTAATGTTAGTAGTACTTCCTATTAGACCAGCGATCATCCTTAATGTTAGTAGTATTTCCTATTAGACCAGCGATCATCCTTAATGTTAGTAGTACTTCCTATTAGACCAGCGATCATCCTTAATGTCAGTAGTATTTCCTATTAGACCAGCGATCATCCTTAATGTTAGTGGTATTTCCTATTAGACCAGCGATCATCCTTAATGTCAGTAGTATTTCCTATTATACCAGCGATCATCCTTAATGTTAGTAGTATTTCCTATTAGACCAGCGATCATCCTTAATGTTAGTAGTACTTCCTATTAGACCAGCGATCATCCTTAATGTTAGTAGTATTTCCTATTAGACCAGCGATCATCCTTAATGTTAGTAGTATTTCCTATTAGACCAGCGATCATCCTTAATGTTAGTAGTATTTCCTATTAGACCAGCGATCATCCTTAATGTTAGTAGTATTTCCTATTAGACCAGCGATCATCCTTAATGTTAGTAGTATTTCCTATTAGACCAGCGATCATCCTTAATGTTAGTAGTATTTCTACATGTATTAACTATTATTGTTTTATTAAATGTAACAAAATAATAATAGCATTGATCTACTTTTTGTGGTAGAATATAAATTAAACCAACTAAGAAAGCGAGTTTTAACTAATGAAAGCATCCTTGTTTGCCATGGTGTGGCAGTATACACAAAAATAAAAACACGACATTAATTCATTGTATTTCCAGTTTTCAGATTTTCTTTAAAAAGTTCTTTACCCTGTGACTATTGTTGGAACCGCACGGCCGATTGTGCTTATACTTTGCTACACTGTAGGAAAGGGTAAGCTCGACCGGCCATGGGTTTCCGACGATGCTGTAGCAAAGTGTAAGCGCGATCGGCCATGGGTTTCCGACAATGCTATAGCAAAGTGTAAGCGCGATCGGCCATGGGTTTCCGATGATGCCCTGTGACATAAAGTTATTACAATTATCCTTTGAATTTGTAGTAACTCTGACATGAAGAACTGCAATATACTTCTTTGAGTTAAAAGTTGAATGAAGAAATGTTTTGTTTTAGCAATGTCGGTCAAATTTTCAGATTCAGTTCTGAATTAATATATATGTAAGTTAAATTCTTATTAAAAATATCTCACATTTTCTAAAACTAGAGGCTCAGAGCCTGTATTGCTCATCTGGCAGAACAAGAATTGCCCATGTGGCCATGTTTGTTGCATGATCTGGACAAAATGAGAAAACTTTGCAAAAAACCTCCCACAGATGCTTCTTGTCAAGTATTGTTTTATTGGCCAAGCAGTTTCAGAGAAGAAGATTTCTTTATATCAGCCTATCAGAAACTGGAATTGCCCATGGCAGCAATGCTTGTCGTCCAATCAGGATGAAAAAAAAAAAACATCATAAAAGACTTTCCATAGATGCTTCCTGTCAAGTTTGGCTGACAGTTTTGGTCAAGTAGTTCCAGAAAATTCTTCTTTTTTTTAAATCAACCAATGAAAAACAAGAATTGCCATTGACAACCATGTTTGTTGCCAGATCGGGACGAAATGAGGATACTTTGTAATCAACCTCCCATATATGCTTCCTGTCAAGTTTAGTTCCATTTCACCAAGCAATTTCAGAGGAGATTTTTTTATATCAGACAATCAGAAACAAGAGCTGCCCATGTTAGCCATCTTTGTAGTGGTTGGGACAAAATGAGGAAACTTTATAAAGGACCTCCCATATATGCTTCCTGTCAAGTGTTGTTCCATTTGGCCTAGCAGTTTCAGAGGAGAAGATTTTTGTAAACTCAGCCAATCAAAATCAACAATTGCCCATGGCGGCCATGTTTGTTGTCCAATCAGGAAGAAATGAGCAAACTTTATTAAGGACCTTAAATAGATGCTACCTGCCAAATTTAATTTCACTTGGCCCAGTGGTTTCAGAGGAGAAGATTAAAATGTACAAAATTAACGGACGAAGGACGGACGGAGGACACCAATTGATGACAAAAGCTCAAATGGCCTTTGCCCAGGTTATCTAATAATACAAACTTTTTATGATGATGATGATGAATTATTGTTTAACGTCCAATGGCAACCAGGTGCATATCAGGACGAGAACATGTTGATATGATAATGAATATGATCCCTGCTTTGTACAAGACCGACAGGCTAAGTCGGATTTTTAATGTGCTAGTTCATGAGGTAACTCTCCGCAGGAAGACATATCACCTCACTCGGACACATTATACTGACTCCGAGCCGACCAGTCTTTGCTCTTACTCCTAGATGCCGCGTGCTTGGCGGAGAAGCAGCAAATACCAATTTTAATGTCTTTGGTTTGACCCGGCCAGGGATCGAACCCGCGACCTTCTGCACCCAGGGCGAGCACGCTACAAGACCACCGAGGCGGTTCAAACTTTTTATGTATATTTCTCAATAACAATATTTTACTATTTCCATCCTTTTGGTTTTTTTTCTACATAAATAGATATTCTATAAATTAAAAATTTTCTAATTTAGAAATAGAAAAATGTCACTGTTTATAAAAATTCCTACAAAGTATAGATATGTAAATAGTGCCACTTGCTGGAGGATGAAAAGCACTTCCTTCTTCAATGTAAAATTAAAACAAATCTAAGGGATATTTATTTTTTATTATCTATTTGAAATTGTTTACTTACGATGTACCGATAATTTTATGTCTCTAATCCAAGAACAAAAGGTAAATTCCTTCTTAAATATATTGGCTCCTTTATAAAACAATAATTTTTTCCATGTGTTTAGATTTCTTATTTCTTTGCAATATTACCTATGTTTTGTTGTTTTGTTTTGTCACAAACTAACAGAATAGAGAATGGAAATGGGGAATGTGTCAAAGAGACAACAAACCGACCAAAGAGCAGAAAACAGCTCAAGGCTACCAATGGGTCTTCAAAACAGTGAGAAAATCCCACACCCGGAGCTGGCCCCTAAACAATAATGCATACTTGTTCAGCAAAATGGACACACACTTAACTCCAAAACATACCAATGAACCAATATTAAATAAACACACAAGAATAACAAAGGCTAGATGTTCCTGACTTGGGAGAGGCTCAAAAATGTGGCGGGGTTAAACATGTTTTGTCAGATCTCTTAAATATGTTTATATGACAATAAAGATATTATTAAAATATTGTACTCTATCAGTCTGGAAATTTTTTTTTATATAGTATATATATAATAAATAATCTATAAATAATATATGTATTTTTGTGTATATAAATAGTGTTATGATTAAACAGTCAGTGACTATTTACATGTACATATAAACTGCCCCCACAAATAATGATTCATATATGTCTGATTTTTGTAAATTTAGGATTAAAAAAAACACCAGAAAAACAGAAAAATTTGACTGGCAGTTTTTTAATTCTTTTAATGAACAGTGAAGTTTCTTTTTCAATTTCTTTTTTTTTTCTTTCTTTCTTTTAGGATGATATACCAATATCCATTTCTGAAAACTCAAACAAAATTTTTCAAAAACTTGTATCTTCGGTAACCATGTTCCAGAAATTAACTGTCCTTGCCAAAATAATTTTTTTTAAAACCCGCTTTTCTGCTACATTGTACCATGTTTCAACCTGTATTTCTGGTACCATGTTTCAACCTGTATTTCTGGTACCAAGTTTCAACCTGTATTTTTGAACTATGTTTAAAAATTTCCTAAGATTAACCTTGCTTGCCAAAATAATTTTAGGGTGATATACAAACGGTGTGTTCCTGTTCTGCTTATAAATATAGGTAGAAAATGTAAAAAAATGTAGTGGGCAAAACAGGAATGGTAGCGTAAACATTCTAATTCGATCTAATCAGAGAACAACAGATTTGAAGTTATAGTCTTGTCCAAAAAATGTTTTAGTGCAAATTAACAGGAAGAAATATCTAAGTATGAATTTAGAATATCCACTTATATTTCTATTGTTGCTTAAGGGGGTACCCAACACTTTGACTAAAATAGATTTCCCTCATTTAATTTTCCTAAAATTTTGATGAAATATTTATTTTGACCTGTTGACAAAAATATAAAAATTTCAAGAAATTAGAACCACACAATTTATGGGAATAATTTCATTGGATATATAGCAGTTTATAAAACACTAATTTTGATCATTGAGAAGCTTAATTTCTCTTTACTAATAATATGTGATTAAAATTTTCAGCTGATTTTTAAAGAGTTAACTCCCTTACAGTGTAGGTGTTCTGTAACCCCTTAATCAAAATGATAAGTACATGTAATGTGATAAAATGATAATTACAATGTAGGAACAACCAAGTAAACAATACACAATATACATTATTGTTTAGGGGCAAGCTGAAGCCCGCCTCATGGTGCGGGATTTTCTCGCAGCGTTGAAGACCCATTGGTACCATTGAGCTGTTTTCTGCTCTTTGGTAGTGTTGTTGTCTCTTTGACACATTCCCCGTTTCCATATTCTCTATTCTAATGAATTCAAATTCAATTCAAAGGGAGAATTCTTACCGGGGTACATAATATTTTGTTAAGTTAGTATGATTTTTTTAACATCTAAACTTTGCATATTGATTTCTTTAAATTGCAGATGTCCAATCAAAGGGCCCTAAAGGGCAAAAAGTATAAAAGATACAAGACAAAAAGAATGAAAAGAGCATTCATTGATAGAATTCACAATAATTAAACCACACGTAGCATACATTTTGTACATGCATGGGACACAAAAACTTTTCAAAATAAATATAATATTGATTTGATGATATGGAAACTAGGGCATATTATCATGCAAAAATCTGGCAACAGAGTATAAAATTTTTTGATCCTCAAATTTAGAGAAAAAAGCTGATAAATTCTAAATCTACAAAGGAACTTTCTAAGTTCAATTTTTTTTATGATAGAAAGATAATTTTCACATCTAAATTTTGTTTTGATATTAACATATTAGTAGCTAATTTGCTATCTTTAAATAACGGTAATTGACTTGTTGTTACACAATCTGTCATATACTTTTCAGAAAGGGACTTCGGTGGCCGAGTGATCTAGGTAGTTCGTCATGACTACTACCGATCACTAGCCTGTCAACGCTGGGGTTGTGAGTTCAAATCTCACCTCGGCGGGGTGTTTTCGACTTCAATTTTAATTGACAAGGATTGCCAATTTTCCTACCAAAGGTGTGGTCTCTCCAGGTACTCCGGCTTCCTCCAGCAATAAAAACTGTCCACTGCGAAATAGCCAAAAGCGCTGAAAACAGCATAAAACCCCAACTAAAAAAACAAAAAAACTTTTCAGAAAGACTTTTTCTTTGCTCTTACTCCAAGTAAAAGCATTGCATTCTAATACTAAAATTTTAAAGAGAATCTTAATAGTTGAGAACCAAGATGTTATGTTTAAAGCATATATAGCTCTTTGTAACATAAATATGTATCTTTCAATAAAGGAAATTCTGCTGCCAAATTTTCTAATCTGTAACAATATTTTAATATTGATTTAAATTTATTATAATGAAGTGGATGTCCACCTTAAAGATGCACTGGTTATGTTATGGTCTTTGTCAGATTTTCGGAATCCTCTGGTTTTATCCATTTCTGAAGCATGAATTCTTTTGTCCATGAACCCCCGCTTTTTCTTTTATAATTCAATCATATATACCTTAAAATGGTATTTGACAAAATTTATTAAATCCTTTTTATTTTTTTATACATTTTTGAGAGACTGAAGTTGTCAATGGAAAGACAATGAAAAAAACCTGAGAAAACCCATTTCCTGCAAATTTTCAAGGCCTTATAGCTCTAAAATGAGCACATGAACCTATATTTTTTTCTTGCTTATTTGTTTACTATTCATATGTTCTCTCAAACTAAAACACCTATTTCAAATCCTTTTTATTTCCTATTAGACCACCGATCATCCTTAAGTTCACAAAGAAAAGTAATATAAATATAAATTTCTGAAATCTCATAAAAAAATAATTTTAAACCGTATTTCTGGTTGTATGCTAAAAAAACTTCCTAAACTTAACATGATCATGATGATGCTTGCCAAAATAAATTTAGGGTATTCACTAAAAATTAGTCTAGGCCACATTAGGCCAATTAAAATTAATTTCTACAAAAATTTAGATTTTTGTCCCCACCACCTCTCAAAAATTGTTTCACCCAAAATTATGTTATTTTGAAATAAAAAAATATAACTCTTCCCACCTGTCCCATTTTGTATTGGTCAGTGTGAACGAAAATCTACAAATTTATTCTCCTTATAAGAATTTGGCCTTTTGAACAATAATACTTAAATTTTACAAAATATACAATATAATACTATTTAAAATTGAAAATTTCAAAATATTAATTGTAAGAGAAAATACCACAGGTTTAAATGAAGAATGTATCTGATTTAGAAAAACAAAAACAGAATTCAGCAAAATTGAATATAAAAAAAATTCAATACCTACATATATACACTGTGTGATATCATCAGATAGACATGATAACTGGCCCCAATACACAACATACTTTTGTCACAGCAGGGGAGATAATCAGATTAGTCTCTAATTAATACTTTATCATTCCTAGTATATGTATATAATCATAATGGAATCTCTATTAACTTTGAGGGGGAGGATGTAAAAACATTCAGAAACATCCTTAAAATCTGATTCAACAATGGTGTTTAGAATGTACAGTAAAATTAATAAATAGTTACCTTTGCCAGAAAACTGTGGGCTTGGAGGGTAGGGAATTCTTTTTAAGGCAGAGAGTGGCAGTGTCATTATTTTGTCTGATAATTTTTCTTATATTGTATTGGTTTTTTTTATTTCAATTTATTTTAATATTTTTTGTTTTTTGGGGGGAAAGGAAGGGGGAAGTGAGAATCTGTATAATCACACATTTCTGACAAATACAAAATTACAATAGCATATAAAGCAGGTGTTGCACCTAGTGAAATAGGATATTATATAAATAACACATTTCTAAGAGGGTGACGGAGTATTTTGTAACCCCCAAGAAAATATTGTCAACCGAGGCTTCCAAGGTTGACAATGTTTTTAGAGGGGTTACAATATACTCTGTCACCCTATTAGAAATTTGTTATTTATTTTATTATACTGAATGTCTTGGATTTTATGAGCGGGTGACAGTATAAAATACCACCCGCTGTTTCTTTCCAGTGGGTGACAGTGTAAAATACCACCCACCGTTTCCTTCC
Source organism: Mytilisepta virgata (assembly GCA_028015205.1). Taxonomy (NCBI): domain Eukaryota; kingdom Metazoa; phylum Mollusca; class Bivalvia; order Mytilida; family Mytilidae; genus Mytilisepta; species Mytilisepta virgata. Next base: position 3,210,333 of record CM051513.1, read on the forward strand.
AGCGGGTGATCAAGTAAAATACGACATTCTTGTAAACCAATGAAAATACATTAAAAGTAGAGAAATTTACATAAAGCAAAATATAATAACAAATAAAATAATGATTTTTTTCTCTCTTTTTGTTGTAACAACCAGGTAATACTTAAGTGCATCACTATAAAGGGAAGAATACATACATGTATTTTAATATTTTGATATATGGTTGTGTGTAGTAGATATGTAAACAACACAATATTCAGGAACTATCAAAGAGTCATAAATTAACTACTATGTGTCTTTTTTTAAAACTGCAAGTTGTTTTCCATGAATATCTCAACACTTCACTTAAATAATAGTAAAAAGTATCATTATATAACATATAACCAAAAGTGTATTTTCCACTGCTAAAATGCTGCAAATATTTTAGAAAATTGGGGAAATGATTTTCAAATTATTCATATGAAATTCATTGAAGGCACTCCAGCTCATCAGATATTATTTTGAAAGAGGCCCCTCCAGGACCCTTTCTGGCATGAAAGTTTGGTTTCAGTTTGCAGGTAGTTTCTTAGGAGAAGATTTTTAAATACTTTTTGGCTCAATTTCTATTCTTAGTAATGGTTACCATATATTGTTAGCTAAGGGCTTCGAACACAATGCAAAACACATTTTCTGGATCAATCTTACAAAATATTTGCTAATACCATAGACTTGAATTTTATATTAATTGAACGTGGGAGATATCAGGGTATTCTTCAACACAACAGAACATGTGTCAGGTGCACATCAGGGGAAATAGTGATGAGAAACACTTTTTGTCTATGTGTATAAATAACAATCATTTAAGAAAATTAATGATTGAATTAATTAATACCTCTTGTGTTAATTTTAAATATCTGAGCATCAATGAAAAAGTTATATGGAAATAATGAAAATTTTAGTATACTGGTCTCAATTATTGATTTAATAACAGCAAGTAGGGTCTAATTTTCCATATAGCTTTTCCTACCACTATTGTTGTTTTCTCTAATTCTAATGATGTATGCCTGAGACACGGTTCCAAACTGGTATTGTTATTATACTTATACAATTCACTTGTTTGTAGTTGTTAACTTAAGCAACATTTACATGGTTATTTTATATACCATACATTTGTCATACATGTTTGTTTTATATATGTAACTCAATCATATTTGTTTTGTACTGTAACTATGCCCTCCATGGGCCCATTAATTGGTTAATAAAATCTTCTTCTTCTTCTATAATAATTTCTTGGTCAGCAGAAATAATTTCAATAATTTTTTTCAAACTCGATTTTACAATGTTTTATGAGCACTAACATTTATTTACAACTGATCAAGGCCTAAAATGTAGAAAAACCCCAAACATAATTCATAAATATAAACCTTATCACCATAATCTCTCAATACACTGTAAGTTTTATATACTCTATTCTACAACAAAGACAATTTCAATCTTCAAGAAAACATCTGGTCTTTTCACTTGGTTGATGATCTTGTTATAAATATGATTGTGTTGGGGAAAACAGCTGGTTCAGTTCAATATTTTTAATGTGGAGATGTAAAAATAGTTAACTGTATGTACATGTACAAAATGTATGGCAAGCACACATTTGTACAAATAGACAGACACACATACAATGTACAAACGGACAGACACACATACAATGTACAAACGGACAGACACACATACAATGTACAAGTGGACAGACACACATTATTTTATCTAAAAGTACATCAAATAAAAGAAAATTCTAACTACAAAATTATAAAATTTCATATTTTCTCTGACATGCATGTAGATCAGTACATGTACAATTACAAAATTTTAATTGAGTTCCCAGAAAGGCAGTTATAAAAGTCAAAGCAAACAATTTTGATACAAGTCCAAATAAAGAAACAATGCTTTTATCATTGTTCTTCATCTAGAAGTGAAACACTTTTTTACAATTTCTACAAGGCCTCACTCTGACTTAATATACAGAATAGCAGTCACACAGAGACAAATCTTGAACCCTCATTTTTTCATTATACGCAGGTTTTACACTAAAGAAAATATTGATAATATATGTAGGTCAGATAAATAAGTTTGTATTCATCTATATAGTTTCTCATTCCTGTCTGTCCCTATATTTACAACTGTATATTTCAGGGAAAAAAAAAATATTTTCACATTTGATGGATGGATGAATTGTTGTTTAACGTCCAGTGGCAACCAGGTGCATATCAGGACGAGAACATGTTGATATGATAATGAATATGATCCCTGCTTTGTACTAGACCGACACGCTAAGTCGGATTTTTAATGTGCTAGCTCACGAGGTAACTGTCCGCAGGAACACATATCACCTCACTCGGACACATTATACTGACTCCGAGCCGACCAGTCTTTGCTCTTACTCCTAGATGCCGCGTGCTTGGCGGAGAAGCAGCAAATACCAATTTTAATGTCTTTGGTTTGACCCGGCCGGGGATCGAACCTTCCACGATCGGGGCGAGCACGCTACCACGAGACCACCGAGGCGGTCTTTTCACATTTGAAATATTGTGCAGAAACAATAAAATATATACATCGGTCTCAATTTTTTATAAAAGCTTGGATGGGAATCAAATAGGAATTCATTTTTTCCTGGCATCACAAGTACAGATGAACCAGAGTTATATCTAACAATATCAAGCTATTTTATGGATGTGTATCCAATATAACTTCCCTACAAGTTGACACGAGGGAATTTATCAAGAGTTACTATTATTACATTTTTTTATCACAGGAAATAACTGAAGTATGAAATAATAAATTATTTGACATATTACGGACATTGATATATATCATGTGGGTCATAAATAAATCAATTTATTGTATATAAAATTCGCACTAAATTCCACAAACATACTGATGGATATCAAACAGCTACAATCAATTCATATTAAGTGTACCCCCCTCTTCTCAAAGTCTTATTGCAAGACGTAAAAATTTAAATCCTTCTTGCAGAATTTTGCACATTGTGATTTCTATCTTAATTCTGTAATGCCTTCTGTCTTCATGTATAGCTCTGTCCTTAGATGGTTTTGGCTTCACCACTTTTCGTCATTTTGGTATTTTGAATTTGCACTTCAACATTTTGGATTTCTTTTTGGTTTTCAGCCTTTTAGGCCTTGAACATAACTGATGAGTCGTAAATCGAAGAAATGTGCACATCTTGTGCATCAAAATTGATATCAAAGAATTATATTTTACACACAGGGGCCACCTTTCTGGATATTTATTTATTTTTTCCTAGTTCATTAGTACTTTTAAAAAATATTTACCATAAACATGAATATCAATGTATTTATTATCAATGTGCTATCCTTATCTTAATACTAAAAATGTCTAAAAATTACAGTGTTCCACTTAGCTTAAAATAGAGGGGTGCAGCACCCTGCCCCTTTTCCAATGCACCCCTCTGCCCTCTACATTAATTTTAATATAAAATACAACAAAGCACTTGTTTAATGCATTTAAACAATGCTGAATTAATTGAAGCTGAATTAAAGAGTGCAGAGAAACTAATACATGTAGAACCCTTAAAAGGGTATTAGATTAGTAAATAATGGATATTTCTTAAAAATTGACTTGATCTTGTTTGCCCTTTTTCAGATCTGGAAACGCGTTAAAGTGCCCCTTATCGTCAGTAAATGCCGATCTGCCCTTAAATCCTAGCTGGAATGCCTAAAGTTAGTTTTTTTTAGTTTTAGGATGTGGAAAATCATATAGCACATCAATAATAAATGCGTAATTATTCGTGTTTATCGTAAATATTTTTGTCAAAGTACTCATGCAAAAGGAGAAAACAAGAACACATGTCAGGATGACACTACATGTAATATCCCGCCTTCAAAGGCATAACCGTGAAAAGGCATAAATTTTAAAAAATTCACATCATGACGTACATGGGTACCAATTTTCATTATGATGTGACCCCATCTTCATAGATTTGTTAATAACCTTTAATTAATGCAAATTTTTTAACCAGAGTCAACAGAATAACATTTTCTGTATTTAATAAACCATGAATTATAGGTCAAAACCATAAAAAGGCACAAATTTTATAAAATTCATATTATGATGTACATGCATGTGTACCAAGTTTCATGATGAGTTGATCCAATCTTCATAGAAAAAAATTTTTAAATGCAAACCTAAATCTTAGGATTCACCATAACATTTTCCATTATCCCTGAATCATGAAATTTAGGTCAAGGCCTTAAAACGACATATAACTTAGAAAGTTCATATCATGTCTTACAATGAACATGTATACCAAGTGAACATCTCACCCCAGCTTCAATGCAAACCTCAACCTGAGGTTATTCACTATCACATTTCCGATGTTCACTGAACCATGAAATTTAGGTCATTACCTTAAAATGGTATATCTTTTAGAAAGTTCGCATGAATATTTACATGTGTATGTGGTTTCATGAAGATGTGACCCATCTTCATAGAAAAAAAGCTTAAATGCAAAACTTAACCTGAGACATAAAAATTTATAAAAAATTCATGCCCCTGTGCTTTTACAATGTATACAACTGGTAAGTTGGTACAATTCTTTAATATCTCTGTACTTTTGACAAGAATAAATTTTTGTGCATTCCAACATATCACAAGGAATTTCAGATGTTTACAGAAGTACAAACGTAGTTATTTCAAACAAGTTACAAGATATTTTCTGCCATATTGAAAATATGCACGATTTTTTTCAGGAAACTGCCAATTTTCTTTACATACTAAACACAAGTATGCCCCTTGTTTAATAAAAGGTTGGGATTCGTTTGCACTCAAATTTTCTCTTTTGAACAATATGAACAATGTTTCCAGTGGTACAGATAGATAGATCAGATAGATTTATTCATCAAAGCAAGGGCCCACAAGGGGCATGTTTTACAATAGACAAGTTAAAGTACATAAACAAATTGATTATTACATCAAATTACAAGTAACTATAAAGTATAACATGAAAATATTCATTGCCGCTTTGAGTACCTTTAAGTTAATGTTCATTCAACTGCAAATGGAACCACGGGACGATGCACAAGAACATAAAAGTTCTCCTCATACCGAATGCATAAAAATAAGCAGCGTAAACCATGAGTCCCAAAGTGAAGGTTTTCCATTGAGTGCTTATTTTGCTTATTTTCACAGAAAACAATTTATAAAAAAATATATCTTGGGTTCTAATTAAACTTCAAAATAAACAGCACTAAAACTTAAACTGCAGAATTATTTGGTATACATTCATGACCCAAGTTTGCAAACTTACATAAACATAAACGTCAGGCTGCTTACATGTATATCAATACGACATATTTATGGGATATGCAACAATGGACCAAAAACTGAAAGGGATAACCTTAGCTTCTGACTTTCTTCTTTTTTTGGGGGGGAGTGGGGGGGTGGAGGGGGGGTTTCAAAGGACGTATTCCACACACTAAAAAAACTACAGAAGTGTGGGCATCTGATAGGTGTCCAAGAAGCGAAGATCCAATATGTGATGAAAAAGGTGTACCTGGTATGATTTAACATTTCTGTGGAATCGATCAGTCATTTACTTTTTTTAAAAAAACAGAGCACAAAAGAAAAGCTCAACAAAAATAAATGTTTCCTGAATGTACAAAAATCTTCCAGTATCCAAGATGACTTCCCTCCCAATAAAATGATATAAGTATTAGCAGGGTATGGTTCTAACTGATTTATTAAATTATTTGTATTCTTACTCATCAATATATCCTCCTCCCCTTCCTTCTTGCAAATATTTTTTTTAAATGATTTTTGGCAAAAAATAAATCATTTCTATGTACATAGTAAAATTGAGAGGGTAAAAATTTATGAAATCAATTTAATTGAACTACGGTACCATTCTGTATCAATTTGTATCTGTTGGATGAGGTTGGGGGGGGGGTATTTTTATTGGCAAGATTAAAACCAGGAAAGTAGGATTTAACATATTATTATCAAAGAATGGAACATGAATATGATAAAAAAAATTAACTCACCAGAAATAACAGGCTTTTGTAAAGTTTAAAGTTTATTTACCAAACTTTAGAATATCCTCTTGCTCTACACACATGTAAAGATAGAATTTGGTCCATTTTTTAATTTACATGTTTTTAATAGGCAACAACAGATATTTTCCCTACATAAACTCAACTTTGGAAAAAATTAAAATTAAAAAGATCATATAAACAAACAAGATAAATAAATCATAAAGACACAAAAACAAATAGAAAATTCCCTTACCAAATTTTACATGTTTTTCATTTAATCCCATATTCCTCACACTACATGACAAATATCTCCATTAATCTTTTTATCATCAACATTTCTCATTCATAAAACAATTGTGGGAATATCATATGGAAATCACATTTCTTTGATGTTTGTGTATTCTATTAATCATATAATAATTTCCACCTGTTTTACCTGTTGTTTACCTGGATGTGTATTGGATCTTGTATTTTGTGTATTGCATCAATAAGAGATTTGTTTATAATGCCCTGTTGTTCTCTATTATAAATAATCTAATGATGAAATAATATCTCATTTTAGAGCTAATCAATAATGGATAAAGGTCAAAGGTTCATTTAGTTGTACAATATACACCAAGTAAGAGTGTACATGTAAATATTATGTACATCAATGTATACACACAAAAAAGTAAAATACATGTATATGTTCATTTTAAAATGTGTTTAAAAATGATTAATCATAAACACTAACAAATGCTCCTGACTTTGGACAGATACAACATGTAATTTATCGAAATACTGGTAACTGAGCTGATAATACCCTTGGGGACTTTGGAGTCCACCAGCAGAAGAAAAATTCTGCTGACTAGAGATAGATACATGTATTTAAAATATTTACAGGGTTAAAAAGCTTTCTTTCTCAACCATTCCCCTTTGTAACTAGTATATACATGTATTGATCTACAGGCAGTTAATACATGTACATGTACCAGTAATGCACAAGTTCATCTAAGTTAGAAATATTTCATAGTACCAATTATGATAAACAAGATGTGCACAATTTATCAATTTACAACTCAACAGTTGTGCCCGAGGCCTACGATGTAAAATGTTTAAAACCGAAACGATTATCCAAAACTGTTAAAAGTTTATTTAAATTCAAAAATATAAAGCCAAAAAACATTATAAGAACAAAGCTACATGTTATGCATGAATGAGACACACCTTAGTTTTCACAAAATTTAAGTTCTGATAACAGCAAATTTAGATTATTAATTTTATGCTACATTGTACTTAATCTTCTGTGTGCATTCAAAACTTTAAAATGCATCAGTCTTTCTTTTTATTCAGGTAGAGACTTCTGGGATTTGAAATAGATTACATAACAACTCTATACATTTGTGATTTTATTAATATCTGAAAGTCACTCTCTTGAGTTTTCAACCATAACATCGGTTGTGAAGAAGAGAGATTTCAGTGGCCCGAGTTAGATCAAAAGCAACCATATCCACATGAAAAGTAATGCATGAGAGAGATATTCCTTAGTATCAGATGACTTTAGGAAGCAATTTTTGATGACCAGTATTAAAATGTATGCAATGCACTGAGCTGTAATACCAGAGGCTCCCTAAAATATTGATATCAATTTTGGGGTGCAAGATATATGTATGCCTACATTGTACTTCCTAACATGACAAAATATGTATGTGAAAAAAAAATTGATTTTCACTGATATGGATATATTTTTCCCTAGTAAACTGTATTCTTTAAAACAGGAAATGTTTTAACAATACTAGTACTTTTTGCAGGAAAGGTTATCTAAAAATTAACTGACTCATTGTTTTCCTACCTAAATCATCTTTCAAATACAATGTATTTATTCCCTTTCTATTCTTTAATACTTTTGAACAGTGCTCTACAATTAAATTTGTTTGAAAAAAAAATTATGAACCATATAGGTATACCTGAGAAAATTTTCATTAAACATGTTAATTAGCAAACAAATTACAAATGCAAAACACTGTAACCAGTTCAGTTTATATAATGTACACTGTATGAACATTAAAACTCAACACTTCAACCTAAAGTATTCCTCCATATAATAGTTTCTTATAGGATTGAAGTGCTATTAATTTAGTAAGGCAACAACAAAATTTGCTATTTCCTGTTACATAGAACAGAATAGAATACAGAAAATTTTAGGGTAGGCGGGTAGGGGTCTTTTTTTTACGTATACCTCAAAGGCATTCACTACAGTTTGAGAGGCCGCAGCGATTTTTTCTTTATAATTAATTTGTTTTAGCCAAGTAATAAATGATGTCTAAGATCAGATAGCCCATGTCAATATTTTTTTCTTAGCAGAACTAAACATGCTAAAAGAGGTACAATAAACATGCAATGGAGCATACATGTACATAATGTTTTACCTAGAGTTTTTGTAACTTTTAGACATGTAATTTTTCCAAAGTGAGGGCAATGTCTGTGCATAAATTTTTCTTCTGGTACAAATGTAGCATAGCATAAAGTTAAGTCATTAATTATCAATTAAGATGTCAATCCTCAACTTGAATAATTGGCATTAGTCAAACTGAACAGATATTCTGTCATTACAAACTGAAAAAAATCAGCTAAATAGCGTAAAAAAAATGGTTGTACAGTTTTTCATTTACTGGTACATTCACTTTTGTGAAATATTTTACAATGCACAGCTAGAGTAAAGCAGTATAAGCATGATAATTTTATATGGCAACACACTTTCTGAAAAGAAACTTTTGTATCCTCTTCCAAATACAGGAGTAGACTCTAAATATAGTGTGTGAAACCTCCCAGAACATGTATGCTACATGGCTGCAACATGGGCTTATTTAAAGTAAACTTTTAACTAACAATAGAATATTTACAATATGTACACAGTCTTCATGATAAATCAGTAGTCCGAACCCCGAGGCTGGTAAAAATTCTGATGGGCCTGTAAAAATTCCACTTACAGGCCAGTAATGTCTATATAAAAAATGCACCAAAATATGATTCGGGCCTGTGGATCAAAAAGTTTACTGTGAAGACTGTGTACAGTGGCATGGTTCAAAGTTATTGTCTCCAAATGTTATAGTGTGTATATACATGTACCACTTTTGAAGGATTCAAAGTTTGTAGAAGTAGCAATGCTGTCTTGTAAATTATTCCAGTCAGACAGTACAAGGGCAAAATGAACATTTACAAGTGTTTTTATTTGTAGTTAATTGCTGACATTTATAAGTACCTCTAGAGCGCCTGTCGGATTTAATCAATTTGTCTGATGGAACTTCTACTAACCCCCCATTTATTTTATGTAATAAAATTAATCTTGCCTTTGTTCTTCTGCTTGCAAGGCTTTCCCATCGCAAGGTGTATACACAGGCACTAGACATTCTATCAATATAAATGAAATAGGGGCAATGGAAAGAAAATAGTGTCAAATATGTATAGAAAAATTATCCCTTTTTTCTTCCCATTTCCCCTGTTTCATTAATAAAAATAATATTCATATTGACAGAATGTCTACTGCCTGTGGTGTAAATTATCCTTTATTTGCATAAAATACACCCATATGGGTCAAAGCAAAACCATACAATAACACCTCAATATATATACATCACAAAAGACACAATAGACATTAACACTAAGAACATGAATACAACAAACAGTATATAATGTTAGAGATGCTACAGGGGCTCTTTCTTTATAATCATTGAAGACACATCTAGCCAATTTTCTCTGTATAATTTTTGATCAACCTTATACTTAGTCTGAGTGATGTATGATTTTTTGTATGGCCATGGGTCCCAAACTGGTGAAGCGTATTCGACAACCTTAAGGAAAACATCAAGATATTGAATCACACCAGCATCAGGGTATTAATGTTGAAGACGAACTCACCTAAATCGAAGTTTGAATTGTCAGTGTGAATCTTTAAATTCCATTAACAATATTTTCACCCGGAAACAAAGTCCACACAAAAAAATGATTACTTCCCTTCACGTGTCGCTGATAATCGTCGCTTAGAACATCAACAATCCACCGGCGTCGCTTACATCCAACAGCAAGAATATGCGTGTCACGTTGAAAATTTTCATCCCGTTATTTATAATGTTTACCCTTTGTCTTACCACAAAAAATGATTCACTGACACTATTGTCTGCAGAAAAGTTCCGTGAAACCATTGACAATGAAAAATTCGTTCTCGTTTTATTTTGTAAGTATTCCCAAACAATTTTCGAATCCGGGTCCGTTCGCCCTGAAAAGTATTCGCCCTATTACCTGTTCGCCCCTGGTTCGTTCGCCCGATCAGTACTCAATAGATGTTTTTTATATTTTATTAATCATAACATTTAAAGATTTTCAATAAAAACAATTTTAAGTTTCGCATTTTCAAAAAATCATTACTGTATCATCAACCTCATCGACATGCTATTAATATAATACAATTACAAATATTTTATGGGCACAAACACAATCACAATAATTGGCAAAGGCCCATAACTCAGAATATTATTACAAGGTATACAGTATAATGAAATAATATGTTATAGTTAACTCTTGTTATTTAATTTGGACTTGATAATAAACTCGCCAAAAGCTCGTTTATTATTATAATATATCCAAATTAAACAACTCGATTTGATATCAAGCGATATATTCTCACTCATTGTGAAACATATAAATATCATAATCTGAAAACATACTTTATAATAACAACATCATTAATGTCATTAAACTTCAATGTGGCAATTGTATTAATAATTACTGAAATTAATTTTTTAATTGATTAATCAAAAAATTAAAAGATCATTAAATAATTGTGTATTGTCCAAACAGATTGGATTGAAATATAATTCTGCAGTAAGTAAAATTTAACATATAAATTATATTTTTTATTGGTATCTATAGTTCTTATTCTATACACTGTATTTTGAAAAATAGGGCAAACAGACCCATTTGGTAGGGCAAATGGACTCTGGCAAACAGATTTAGGGCGAACGAACCCATTTGGCAGGGCAAATGGGCTCTGGCAAACAGATTTAGGGTGAATGAACCCATTTAGTAGGGCAAATGGACTCTGCCTCAAGACCTGCAATGAACTTTGACCTGAGGGATACAAAAGAAGTCCATAAAAAAAATTATAATTGCACCATGATATATGGACCTACTGTAACAAAAATTCATTCTTGTAAAATATTTGTTACCATGGCTCATGATTTCTCAAATTACGGAAAAAGTAGACTGACTTCACACCCCGAAAATTTAACTGGATATGTGCCGGTGTATGGCGATCGTTTTGATCCATCTCCCATGTTTCAACGAAACGTACAGACTTAATGGCAGCCTATTATTTCATGACTTCTGTAACAGGAAAATAATTGTGCGGCTTGTCCCAATTCTCTGGCAAACAGATTTAGGGTGAACGGACCCGATACCTTCCATTTCCAATAGCATCCCATGTTAAAAGTTGAGGCTAAATGTCTTTGCCTGAAATATAAATCACTGGTACTACTACAAATGTAGTTGTAACATAAGGGACTATTGTAGCTGTACAGCTCTCCAGGTTCAGGGCCCGGCCCAATGCATTTAGGGAGCAACCATTTGATTTTTATTGGGGGGGGGGGGGGTAAGATCAAATGTATATTTTCCTGATTGACACAGGTCCTGCATTTTTTTTTCACACCTAAAGTGATACTGTCTTTTTATTTTGGCAAAATCATGTCCTGCCTTTTTATTTCAAATTTGATCCTAGATATTCTGATGTTTATTTTCATTAATTTTTTAGATAATATCATATAAAAATAAAAAAAATGACTGTTTTTTTTTCCTTCTCACTTTAGTCTACATCCATTCTTCCATGACAAGATTCCATAAAACCCTTCATTGGAGTGTTATTTCTGACTTTGCCTTTAATAGATATAGTATCTGACCAGCAGCTATGAGAGACTTAGCTAGTTTTACTCTTAAAATGATCCCATTCTAACTTTGCTCTGTTCAACCAATTTTTGCAGTTCTAGCAAGCTGTCACCTTTATAAGTTATAATACTGTAATGGATTTTATAGTATATTTTATACACCATATATGTGGCTCTTCCAAGTCAGAGTAACCTGACTCTCTTTTCTCTTTATCTTTTCTCATTGTTTATGTTATTATCTGTAGAGATGTCTGATTGATTGATTGGTATGTCATTGTTGATCTTTCCTGTTATCTATTCTGTTTATTATTTCTCAAATTAACTGTTTCTAAATATTATTAGAGTGAAAATTATTTTTGTGTTGCTACACCATTTCTTTTGTTGTTATACATATGAGAGTTCACGTTTTCTAAGACTTTGCTTTTCTCGTTTTCAGTTTATGATATGGAAAGTTGTACAAGGTGTGTAGATGCTGAGAAAGAATTAGAGAAAGTACAGAAACCAGAATTGTTTGACCAAGGTATGAATCATAAACCTAGGTCTGTACATGTATTTAATGTATGAAAATGTAAGGATATGGAGTATGCCTGAATGTGACAACATCCCACAGGGCAAAAAAGACAAAAGTCCCGTGTTTTTCAAGAACAAACCCTCCATAATTTTTAGTATATAATATCAAGTTTTTGTCCAATTTTGAACAACCATTGTCAAAGTCAAGAAGAGTCCCCTGTATTACCTACACAAATAGTTTTGAATATTGACAAAAGCAATAAGACAATGGGAAATCTACCCTAAATGTTCTTTAACTTTTTCAGTAAGTACTATTAAAGTCAATGACTCAATATAATTTTTTTTTTTTTAAATCCTGTCCTTCCTACCATACGGTTCATCTATGTAACCAGAAAAACACTAATTGCAGTCAATGGGAGATAACTCTATCTGTCATTGACACTAATTGTGGATGGAACTCTCGTAGGAGTTAGCTTTGATATTGTTTTCATAAGCGCAAACATGGGCGGCAGAAATTTTTTTGGATCGATTAAGAATTATATATCAGGATTAAAGACAATAAGTCGCCTCTTGGGTCATGATATATCTTCTTTTAACAGTTTTGATGTTTCATTAACTATGCAGGGTATTTCAAAAATTAATACCCATTTACCTAAATCTAGATTGCCCTTAAATATTTCAGATATTAGGCAAATGATATCTTTACTAGATACAGCTAATCCCATTGATATTTTTTTTTAATAAATCTTTTGCAAGCAGAATAATAAGCCATTTGTAAAAATCTTATAAAATCCTTGTTACTATTTAATGGTTTTTGAGAAATAAAACTTGTCAATGATAAAGCTATGTAAATCAAGAGAGCATATTTTTCCCGCCAGATTTTCAATGGCTTATATCTCGAAAACAAGCTTACGAATCTATAATTTTTTTTCACTCTTTTAGTTCCTTTATTAATCCACTATCACTATTTGCCAGTGTTATGAAAAGCTTGTTATTTTTAAACTGAGCAGTGAACATCCTTAATCAGAACAATAAAATCTCAAATATAAATTACAAAGAAACATAAAGCACATACCAAATAAACTGAATTAGAACCAGACAGCACAAAAACTAAGCACTAGAAATGTGACCTCACACAAAAGTCTGGGATGACATCAGCTGCTTTAGAAGGATAGCATGTTTTGCCTCATTAATGTGCCCTGAGTAAAATCTTATCTCAGAAAGACATGAAATCAGACTGAAGATATCTATAGTATATACTTATTGACTGGGTATGAGGGGAATAGTAAGTTTATTGTCCCCGAGGTACCAACTATTGTCCCGAGGCATAGCCGAGGGCAAAAGTTGGCATGAAGGGGATAATAAACTTACTATTCCCTGAATATGCAGTCAGTAAGTGTTTTATTATATCGAAAAACACTTTACCGGTACATAGTTTACAGTACTATTGACCTATGCTGAGAAAGTCATTAAACACATCACAATCACAACTGATTAAAATCTTGGTTTTCAGATATCGTTAAAGTAAAATGTGATGATCCAAGTACAGCTGTGAAGTATGGTGTAAACACAGTACCTCAGGTGGTCTTCTTCAGACAGGGAAATCCTGTACTTTATGAAAGTAAGTCTAGAAGTTATATATATGAAAGGGGAAATAATTCAACCAAACTTCAAAAATGAAATTAATTTGATGATTGGTTACAGGTTATAAATAAGACAACTTCTTGAAATGAACAGGTAAGAAATATTTAGCATTGATAGTACTTGAAGTTTTAAAATTAATGTACAGTCAACTCTCGTTATTTTGAAGTTTTGGGGAACATAGAAAAAGTTCAAAACATCCGTAGTTTGACTCAAGCATAGGCTAATTAAACATAAGAACAAGTTGATGGAGACATGTGTCAATAATTCACTAATTATCTAAGGTAATGAGTTATGGTAACCTCAGGTAAAGATGGGAGCATCGTACATCAATCAGTGATTGGAAATTTATTGCTTTTCTGGATTTTTTTGTCCCAGAGGTCCCTGATTTTCAGATTATCTATTGAAGCCATTTTTGTCCCAGAGGTCCCTGAGGTAATAAATTTGATATGTGTGTATAACATCAAGATAATGAAAACAATTTAATGCATTTGTTAATATAGGGACCATAACTGTATTTCGAGACAATCAAAGTTTCGTCTCATTGAATTTCGACACCACAGGATTCAAAATATATGTAATTATATGGAACAAGGTTTGGGACAAAGAGAAAATTTCAACTTTATCCAAAATCAATTAAACGAATTTGAGACGAGTGTTGATTGTATTTACCAACATAATTCCCTAAAAGGTGAATTGAATATGTAACTGCAGAATTTGTATAGTAATGCTAAATGGCAGGTTTTTAAACATTTTTCTACATATTTTGAATGTTTGTGATGAAAACAAAAGATCAGCAGCTGTGTAAACTTCAGTAACTGAGGATGCCAGAGTTATTATTGCTTAGGAATTAGAGGTTTGTTTAGATACTGTACTTCACTAACTGTATATATTTTATGTTGTATTTTAGTCCCTGAGGATACCAGGGTTGTCCTTGCTGAGGAAGTAGAGGTCTGGTTAGATACTGCACGAGAAGTGGCTACACAGACTTTAAATGAGGACTCTTTTGAGCACCTAACACAGGCCTCAACAGGAGCTACAACAGGAGATTGGCTGGTTATTTTGTGAGTTCAATTAATTTTGTATGTTTGTTTTGTAAGTATTTGTTAGCTTTTTATATTGGGTAATGTATAGTATTTCCATATTAAATTAAAATGATCATTATTTTTTTTATCTTTATAAACCTAATAGAATGCCTGCAAACATACATATAGGTACTTCATATAGTATCATTTAAATTTATTTCATCAAAAGTCCCCCCCCCCCCTTCACAAATTTATCAGATAGACAAAAGTTATATTATATTCTCAGTTGTGAAGATCCTGATATATTAAACTCTGTTTGGCAAATTTTTACATGTCAATATGCCATGAGTCTTTATATTTTATATAATCATGGTTTATTTATTTATATTTTCTGTCATGTAACTGCAGTTGTCTAATTTTCTGTCAATCAAGTAACTTCTTCCCTTTCAGTGTTTTTATTTCTCCTCTCCTCTCCTCTCCTCTCCTCTCCTCTCCTCTCCCTCTCCTCTCCTCTCCTCTCCTCTCTCTCTCTCTCTCTCTCTCCTCTCCTCTCCTCTTATCTTATTGTTTTTAACATACATTGAGGCAGTTTACTCTTCATTATCCACGGAAACCATGTTGGTGTTCTCATGGAAGCTCAGCGTGTCGGTCTAGCACAATAAATAATAACTCATCCATCATCATCATGAACTGCAAACTGGGTAGCATCATTTGAATAACTTATTTAGCTCAGAATTTTAAAAATAGGATCGTGGCTTAATACTTTGGTGATGTCACAGTACCCAAAATAGATTAATACAGTTGCACCGATCAGATTGGTTGTTTCAATTATAATTCAATTATTTGAAAATAGATGATAATGAAATTATCATGTATAACCGTATTAAATCATTTTCAGTTATCATTCTGCATGTGAGAGTTATCTCCCTGCCATAGAAGGTGCTGCCATCCAGTGAGTATAATTTTTAGAAAATTTTGAAATGCTTGTTGTTTTTAGTGAAAAAAAACTCTGAATAAAAAGACATTGAAAATAGGTATAAGTTGTAATCTTATCAAATATCTTGTATAACTTACAATAATAACTTTATCAAAATCTATTTTTAGAAACTTTTTTCCAGCTAGCTACAGGGATCCAACTTTAAAACTATGGGTGTGTTTGGATATACCCCTAAGGTGATCTATGGTTACCCGTAGGTTACCATAAGAAAATATCCAATCACACATTAATTCCTTAGGAAGTTGTAATTTGTCCTGACTCTCTCACTTCTTCATTTTAATGAACTAGTATACATTATTGTTTAGGGGCCAGGGTGAGGGATTTTCTCACTGCATTGAAGAACCCATTGGTAGCCTTGAGCTGTTTTCTGCTGTTTTGTCGGGTTGTTGTCTCTTTGACAAATTCCCCGTTTCCACTTCTATTCTGTTCAAAGTAACTATTTCAAAACATATAACAAAAACATATCATTTAATAGAAATAATCTATACAAAGAAACTTATTACTTACTAGTTAGGGGTCTCGGTGGGCGAGTGGTCTAGGTAGTTTGTCATGACTACTAATGATCATAGTCTGTCAACACTGAGGTTGTGTGTTTGAATCTCACCTGTGGAAGGGTGTGTTCAACTCTGATCTTAATTGACAAGAATTGCCAATTTTCCTACCGAAGGTCGGTGCTTCTCTCCGGGTACTCTGGCTTCCTCCACCAATAAAATTGGCCGCCGCGAAATAGCCAGATGGGCTGAAAATGGCGTAAAATCCGAACTAAACAAACAAACAAACACCTGTGACAGGGTGTGTTTGACTCTGATCTTAATTGCCAATTTTCCTACCGAAGGTCATGGTTCTCTCTGGGTACTCCGCCTTCCTCCACCAATACAAACTGGCCACTGCGAAATAGCCAAATGTGCTGAAAACGGTATTGAACCCCATCGAAACAAACAAACTAAACAAATTTACTAGTTAAACATTTAAAACAAGGTCACTTAGTATTCTATTTTTCTTCTTTTTTTTATTTAACAGATTGAAACACAGAATGAATATAGCTGAAGTAGATACTAAAGCCAATCCAGTACTCGCTACAAGATTTAACATCAAAGAATGTCCTACAACATATTTGTAAGTATTTTGTTACCATGGATACTAGATAAAAACTCGACCATGGTTGATTGATTTGACATATGGAATGCTTTTAATATCATATTTTTTTTCCATGGATAATATATCAAATCCATCCATACAAGATTTAATTTTCATTTTCTTATTTCCATTGTAGTTAAATTGAACTTTACTTTTCAGAATGTTCAATTTACACTTTGCATTGTGGGATATGTCTTGTGGTAATAATTATATTGTTAAGGATCTTCAACTGGTTTATAAAGTCAAATAGACTTTTTTATAGACATTCAAAAGTTGTTTCATAATCTTGTGATCAGTTTAATTGAGATCTGGAGCTGGCATGTCAGTAACTGCTAGTAATCCTTTCTTAATATACAGTCAAACCTGCTTTAGTCAAACCTGCTTTAAAGGGCACCTCTATATAGCAAATCGCTGTCTATAAAGGGCACAGTGAAAAAGTTCCATTTTGAACAAAGCATGTAAAATTAACCTGTGTATAAAGGGCACCTGCTCATTAAGGGCACTTTTTTCTGGTCCCTTGGGTGCCCTTATACACAGGTTTGACTATATTGAGCATGCATTTTGCTTAGTTTCTTCTGTTATCTTTTTAACATCAGACTCAGACATCTTTTGACCTGTGTTTTACTGTGTGTATCACTGTGTGTTTGTTTATTCCACATTGGCTTTAGGTATAGGGGGAGGGTTGAGATCTCACAAAACATGTTTAACCCTGCCGCATTTTTGCTCCTGTCCCGATACCTCTAGCCTTTGCTAGTCTTGTGTGTTTTTTTAATTTTGGTTCATTTGTATGTTTCGGAATTTAATGTGCCATCCATTTTGCAGAAATAGTATGCGTTATTGTTTAGGGGCAAGCTGAAGCCTGCCTCCAGGTGTGGGATTTTATCGATGCGTTGAAGACCTATTGTTAGCCTTGAGCTGTTTTCTGCTCTTTGGTCGGGATGATATCATGACTGATATGGCAAATGGGGTGTAATAATCTATAATTACTTAATGGGTGGACAACAAACCAAGACAAACATTTTGTTGTTTAGTAATTTCCCAATAAATCTTTATATTACCTCCCCTTATGTCTAAAAATGGCTATTAGACTTGAATGTGTTGTAAGAACTACAAATATAGTTGTTTGTTTTTACAACGCAGATCATGTAATATAATAACACAAGTGTATCCATAATTAAAAATCAGGGGAGATAATAAACAGAAAAAAACAAAACTCTTTATGTTCCTTCGTAAGTAAGGCCATTTTATAAATATTGACATGGGTTGGATTTTTTTTTTTTAGGGAAAGACAAATTGTATAGGTACATGATAAAACAATAAAAATAAATGGTTTTCGAGAAGATGATTTCTTGTATGAGATTTTCTCATCAGGTAGCTGAAAATCACAGAAACACATAATATTTTGTTGTAGACCTTACTACTAGAATTTTGGTATCCTAATAAAGATTAGGACAACATTGTTTACTATGACATTAAACTTGATGGCACATAAATTAAGGTTTCCATGTCATTTATTTCATCTGTTTTTGTTTAACAGTTTCAGATTAGGGAAAATGTACCTATTTTTCTCAGATGAGAAAGACCGTTACGACATAAAGTCATTAAAACTGTTCGCTACAAGTTGGTATAAAAATGTTAAAGCTGTAAAGGTTCCAGGAGTACCAACAGCATTGTAAGTATTTTTTCATAATATATATAGTGGTCATGATCTATTTAGAATTATAACCTGGGGTTGTATTCCTGAAAGTACTAAAGAATACTGAAGTGAAAAAATAATAGGAAAGTCTGTAAAATCAAAATACAAAGGCAAGATAACCTCAGAAGAATGGAATAGAACAAACAAATGCCAGAAATAAAGTGTTATTGATGTTCTGAGCAGGGAAATTATTTTCCTCAAATCCAATTTTGAATAATTATAAGGATTAAACACATTTTTAAAGGAATTTATTGGTGTAAAACATAGACCAAGTCACTCACCAACAAATCATACAAGTTTAAAGGAGTTTTATTTGTGAGTGAATTGGTCCTTAAAAAATGTGTTTAATCCTATATTACACTTAGAAAACAGTTCCAGTACAAGTATACTTAAAAAATAAAGGTCATTAAAAAATAAAAATTTTCATCCGTGAAAGACCTTGAAGCACTTGATAATTTGGGCCAAAACAATATTCAATTTCAGTGAAATATACTATTTCAGAGAAGTATACAATTTCAGTGAAAAAATATACAATTTCAGTGAAATATACAATTTTAGTGAAAAAAATATACAATTTCAGTGAAAAAAAATTAGAATGATTTGTTTAAACAACCATAGATACACAATAAAAGAAGCCTGTCTTTGATATTTGTACTTGGGGTTTAGAAATTTTTCTGATATATATCATTTAAGGTTCAGTTAGAGATCGAGTTTAAAGCTAGAGTTGAAATATAAAAACAAAATATATTTGTTTTATTTTTCAGTGAAAAACTGACAGAATCAATAGCTGATAGCATTAAGGTAATGAATATTTCTGAATTCTTATAAACCACATTTCCTGATCGCAGCTCATTTGTTGTTAAAACGGATTATATATATGGAATTGATGAGCCGTTAAAAGGGCATAGAAGGACTAAAACAGCTTAAAAGTTAAAAACTTTTGTTTTTATTTGTTATTTTTAAAAACTTTTAACCTTTTTAGCTCACCTGACTCAAAGGGTCATGTGAGGTGTTTTCATCACTTTGCATCCGTCGTCATAGTGGTCTGTAAACTTTTCACATTTTAATCTTCCTCTCTGAAACCACTTGGCCAATTGGAACAAAACTTGGCAGGAATGTTGATTGGATGGTACTTTACAAAGTTTGAGTTTTGGTGCTGATAAGAAATTCAATATGCCTGCCAGGGCCAATAATGCGTTCTTGATTGGCTGAAATTTCAAAAATCTTCATCTGAGAAACCGCTTGGCAGATTGATTGTTTGTTTAGTTTGGGTTTAATGCCGTTTTCAGCACATTTTCTATTTCGAGGCAGCCAGTTTTTATTGGTGGAGGAAGCCGGAGTACCCGGAGAGAACCAACGACCTTCAGTAGGAAAATTGGCAATCCTTGTCAATTAAGATCACAGGTGAGATTCGAACTCACAACCCCAGCGTTGACAGGCTAGTGATGATTAGTAGTCATGACGAACTACCTAGACTACTCGGCCACCGAGGCCCCCGCTGGGCAGATTGAATTGTGATATTGTGGGAATGTTCCTTAGATGGTCCTCTACTAATTTTGAGTTTTTGGTGAGGATCCGAAATTCAAGATGGCTGCCACCGTGGAACATAGTTTAACATAGAACCCTATGGGAAATACATACAAACATCTTCTCAGAAACCGTCTCACACATAGAAACTAGATCATGCAGGAATGATACTAGGGTGGTCCCCTATAATTTTTGAGTTTTTGGTTTCAATCCGAAATCCAAGATGCCACCACAGTGGAACATAGTTTAACACAGAACCCTATTGGAAATACAAACAAACAGCTTCTTCTCAGAAACAGTCTCACACATTTAAACAAAATCATGCACGAATAATTCTAGGATGGTCTTCTACCAATTTTGAGTTTTTGGTGACGATCCAAAATCCAAGATGGCCACCTGGAACATTGTTTAACATAGAACCCTATGGGAAATACATACAAACAGCTTCTTCTCAGAAACCGTTTCAAACATTGAAACCAAATCATGCTCAAATGATACAAGGGTGGTTCGGTATTAATTTTGACAGTTTGGTGCAGATCTGAAATCAAGATGCTGTAACTGCAGAACATGGTTTAACATAGAACCATATGGGAAAACAATTGTACTTTCTCAAAAACCATTTCACACATTTTTACCAAATAATACTAGGAGGTATTCTTCTAATTTTGAGTTTTTTGTGCTGATCTGAAATTCAAGATGGCCACCATCACAGAATATTCTTTAAAATTGGACCATATGGGGAAAATGTTTTAAAATTCTTCCTTCTCTGAACTACTTAAGCATTTAAAAACAAAATTTGGTGGAAACCTCAATTATGAGTCTTCTACAAAATTTGATAAAGGCTTGGGAGCCTCTGGTCTATTTTGTTTTTATTTGGTATTTAATTTTGTTCAGCTTTTGTCTTTTATACTTTTTAGATCTATTTCCTTATTCTTTATATATTGCCGTATGACCCGGAATGTCAACAAAGATGGCCACCACAGTCAGATGTTTAAGTTTAACATAGGACCCTATGGGAAAATTCATTAAATAATCTTCTTGTCTGAAATTACTGAGCCAATTAGAACAAGACTTGGCAGCAATGGTCCTTAGATTGTCCTCTGTCAGAATTGTGTCGGATGACCTGGACTGTCAACCAAGATGGCCCCACAGCCGAACATAATTTAACATTGGACCCAATGGAAAATTTATTAAAAAATCTTCTTGTCTGAAATTATGGAGATTTTGGAACCAACCTTAGCAGCAATGGTCCTTGGTCCTCATTCAGAGTTGTGTCCATTGACCCAAACTATCAGCCAAACTTTTAACCCTGTGGGAACTGGTCGCTATATGTAATAGGTAATGCACTATCAGGTGAGCTATACAGGCTCCCTGGAGCCCCTAGTTTACATCATGCATACTTTATTTGTTGAAAAGTTTTGTGAATCTTAACATTTCCAAGTGACCATTTACACCTGATACTCTCCCATTGTTGAAGGAACCCCGAAAATTTTTTTAGATAGACGAAATTTGACTAAAAGGGAGCTGACAAATTTTCCAAGTTATGAAGGGGAGGTAATAAACTACCTCGAAGGTCCGGTAAATCTAGAATCTTTGTAGTTGCCGGATTAAAATGATAGTTTGCACGTATGTGCACTAATGAGACATCACTTTATCCATGTTCAGATACTTATTTAATTAATTTTTAGCATTTCATATTTATAATAATAATAAAGAGTTGAAGAAAAATTGATTACAATATATCAAAATAACTCTCCGGGTACTCCGGCTTCCTCCACCAATAAAACCTGGCCGCCGCAAAATCACCAAATGTGCTGAAGACAGCAGCGTTAAACCCCAACTAAACAAACAATCATTGGATTAAATTGAACATTTCCAGCCATCAATTCTGTGATGGATATCCTTTAGATGACAGCACTTGCAAAGCATCATTTCAAGATTTAAAAAATTTTTTGTTTTTGAATTAGAAATCTTCAAAATTGCACTAGAATGGTATTTTAATATTTGCCGACATCAATTCTGATTTGACGGTTGCAAATATCCATTCACTCAGGATCATTATTCGTAAAGCATCAAAATTCGAGACGATTTCCAGTATTTCAGAAAACCTTAAGACTTTCTGTAAACATCAAACATGACATAAATTTGTGAAATGGAAAGTCTTTCAATAAGAAAATTCAGCTGTAATTGTATTTTTACTAGGAGAATGAAATGCATAAGACAGAGAAAATGTGATACATTTGCCAGAAATTATCATAAATATCAACTGACTAAGAGTGAACCCTAACAGAATGTTGTCATGTCTTTATCTCAAAGAAATAAATATCATGTGAGCAAAAAAAGTCAAATTCTAAAAATTTATTAAATTATATGATTATTCAAAATCCATTTGATTTCAATCGACATGCTCGTTCTTATAACATGTGCATTATTTTATTTCAGGAAAGAATGAATAGTCCAAACAGGAACCAGTTTCTAATAACAGTAGCTGTTGTCATGGCAGTAATAGCATTTGTTATCTCCCTTGTTGTGGTGCTGTGTGCAAAAAGGAAAGATGTTAAAACAGAATGAAATTAGCAGATGTTAAAAAAAATTTGCTCAGTTAATAATGGCAATTTGTTCAGAGGAAAGTGAATGTGTTCATTGGATGAGAATCTTGTGTAAATGTAGGACCTAGTGTAAAAAATTCAGGAAGATAAACATAGCTATACAGTCAAATCTGTGTGTAAAGAGCAAACTGATACAAGAGAAGGGTGTCCTTTATATAGAGGTTAATTTGTTTATGACTGGGACATTTTCACAGTGCCATTTATAGACAGTGATTTGTTTATGACTGGGACATTTTCACGGTGCCATTTATAGACAGTGATTTGTTTATGACTGGGACATTTTCACGGTGCCATTTATAGACAGTGATTTGTTGTATAGGTGTCTTTTAAAGCAGGTTTGACTGTAATAAAAACTAGCATTTCAATCTGTAATAATTGATTATATATGTCCTAGATTTATATTTCTGTAAATTTTTATACTAGTGAAAATATGTTTACTTTATTTTATTTAAGATTTTTGAGTTCCGAGTAACCGTGGTTTTTATGGCAGATGGAAAGTAAGTGATCCTGGAAAGTGTTTTGGCAACCTGAGTCTATTATTTGGTGTGAGGGTGCATCTTGGGGAGCTACACAGCCACACACCAAAATTAGTGGGGGAACGAGGCGAACTTTGTAATCGTAGATTTCTGGTTAAACGTGTAACTGCTTTAAAGCGTCCTTTATCCTGAAAATATGACCACTATGCTCTTAAACAATAACCTAAACACAGCCAGTATTTAGCTGTAGAGGTGGGTAATAAGTGTCAATTTTCTATAGGAGTATTGAATACACATGTTATGTTTCATAAATACTTTTATCAAATCTACAATAATTCGGTCACATTAAAAGTTTATTAAGAGGGGAAGAAATAAAGGGAAATGATTTTCTAAATTTCATGCATTTTTATTTAAAATTATTAGGAAATTTTAATCTGACCTTTAACAGTTGTTTTAGTATATTAAGTCACCATGGTTACAGGAAATATCTGCATCGCAAATTCTTAGCTTATCCTTTATGTAACAACTCAGAATATACAATGGTATGGCCTTGCACCAAAGAGGACATAACTATTTGATTTGATAAAGAACTTGGGCAAAGTCATTTTTTACATACAGATATTATTCATTGTGTTGTTCTAGATATTTCATTGCTATTATTGAATGCTCAATCTAATTAAAAACCGATCTCTCATCGCTCGCGTTTTCTGATATGTCGCGTGGGAGATCTAACGAAACCCGCTTTGAGATCACATGTGAGTGACCTCGTAGGTGTGTCCTGTTCGACCAATGAAATTGCGGCTTAGGCGATCTTGTAAGTTGATCGTGTGATAAAGGTATGTAACTCATTTCTATTAACGAAGAAATCGTCAGTCCACAGAATTCATAAACTTTTTTGATTGGCTTACTGATAGGAAGTCAACTCATTTGCATGTCATTATAAATTCATAAGTTCCAGTTCACTCACATGTGACCTCAAAGCGGATTTCGTTAGATCTCCCACGCGACATATCAGAAAACGGGAGCGATAAGAGATCGGTTTTTAATTAGATTGATTGAATGCTATTTTTGTTTTCTGTTTATATTTAATTTGTTATGAATATTGGGATTTTTATTGTTAATAAAAATATAAAGTTCATGAATATGCATTTAATATAAATCAGATCTCATATCATTTTAGGTCGCAGCTTCAATCCCCGGCCAGGTCAAACCAAAGACATTGAAGTTGGTATTTGCTGCTTCTCCGCCAAGCACGCGGCACATAGGAGTAAGAGCAAAGGACTATTCGGCTCGGAGTCAGTATAATATGTCCGAGTGGGGTGATATGTCTTCCTGCAGATATTTACCTCGTGAGCTAGCACGTTAAAAATCCGGCTCAGCGTAATTTAATGTAAAGCTTATATAAAATTATTTTTTTTACTTTCAACATAAATTCAATTTGAGCACTAAAACAGGAGAGACATTTCAGTGTATCTACTCTTATTAAAATATAGCAATTTGAAATTTAACATAGAATATACTGGGAAATGGCCGCAAAATTATGAAAATTCCATTCACCAGGCATTTTCTAATTACTAGGTCCTACGAATTTTTTAAATAATTGATATTTCAATCTCAAAGATAAAAGAAAACTAATGATACCAAATATCACATGATAACCAGGTTTGTTAGTTCGTTTCAACGAAGTTGAGGGGGACTATTGGATTCACCCCGGGGTCCACATCCGCTTGCGCATGTCCGTGTCCACAGCCAGTTCTCAGTTACTAGTTGACATAGGGTCAGTTACTAGTTGACATAGGGTCATATATTTTTGTATGCAGGTGCATGATGAAGAGACTGACCATGTGACATAAGATGAAGGTCACGTGACCCATATTACATGGTTGACTGGCTTTTAAGTTTTATGTCAAAAATCAGTTTTGATGTACAAAGTGAGCTACAATCATATTACATGGTGTGAGGGTGCATCTCAGGGAGTAACACAGCCTCCTACCAAAATTAGGTCACTCTGACCTTAATGCGCTTCATTGACTTGGGTTAAGTTTTACGTCCGAGTTCAGGTCTCCAATATCAAGGCACTGACAGTCATATTACTTGGTGTGAGGATGCATCTCTGGGAGTAACACAACCTCTCACCAAAAGTAGGTCACGTATGAGTTAAGTTATCCGATACCAAGAGACCTACAATCATATTACTTGGTGTGAGGATGCATCTCGGGGAGTAACACAACCTCTCACCAAATTTAGGTCACTCTGACCTACTTATCACACTTCATTGACTTAGGTTAAGTTTTACATCTGAGTTCAGTTCTCCAATACCAAGGGACCTACAATCATATTACTTGGTGTAAGGTGCATCTTGGGGAGTAACACAGCCTCCCACTAAAATTAGGGCACTCTGACCTATTTATTGTGCTTCATTGACTTAGGTTAAATTTTACTCCAAGTTCAGATCTCTGATACCAAGGGACCTACAATCATATTACTTGATGTGAGGCTGCATCTCAGGATGTAACACAGCCTCCTACCAAAATTAGGTACTCTGACCTACATATCGCTCTATAATGACTTAGGTTCAGTCTTACGTCCAAGTTCAGTTCTCCAATACCAAGGGACCTACAATCATATATCTTGGTGTGAGGATGCATCTCAGGCAGTAACGCAGCCTCCCACCAAACTTAGGTCACTCTGACCTACTTGTTGCGCTTTATTGACTTAGGTTATGTTTTACGTATGAGTTCAGTTTTCTCATACCAAGCGACCTACATTCATATTACTTGGTGTCAGGGTGCATTTCGAGGAATAACACAACCTCTGGCCAACATTAAGTCACTCTGACCTTCTTACTGCTCTTCATTGACTTAAGTTAGTTTTACATCTGAGTTCAGTTCTCCGATACCAAGCGACCTACAATCATTATTTGCTGTAATGGTGCATCTCGGGGAGCTACAAAGCCACACACCAAATTAGTGGGGGAACGAGGTGAACTTCGTAATCGTAGATTTCTGGTTTTCTTTGTAGAAATCACGAAAGGAAGTGTTTATCCCTAAAAACCGACTAAATTTCAATAACGTTCATAATGGCTATCACGATGTTTGCCGATTGACCAAATGTGGTAGTTTATTCAGGGATCATATACAGTTCCTGGTTTATTATAGCGTAATTTTTAAAACCGTAAACCCGTCTATCACAAATTTAAATGTAAATACTGTCTATTTTTGTTAACCAGTTAAATTAATTTTTGCAAGGTATTGCTCCTAGCCGGGGATCATGACTGTCCAGTTGGTTTTTTTCTTTTTTGTAGATGTTCTTGTTTTAAAAGGAAACTAAGAATTTCTTTCTTTATAGATAGATTTAATTTTATTGGGTGAATATGCAACTCAGATATTTTTTATTATTAATGTGGTGTTTTATCTTTGAATTATTTTCTGTCCTTACATCATATTGTAGATTTAATATAACATTGATACAAGGAAGACATCAATGTATCAGACATAATATGTAATAATAGATATTATTTCATTTGCTTGGTCATAATTTAAAAAAATTTCTTGTGTTGCAATTGATCATTTTATAAAAATGATTCAAACTACACTGACTTGTTGTTGGGAGGACTTATTCACGGGAGGTAAGAAGTCTTTTTTATTATTTTTATTTAATGAAGTCGAATGCATTTTATAACACCACACAATAAAATCAGTTCTCGTAAACGGTTCGGAAATATTTGGAAAAGTTGATCAAATAAGACTGTAAAAGTTGGGTAACAAGAACTACCCATATCAAGATTTTCAAGTAACCTCTCCATTAAGTATACCTAAACTTTATAGGAACAATATAGGGGTAAAGTAAAGTCGACTACAATAACTCGAAGAACCCGCACCCGCCTGCTTCATTCGTACGAGTTCGGGCTATGCCCGGTTAGCCCGATCACGTGACAGGGTCAAAAACGACTTAAAAGCGAAACGAGTGAAACCGGCAAATCAAAGATGGAGATTGCGGCAGTTGTTAGTACGATATACTTTTTATAATTAATATTGCAAAGGTATACGAGTATACTTAGAACACGATCGAGACCGCATCTGCGACTCATCAAACGTGATAACTGTTTACATGAACTGTCTTATAACAGTTGCTAAGGGACGAGATCAAAAGTTCAATGTAAGATAAAAAAAACTTAATTCAAATAGTTTGGGGTGGGGGGGGGGGGGGTAAAAATCGCTGCAAGTTTTGTTATCCGACATCGATTTTTGGATATGCCCATATTGGTCAATCAATTTTTCCCAAATTAAGTTAAGAGGGGGGGGGGGGTCAGTGAAAAAACTATGTGAATTAAGTTTTTTATCCTACATTGAACTTTTGATCTCGTCCCTAAATTATGAAATAATAACTTGGCGCACTATTGTATATCGTCTTAGGCATACCAAATTAAAGCAGTATCACATTTCAATAAAGAATTCTAAGATATGTTACAATCTGAATTTTTAAGTTTCGACATTTTACCTTACCATTCGCTTTCCGCCATACCTTTTTTAATCGGGCGATGTCTTGCGGCTCTGTCAAGAGCGGCTTAAACCGAACTGCCCCGGTGGCTGATTTTTCGGCAAATGAAATGACTGTGCCGCTACCAGAAGTACCAAGCGGGCTATCCCGGGTTAAGCCGCCTTAGCAATTGAAGTGTTACCCAAGTGAAACTTCGGAAAACAAAAATTGGTCGGGGTACCCAGATCGCTAACCTGCTAAATCATTAACGGCATACATTTGAATAAGTCTGCTAAAATGTACTAAAAGTAATATTCTTATATGTGTCTTTTTTATTTATATGTTTATTTATTTAGTTGTTCTTTAGTTAATGCCGTCAGTTAAAAATAACCAAAGTTTTCATATTCCAAATGTATGTCTTAACAAGAGGCTCCCAAGAGCCTGAATCGCTCACCTGTTAATTCTTGTGTGGATTTCATCAATGATTATTTTTGCTATTAAATGTATACCGTTGCATTTTTCGCCTTAATATTGACTTGTACAGCTAAAATATAGAATCCCGAACCCATGAACCCAAATATATATGGTTGCTAGGGACTTTTTCATTGGTTGCTATGGACTTTTTCAATGGCATTGGCTCTTGACCTTCCATTTTGACTTAAACAAGTAAATTGTAAGGTCCTGAACCCAAATATATCTGATTGCTAGGGAATTTTTCATCGGTTGGTATGGAATTTTTCAATGACCTTGACCTGGGATTAATAAACTAAGTTAGTTATCTTATTTCCAGCCTTGACCTTTGACAAATCATCATATTTTTTTTAATTGTCATTTTACTTGTACAGTTACCATTTTTATGCTCAAACGAAGTTCGGGGGTTATATAGGTTTCAGTCTGTCCGCCTGTTTGTCCGTATGTCCGAAATAACGTTTCGTGCAGGATTCTCATGAAACTTTATGGAATCTTAGATCACATTATGGAGATGTGCATATTGTCAGGATTTTCTGTTTGGACAAGAAATGTAAAAGATATGATTGTTTGATCTTAGGCATTTTTAACAAAACTTCGTTCCATGTGTTGTCCGTAACTCTTCTTACATTACTTGCATGATTCTCATGAAACTTTAGTTATTGTTAGATCACATTAAGGAGATGTGCTTATTGTCAGGATTTTCTGTTTGGGTGAGTAATTTGAAAAATATGATGATTTGAATTTTGATTGGGCTTCAAAACAGACATTTTGCTGCTATTTCGGGTCTCGATCGTCTTATCGTCACATTTCGGTTCTATACATTATGTGAAACAAAAGATGTGGTGGATTAATTTAATTTTCTGTACTGAAAAAGGCAACTCCGGCTTTTTTCACATAACGAATAATATAGCGCAAATCCGTATCACCCGAGTAACCTATTGGCTATATCAACCAGAGGGCCGAAGCCCCGAGGGTTGATGCGGATATTGATATCCATTGTTCACTTTGTCACTTGATACAGACTATGAGATTATCTATTGTTCACTTTTTCACTTGATACATGCGATACAGGTTTCAGCTAAGCGTCTGTACACAGGGGCTCGTTACAATTGACACATTATGTCATCTGTGACTGATCCGGCCCCGATATATAATACTTGTTATGGTATTATAGATCGGGACCGAATCAGTCACAGATGACATACTGTGTTAATTGTTACGAGCCCCTGTGGTCTGTATTAGACATTCACAATCTAAATATATGATAAAATAATATTAGAAGTAAACTAATCCTTTCGCACCACCATAAGCATCTCATCACAAGTTATATCTGAAATCACGTCCAAAAATCCTTTAGAATAGGATTGCTGACTTTGAGGCAAGCTAAACAAAATTTAGTACTGGATAAAGTGTTGAAAAATATCTTATAACATGTATTCCATAAAGATTTAATACATCAAACAAAAGAATCAAAGTGAACTTTTGCGGGTTCATTTTTCTTCTTTTTTTCTCTCTCTGTCTCCCCAGCTGTGGCAATACACTTGTAAAGTATGTTTTTCTATATATTTACAATACAGAGTGACAGGTAATCCAATCATATTCATGTATATATCTATGTTTTCTGTAATCAACCAAAAGGTAAAAAGTGCATACCTACTGTATGTATTGTTACAGGAATCTTTAATCTATCAGGTAGGATATATACAGTATACAGGTGTAGGGAAAAATGGGTTTTTTAAATCATTTTTTTAATATATATTTTGATATAAGTTAACAAGATATATAAAATGAAGATTGGAGTTATAATATGTGTGATAAAGGAACAACATTTTTTTTTTCTTTTTTCTGTAGAGAAAAGATTTATTACAGCTACAAAACTAAAGAAAACAGCGTAACTAGAAGATTAACACATTTGAAACGCAATTGTATTTTGAAGAATAAACAAATCCTGTTACTGCAAATGATATTCATAATAAGATACATATTGTGATGTCATATTATTCTTCAAGAAAAACCCTTATACCGTCCAAAAATATGGGTGTTTTCTCAAATATCTCTGCAATAAGCACGTCATCGTTGTTAACCCACGTCCGGTCGCGCTTACTCTTTGTTTCCACTTACCTCGGAAACCTACGGCCGGTCGCGCTTACGCTTTGCTTCCACTCGAAAACCTACGACCGGTCGCGCTTACGATTCGCTTCCACTTACCTACCTCGGCAGCTACCGGGCATGGGTTTACCCACGATGTCGGTAAATGGAAGCAAAGCGTAAGCGCGACCGGCCGTGGGTTTCCGATGATTTAAACACGTGGACCCCAACTTGTTTTCTTTTGCAAACAGAACTTCATTACTTCAAGATAATTATACTAAAATGTCCCCAAACTGCATACTGCTGCTAATGGTTCCATATAAAAAAATGCAAAGAAATTAACAAGATTATAGGGTGTAAATTAAGTTGGAATTTTATACAAAATAAGTTTAATTGAATAAAAAAATTTTAAGAGAATCTGTGTAAATTCTGTGACAAAGTGGATAACATTGCAACACATTTTACAGTGTCACATCTTTATATTAAATTGGTTTAAAGAATTTTATATATATATGTATGTAAAATTAAAATTTGATGGAGGCATTGGTCCAAGGTTTGATTGTATGTATATTAATCCATATATGTTTATTTTGTATGTGTTTGTTTCTTTTATATTCTTGTTTATCTTTTGGTGACAATCCGCTCATGTTTGGATTTGTTATATTGTGGTGACAATCCGCTCATGTTTGGATTAAACCAATAAAATATTCTGATTCTGATTACTAAATCTTTTGGAAGAATTAAATTCAATTCAAATTCTTTATTCACCTCAGGCACATAAAGTGTACAAGAGGACAAACATAATAATATATAAACATATGTGGCGATCATAACTCTATACTGAATACCAACAGTACAAACATTCTATATCATATACAATTTGGACATAAATATATATTTTTCAACAATATGATAATAATGTAATAATTGTGTTTAATCAACTTATAGAACTTTAAATGATATTTTTTAAAAATATTGATAGTTTCTTGTAAACTTGTACATGACATATTGAAAGTAATCAATACATTTTATTTCCATTTGGATATTGTAAATAATATTTTGATATAAACCTCTCCCTTAATTCTTTTATCCTATAATGATTACATGTAATTCATGAAATTCATTCCCTATCCCTGATTTACATAAATGACATATTCTTCTCTACCTTTCAATACCTTCCCATCTACCAGTTTCTATAGGAAATTTTATATTTGAACACCTGAATTTTGTAACATATAATCTTTCTGAAGAATTGACTTTCAATAAATACGGTTCTAATTTAAACTCATTTTGAATTTTGAATAAAAATCCCCCCGAGAAGATGAATCAGTTTGAGAAAACCAACGCTGAATAAAGTGGTCCACCAATTTTTGTTTCAAAATTGATTTCAAAATATTCTTATTAATATATAATTGGTCATTCCATATTAAACTAAGCCCCAATTCATCAAGGATAAATTTAACATATGTAACCCATTTGAATTTATTAGGTGACACTCTATGTAAAGTAAATATTAGTTTGTACATAATTCTAGACAATTTATTATTTTCACATACTAAAGTATTCCAATATAAGACCATTCTTTGTTTTATCAATATTTCTAATGGAAGCCCCCCCCCCCCTTCTCCATAGACCATAAAATTTGGAGTAGTATTACTTATTTTTACAATTCTTTTACAAAACTGTAAAAGCATCTTTTCTATGTTACTTTTTTGTTCGAATCCCAATATTTCACTAGAATACAATAAAATTGGAACTACAAGTGCATCGCAAAGTTTTAAGTGTAGGTCTATGGGAATAGATATATTTTGAATTTTCGTAAATAAACTATAAAATGCTTTCTGTGCTTCAACCAGTAGTTTATTTTTCCTGGCTGTACAAAAAGTTCCATTGTAATTAAAAATAATTCACAGATAGAAGTATGAATCTAATACATCTATTTTCTGATTATTAATTTTAAAACAAAACTTAGTCTTACATTTTCTTTTACTAAATATAACAACTATTGTTTTATTTGTATTAACTTTGAGTTTCCAAAT
This sequence comes from Mytilisepta virgata, assembly GCA_028015205.1. Lineage (NCBI taxonomy): Eukaryota > Metazoa > Mollusca > Bivalvia > Mytilida > Mytilidae > Mytilisepta > Mytilisepta virgata. Next base: position 3,242,966 of record CM051513.1, read on the forward strand.
GACAATACCGTTCAAAACACGCAGAGATTCCTGGAGTCCTTCATGACTTTCCGAAAAAATTACAGTCTCATCTGCATCAAGATTACAAAAATTTTAACAAACAAATTTATATTTTCTTGACATAAAGTTGTAATTTCTGACAGATTTTCTACTATCATTACCAATAAAAAAAATCTTCAAGGTCATTTAAAAAAAAATTGAGAACAAGAAAGGTAACATGTTTTCTCCTTGTTTCACAATTAAATAACGCTGAATACTCTTCTCCCATCTTCACACAAGATTTAATATTTTGATACATATTAAAAATAACTTTAAATATTTTACCCATGATATTTGATTTTTTAAGTTTTGCCAAAGACCCACACTCCACGCAGTATCAAAATCCCCCTTATAGTCCACGATATTCGTTTGTCTCCCCGGCTAAATACCTATTGATCCTTCTATTTTTCTTAGATATTTCCACAAACTTTCAACATGTCTTTATTTCAAGATTTTAAGTTAACATTTATTTGTTTCTGACATCAAATTTTCCTTTGTTTAAATTATTTTTCATATTTTTCTTTATTTTATTGTATAAAAACCTCATTTCTTATAATCAAAGTCACTCGTTGCATAGATCTGAGTTATAAAATCACTATTTACCTACATTTCTTTGATTTTTTGTATGTAATGATGAAAATTCAATAAAAACGACAAGGATAAATCAATAATTATTGTACTTCATCAACTGTCATTTTTTATTCAAATGAAGGAAGAAATTATAAAACTGTTGGATATTTTTTTTTTATTGTAAATCGTGAGATGGACTCAAATGTGTGTTAATGACACTAAAATTAAACTAAAATCAAATATTCAAACTTGTCATGCTGACTAAGGCTATGAATTGAACTTTTCAAAATTGTTTGTCTCTTAAATATACGTGTACCCTCACATTTATTTTACTTTTAACTTGTTAAGATTTCATATTTAACTTGACTGGTGTTTTGCAAAGTACAAAATTCTAAGCATGAATAGAAGCGGAAATACCGATATTGTAACATGATTGTCACACAAAACTTTATAATGAAATATGACGAGAAACTTTTGTTTAAATCATTTATAAGCGAGCAAAGCTCGCTCTTAAGTGTATCAAATTTCGGATACATATGTGTATACATGATAAGGGCCAAGTATTCTACAATTGAAAAGGTTTCGGCAAGATGGCGGCGGCCGCTGCGTCCATCTTAACTTCTCTGCCATTCAACAGTAGTGGCCGTGAAAATGTCCGAGAAGTTACGATTGGTAAACCATGAAATCATTAGTTCATTCCTCCCTTTATTTCTCGGACCCATTTTTGTATTTACGTCCGATTTAATTTGTCATCCTAATTCGATAAATCAAAATACCAAAAATTAAAAGAAGGCACAAGCTTCGCTCGCTCCTCAGGTCGCATCTATCTCATATTATGTAGTATTAATAGCGAGAGCTATTTAGCTTATAGGAGCATATATGCATTTTCTACCTATTGGTCATTTAGAAAAGTCTTTGTTTAATGCGGCAGCCATATTGTGCTACATACTAAGGCTAGAAAAGGTTTCGTTCGCCGAAAGTAAGTAAAGTAAGGGAAATGAACAGACTGGTACCCGTCCGTTATTTTACAAGATTGACGTAGCTCATACTGAATATTACGGCGGGGACCAACCTAGGGATATAAAGTGCTTCAAATTATAATTTTAGAGTCAGTATCGTGATACCGGAAATGAGTTTCTGGAAAAGGCTAATATTGCTGTGCTCGCATCATTGGCCACGCCAACAGCATATTACACATATATATCGCTCATGATTATTGTAAAAATGTGAATTAAAACAATTAAGGCAATTCCCGAATACATGTTTTGAAAATGAATTTGACTTTCCAATCGTCAACTTTCCATTTTTGAGCGGCAATATTCCAGAAGCGCCGGCGTATGGAGTATATATTTCACAACTCATACGTTATTCCAGAGCTTGTGACATATACATTGACTTCCTGGACAGAGCCCGGCTCCTGACAGAAAAGTTGCTCAGACAGGGGTACGTTACTCCTAAGCTGAAGTCATCCTTATTAAAGTTTTATGGGCGTCATCATGACTTGGTTGACAGGTATGAAAAAACCGTTTCCCAAATGAAAATAGACCTGTTCCATTGATATTATCCCTTCCTCATACCGGATTTGACATGAGCAGCATGGCGGGTGTCCTGCAGGAAGCAGAGACTGCTTACTCTTCCGGAGCACCTGAGTCTACCCCCGGTTTTTGGTGGGGTCGATGTTGTTCATACGTTTTTAGTTTTTAATTGTAGTGCATGTATTGTTTTGGTCTTGTCTTCTTTGTTCTCCGGAGTTTGTCAGTTGTAACGATTTTTCTCTCCTTCGAATATCCCTTTGGTATTTCTTGACTTCACTTATAAACGGGATCCATAGGAATCTATACGACAGGGCACACTACTATTAAGGAGCAGCCATCTTTTAGATTTATTATGTTTTGTTTCGCTTACACATGAAAATATTTTAAATTAGAATGATTTCTTATCTAAAGAATATTCAGTCATGTCAGTTTTTTACAATAGTTTTTTCCTGATTCTGAAGTCTGTTTTTACAAATTCCAACGGCTCAGAAAGCCTAATATTTAGTTGAACGATAAATCTTCCGACTTAAAATGAATCATTTTCAGTCGGATTAAAACCAGAACTGACTTTTCACTGCGCCATTTTCAGAAGTTTTTCTTCACAATAGAAGCCATTTATAAGAGTCCCCCATGTTGGAGATTTTGATCTAAATGTTAAGTATGATTTTACCAATTAAGTTGCCATAATTTTTTAAATCGTGTCTTAATAGCAACTTAAGAATGAAAAATTACAAAGGATTATAATGGATAAAAATTGACGTGTCAGTGACAGATTTTAACAAGATCAATAATTTGTAGTTTTTTATGATCAGTTATAATTTCTTTTCTTTTTACGTAAATAATATTATAGTATTATTGCGTAAGGTTTTCCATATTGGCTTGGTTATTGGTCCGATGCAAGACATATTGGACTTCGGCTTCGCCTCAGTCCAATATGTCTTGCATCGGACCAATAATGGCTAGCCAAGGACCAATAACTAAACCAATATGGAAAACCTTGTGCAATTATACCTTTATTGACTAACCAGTCCAATATGTCGTATTGACTAGTCCAATATGATCCTTTAATGCCTAACCATACCAATATGTCATATTGACTAGTCAATACGGCATATTGGACGGGTATGTGTCGTATTGGCGAACTATGACATTTTGTATTGTATTGACAGGTTCTATCATATTTAGGCTGATGTTCTATTGTTAGTCAATATAATTTAATACACGTGTAATCTATCCATGTATCAACATCTTTGGCGAGTATGTGATTTATTGCAATTTTGCGAACAGACATCTCGTAAGAGGACCTGGATTTTTGTGATTGGAAATTTTAGATTATTAGACGATATATCATCGTACATATACCACTTATTTTTCATTCAAATTCAAATTAAGAAATAATTGTAATATAGGTAACGTTATTTTATCAAAATGTTATCTCGATCATTAATATTAAATATCGGCAAAGAAATACCGAAGATATAAAACAGTGGGAAAAGTCCGTAAAATAGAAATTTAAGGAAAGTACAGTCATGAGAATGGAACATAACAAACAAAGGATACATACCGGTATATAATTAAAAGAATAAAAAAACATAACAAGACAGGAAAGAAAACCATTTCCATTTATCATGTTCCACTTCCCTTCCTATGCATATTGGTTATTATACCCTAAAAAGCGGGGTATATAGTATTCGTTGTGTCCGTCCGTCCGTTCGTCCGACCATTGTACCCGCAACTCCTCCTAAACTACTGAATGGAATTTGATGAAACTTTCAGAGAATCTTCATCCCATGATGGCATTGTGCACCTCCTATTTTAGAATTTTATCGGACCAATTTTTGGGGTTTCCCATAGAAAAACATGGACTTTGACTTTCAATGTGATAGGGGGTACCATGATGCCATCCGCAACTCCTCCTAAACCACTGTATAGAATTCGATGAAACTTTCAGAGGATCTTTATTACATGATGCCATAGTGCACCTTCTATTTTAGATTTTGATTTGATGAATATTTGGGGTTACCTATACCAAAACACGGACTGTGACATTCATTGTGATAGGGGTACCATGATGCCATCTGCAACTCCTCCTAAACCACTGAATGGAATTTGATGAAACTCATCTCACTGCTGTTGGAGTTTTTCTATCCAAAATATTGACATTTCCTTTCATGTATCTTATGTAAGGCGGGGGTATCAAGTAGTGAGCTTTGCTCACAGTATTTCTAGTTTTGTTTATGCTATTTAGCCACCGTGTTGCTGTTCTCATGCTTTCGCTTTGTCTCATAAATTCTGTGTCACAACGGACTTTCCGTTTCTTCGGAATACTTTTGCCGATATATATCTGCTCTTGGAAGACAATATGAAAAAAAACAATAAAGAAAGATAAAGTCATGGGCACTTAATTAAAGAATGTTACTTTTTTCTCATTATCCCAACGCATTGTTTGAAAAATTATTCGTATTATATCAAGCAAAATGTTAAGGAATTCCGACATTTGAATGAAAAATTGTGTTCTGTCGTAACAAATCCGACTAGTTTGTACCTTTGGATCGGATAAGTGTTTTGAAAAGAGGTATAAAAATGATTTATGGATTAATAAATGCCATTTTTCATATTGCCCTTGTTATCAGCCCGAAACATTGATATCGACCTCGAGGGCAATATGAAAACGGCCATGCATTAATCTATTTATTACACATTTTGCCACTACCAAGTAATCATTTTTCTGTTAAATTAGACTTCTGTCGTTTGACCAGCGTCTTGCTCTTCCTCCATGATCAGACGATTATTTACAGTTGGACAGAAGTGACGTCGATGAGGATCACGACAGAACATGTTATTGGCCTTCTATGATGTTATTTTCCCGGGGGCAAATAATATCCTCCAAATTATGTTTTTATTACAAATGCAAAATCTCCATTATTTCAATAAAATATGTTATAATATCGTTTTTCATTTTGATAGATTATATTACCAACTCAGCTCCTTGTATCACTGTCACTTATTTATTTTATTTGTCATTTATTTACTTATTCATTTATTTATTTATTTTATTTCATTTTTTTGTTTTATTAATTATCTTTTTTAATTAATTAATTTATTTATTTATTTATTTATTTTATTTACAAGTTTGACCGTTTATATAAATATACGGCGTGAATTATTGTATTTTTCTATAAAAAAATCGTTTAATAAATTTTATTTTTTCCATGAAAGATGTTAACTAGTTGCTATTCTGGACTGTATTTTTTTTAATAATAGTACAATGTCTAGTGTAAGTTAATTAAGAAAACAAACACCATGTGATTCTAGCCAATGTTTAAAATGTATTGCTACAGACGCACATTCAAAGGTTCACCGGGAAAATATAAACAATTACTACCTTTAAAAAAGATAGACGACGTAGTGTCCCTGACTATTTATTTCCCTATTCTTATCATAATAATGTGTAGGTCGGCCATTCTTAGTTGAAATCGCATTTCAAGGATTTTTTACAGTACATGTATATATCACACAATGCGGAATTTTTATACATAAAATTTGAAAAATTATTTATTTTACTTTATTTATTTGTTTTATTAATTCATTTATTTATTTATTGGTGTGTTATTGTTGGCCTTTCCTGATATTCTTTATTGTTAAATCCGTTATCAAATTTCGTTGTCTCAACATTTCAGTTTAATTATTACTTGCTGTATGGTTGTAAATATATATATATATATATATATATATATACATATATAAATCTATGCTATAAAATGCGTACTTTACCAGCGTGTAGCTAAATCGACCCTATTACAAGTATTTATTTATGAATTATTACATATATATTTTCTTATTTTACACTTCACACTGCATTAATTCTCTATACAAGCCATTTGTAGCGTTTATGCTAAAATCTGTTCACTACGCAGGTTGCATTTTTTTTTAAGTTACGTAATACACTGGCTCCGTTTGATACATTTCTGAGACATTTGTTGTCTGTAATTGCTTTGCACTTTAATGTGGTCTTTTAGAGACATGTAGCCACTGAGACTTTTTTTGCACTGGAACTGCTATGTAGACCGTGGCTAACAAGTATTAACGGGATGGACATTAGCTAACAGGCACAGGAGATTGAACTCTTAAATTGAAAAAAATACAAGCTGTGTTAGTGATTAAAATTGACACGCATGATTTAAACTTCTAGTCTGACTTTCTCAGTAAGACATTTAGTTAATAATATGCAATGGTGATATTTAACGCAACTTTTGCTGAAAGATTTCATGTCTATGTTTCGTATATTGTAGATAATGGACTGTTTACCACTTATAGCATTTTGGATTATTTTTTTAAACAACGTTTGGACAACAAAAAATGAAGAGATATTAAAATATCAGAAAGAGGATACGTATCATACCATAACAAACTATGCAGACTGTCTCAGATACAAATTGCTGGTTGAAAACTCACAAAATATTTCACTCACCGACGCTCAACAGACCTGCAACAACGTATTTTACGAACAAAGAAAGACTTGGTTTAAACGCATGCGTGATCCGAACATAGCAAATTATATTAGACATCTATTGAGAGGTGTACATAGTGACATTGCCAAGTTTAGAAAAAGGAAAAAGAGGAGTATTTTTTATGGAGGCATACAAACTAGAAAAGAAGTTAGAGAACCACCTTACGATGAGAATTGGGGCTGCTACGTAAGAGGCGTTAGACGGCTGAAGGAGAATTACGTAAGCTTTGTTATTGCTCTTATATTTTGTCTTTTCAATATATTTGTAAGCGGTTAAACATAGCTGTTTTTAAAGAAATATATGTAAAGTCTATTCAGATACAACTGTACTAAGTTTCTTGCGTACCGATTCTATTGAAAGCTAAATAAATTACAAACCATTGGAAGCAATGAAACAAATCCACCGGACCCAAAAAGGAGGGGGTGAAAAAGGTATTGGGAGACAAGGAGAAAGGGGGTGGGAGAAAGGAGAAAGGGGGCAGGAAAAGGGAGAGAGGGGGCGGGAGAAAGGAGACGAGGAGCGGGAGAATGGAGAAAGTTATCCCCCTTTCCACCCCCTCATAAAGGAAATCGAAATCACAATTTTAACAGCAATAAATGGAAATCTAAAATCTTGTCACTTCAGAAGCAGTGACTACTGACATCTACTAAGGGGATGATAGCCCCTGGGACTTGTAGCCAATCGCCTGAAAATATAGAGTCCTTTAAAATTATCTACCATAAATAAATTCTACAAAACTTGATAATTAGATACAACTGGAAAAAAATCAAATGATGTGATCAAAAATTTAAAACAGCTTGGCTTCTCCTTGATAAATATATATACGCAAACCTATGGCACATTTCTTTTTTTACATTTAAAGTAAATCTTTTTAATGATATAATTATAGAAAACCCTAAATTTCCAAATCGCAACGATACTGAAAAGCTGTGGTCCTGATAAACCCCTCTTTGAAAGTGAGGACAGAGGACTCTTGCTTGTCTCGGTATATTTCATTTTATGTAACAACTTTGACTTGTTTATTGTGTATTTGTAAATTTCGTAATAGTTTTGATATAATATAGATATAAATGAATTTTCCCGCGAACTTCAAACAACAAATCAGAATAGAGATTGCTAATACTTTGACGGGAAATCAAAATGAAATGATGACACAAATGAAGAATATCATTTCCAACGAAATGGGAAAAATACAGATGCAGCAACAACAGATTGCAGAATCTCAGATTTCGCGTTAGTGAAAATAACGCGTTATTTTACTAAACTAACGCGTTATTATACAAAACTATCGCGATATTTATTTTTTGCTATTTATTCGAAAAATTATCAAACTAACGCGATATTATTTATTCAAGTAATAACGCGTTATTTTGTAAAACTATCGCGTTACTTTCTTAGTTTAACAAAGTAACGCGATAGTTTTACAAAATTACGCGTTAGTTTGATTGTTTTACAAAATAACGCGTTACTTTTTAGGGACGAGATCCAAATTCCAAGGTAGGATAAAAACTTAATTCAAATAGTTTGGGGGTGGGGGGGGGGGGCAAAAATCGCTGCAAGTTTTGTTATCCGACATCGATTTTTGGATATGCCCATATTGGTCAATCAATATTTCCCAAATTAAGTTAAGAGGGCGGGCGGGGGGGTCAGTGAAAAAACTATGTGAATTAAGTTTTTTATCCTACATTGAACTTTTGATCTCGTCCCTTACTATCGTGTCAAAAATAAATATCGCGTTATTTATGATTGACACGATAGTAAAAAGTAACGAAGTAACACATTATTTTGTAATTCTAGCCTACATGACGGGCTAGTCGGCACAATAAAGTTTTGTATTTCTTATTTTGTATGTATTTAGATAGAAGTGGTATGGTAGTGTCAGTTGTAAGTATAGTAAAATCTAAGCAGTTTTTTATTACTTTTAAGGACGTTGTACCCTACATGAATACCTATGACGTCATAGCCAATTTGCATACAGCTGATAAAGTTATACCTACAGCCCACGACGGTCCTGGATTCTTTTCTTGGCACAGAGAATATTTACGAATGTAAGTCTAACACTGTAACCAACCAGGAACTGTATATGATAGTATTAATGAACCAACCAGATATATCAGTGTAAAATTTATTTAGCACAAATATACAAAAATCCTGGGCCCAGGTGTTTAAAAATTTAACTACAATTTTCAGTTTCAAATTTTCGTTTCTTTGATTATGCCCAAGGACTGACAATTTCTGAAGGGTTAATCCTATGACGTTGTGTGTCCATACAATTTCTGAAGGGTTAATCCTATGACGTTGTGTGTCCATACAATTTCTGAAGGGTTAATCCTATGATGTTGTGTGTCCATACAATTTCTGAAGGGTTAATCCTATGACGTTGTGTGTCCATGCAATTTCTGAAGGGTTAATCCTATGACGTTGTGTGTCCATGCAATTTCTGAAGGGTTAATCCTATGACGTGTGTCCATACAATTTCTGAAGGGTTAATCCTATGACGTTGTGTGTCCATACAATTTCTGAAGGGTTAATCCTATGACGTTGTGTGTCCATACAATTTCTGAAGGGTTAATCCTATGACGTTGTGTGTCCATGCAATTTCTGAAGGGTTAATCCTATGACGTGTGTCCATACAATTTCTGAAGGGTTAATCCTATGACGTTGTGTGTCCATACAATTTCTGAAGGGTTAATCCTATGACGTTGTGTGTCCATACAATTTCTGAAGGGTTAATCCTATGACGTTGTGTGTCCATGCAATTTCTGAAGGGTTAATCCTATGACGTGTGTCCATACAATTTCTGAAGGGTTAATCCTATGACGTTGTGTGTCCATGCAATTTCTGAAGGGTTAATCCTATGACGTGTGTCCATACAATTTCTGAAGGGTTAATCCTATGACGTTGTGTGTCCATACAATTTCTGAAGGGTTAATCCTATGACGTTGTGTGTCCATACAATTTCTGAAGGGTTAATCCTATGACGTTGTGTGTCCATACAATTTCTGAAGGGTTAATCCTATGACGTTGTGTGTCCATACAATTTCTGAAGGGTTAATCCTATGACGTTGTGTGTCCATACAATTTCTGAAGGGTTAATCCTATGACGTTGTGTGTCCATACAATTTCTGAAGGGTTAATCCTATGACGTTGTGTGTCCATACAATTTCTGAAGGGTTAATCCTATGACGTTGTGTGTCCATACAATTTCTGAAGGGTTAATCCTATGGCGTTGTGTGTCCATGCAAAGATTCTACACAGAAACACTACTAAACAATCCAAATAATCGAAAATGAAAAAAAAAGATTAACTTTTGAACAAATTTGCCATGATAATTAATTTCAATCATAGAAAGTTTAAAATCAATAATATAAATGATGGCAAATTATGATTCCTCTTTTTTGGAGTCGAGGCAACACCTCCATTGCAAGTAACTGACAAAGATTTTCATATTTTATGGATAATGAACTAGTCTACCACATAAATCATTTTAGGTGATTCTTTTGAACAACAACAAAAGACATTAAGATTTCAGACAGTACCTTTGACATCTAACTATTGTATTACAGAATGTCCATACTTATAATTTTACAGAATGGAATTAGCAATTGGATGTCCCATTCCGTACTGGGATACAACTCCAGATTACGCAATGAGCGACCCTACAGAGTCCATCATATGGTCGGACCGGTATTTTGGAAATCCATACGGACTAGTCACAACGGGAATCATGAAAAACCTGCCTAGTGTTCTACCTATTATCCGGAATTGTAATTCCGGTGGCTGGCTCGTTTCTAGGAAAGACATAAGTATGGCGCTAAGTAAACCTTCCCTATTCAAGTTCACTGAAGCATCTCCATGTCGCCAGTTTGATAGAACTAAATACAGTTGGGAGTGTTTTCATAAAGGAATACACGATTGGATCGATGGTACTATTGGACCTTCAAATACAACGACCTTTGACCCAATATTCTTCCCTATACATGCCTTCGTCGACAAAATATTTGAACTGTTCAGACAAAAATTAATAGCAAATGGTGTCGACCCGGAGAAAACGTATCCATTAAAGGGAATTAAAAATCACGGACCAAACCATAAGATGATCTGGATACCACTATACCCGGATGTAGAACATCTGACCAATAGTGAGGGGTATGGGGATGAACTAGCCTCCTTAACTAAGTATAGCGTAGGTCCAAAATGTCCTCATTGTTACCATAGCGACGATTTATATTGCAGTAAATCTATGAATATATGTGTGTCTAAAACCAGGGAAACTAAGGATGAACATACATTGACAACTGTTGCCATATTGACTAAAGATGGAATAAAATTGCAGGAAATCTTAGAACCAGAAACTCCGGAGAAGGTCAAAAGGTTAATTAATAAAACCGGACCGCTTCCATTTGGTACTAAGTTTAAAGTTGGATCTAGGGACCATCGTACCAGACGAGATAGTATCATCACAATATAAGCTAAAATTACATGTGTTTAAAATAAGGCATCCGGACCATAATAGATTATCACGGTAAATTATATTTCTTATAAACCAAAAGTTTCAAGGAGGGGGGGGGGGGTTACCTCAAACTTAAACACTCTTCTTTGTTTGTCATGAAGGTATAATGCGTTTCTGAAGTTTGTCGATAATCACCTTTTGTATGGGACATCCGGGACATTTGCAAATATCACGAGGTCAATTATGGTCCGAATCCTTATGTTACTGAGGAAGTATATTTGGAAATAATTTAATACTAGAATACATCTGTCTCGGTGTATTGTCTCATTGACATTTAATCCATATCTCCTGGCATTTCTGTAGAAATTATTTTGGGGATTCTTAACGAGATGAAACAGTCGAAACGAGTAAAGCACAAATACTATAATGCCGGGTTATTTCAAAGTGACGTAATGTGCTTTCTGTAACATAAAGGACATTTTTTTTAATTTTCTCCAATAAATCACTTATTACTTTCGGAGAATCGTAAATCATGGTATAGTATGCAGATTATAATATTATTCCATGGGTTTGAATATTTAATAAGTTTAATGTTATTCCAAGGACAAACCTCCGACTTTTGATTTAGAAATGTATTATTCTTTGTTTTATGAAACATGCTAACCCAATGAGAATAAACTAATTTACTTCACAGATCAGTGCATTAAAAGTCCTTTCATTCCAAATTACGGTAACTTGAACATGAAGCAAGTAGTCTTAAGATTATTAATATTACCGACTACACGTCAAGCCTAAAAAATATGAACAAAGCATGAAATGCTTATCATCAATTTTATCCGGAGCATTTGACGTCACTTTTTTTTAAACTACTACTATTTTTCTGTTTTGTGAAGTCCTGTCCTAAATTTTGTTTGTTTGTTTTTTTTTTTTTTTAATGCGAGACGGGATAAGTAATCAAAAGCTAAACAGAGGAACCAGTCGTTAAAAAGGACCAGAATAAGTCTCCTGATTGGCCGTCCCAACATCATGCATGAGAAGACGCATGCAAGATCAACGGCCTCTGATTTGCGACTGCATTTCCATACATGATTACGGGATAGCATCACCTAAGCTAGGGAAAATCGTCACGGGCTGTACAATATACAATATTTGTTAAGTTTACCGTAGTAAAGATTTAAACTTATAGCTGGGTGTCTAATAAAAAACAGAACTTCATTTGGCGCTTTTAGTTTGTTGCTTTAAAAAGCGTATTTTAAACTCTCGTACCTGTACATATGCATTCTATTAATTGACAAATAGCGGTAGATACATTTTTAAGAGCATTAATTTGGAATCCAAAAAATCAAATCTGGAGCTGGGGACAGTAAACTGATGCATTTTAGTGATATTTTTGCTCCAAATGTTGTTCCCTTCCATATCTTGAAACCAATCTTACCAAAAATATAAAAAGTAAAATTACACAACTACGTATCCGTGCTCATTGTTTAAATATAGAGCGGGGTAGATATAATAAATTACACAACTACGTACCCGTTGTCATTGTTTAAATATAGAGCGGGTAGATATAATAAATTACACAACTACGTACCCGTTGTCATTGTTTAAATATAGAGCGGGTAGATATAATAAATTACACAACTACGTACCCGTTGTCATTGTTTAAATATAGAGCGGGGTAGATATAATAAATTACACAACTACGTACCCGTTGTCATTGTTTAAATATAGAGCGGGGTAGATATAATAAATTACACAACTACGTACCCGTTGTCATTGTTTAAATATAGAACGGGTAGATATAATAAATTACACAACTACGTATCCGTGCTCATTGTTTAAATATAGAGCGGGTTAGATATAATAAATTACACAACTACGTACCCGTTGTCATTGTTTAAATATAGAGCGGGGTAGATATAATAAATTACACAACTACGTATCCGTGCTCATTGTTTAAATATAGAGCGGGGTAGATATAATAAATTACACAACTACGTACCCGTTGTCATATTCTTCAAGGGTTGTTATTTTAATGTATCCCCTAAGGAGCCTGGTTTAAGGAGATAATTGACTACTTACCTTATGTTTCTATTTTTAGCTCACCTGGCCAAAGGTCATGTGAGCTTTTATCATCACTTGGCGTCCGTCGTCCGTCTGTAAACTTTTACATTTCCATCTTCTCCTCTGAAACTCCTGGACCTATTGAACTAAAACTTGGCCTGTAGCTTCTATGGAAGGTCCTTTACAAAGTTGGCATAAATCATCCGGGTCCGTGAAACAAAATGGCCGCCATGATCATTTACATGTTCTGATTGGTCCAAATTTGAATATTCTTATGCTCTGAAACTGTAAAGCCAAATGAACTGATTTTTGGTATAGAGCATCTATGGAAGGTCCTTTACAAAGTTTGCATAAATCATCCCGGTCCGTGAAACAAAATGGCCGTCATGAACATTTACATGTACTGATTGGTCGAAATTTAAAACTTCTCCTCTGAAACCGTAAAGCTAAATGAACTTATTTTTGGTATGGAGCATCTATGGAAGGAAGGTCCTTTAAAATTTTGCATAAATTATTTTGGTCCGTGAAACAAAATGGCCGCTATGAGCATTTACTTGTTCTGATTGGTCGAAATTTAAAACTTCTCCTCCTGAAACCGTAAAGACAAATGAACTGATTTTTGGTATGGAGCATCTATGGAAAGTCCTTTACAAATTTTGCATAAATCTTTATAGTCCGTGAAACAAAAAGGCCACCAGAAACCGTTATGTTCTGATTGGCCGAAATTTAAAACCTCCTCTGAAACCGTTTGGCCAATGAACTTATTCTTGGTATGAAGCATTTATAGAAGATCATTTACAAAGTTTCCAGAAATCAATCTAGTCTGTCAGATTAAATCAAAAATTTGTGGCTGCCAGGTGAGCGTGACAGGTGTTAACAAGTCTGACCTGAGAACACACACTGAAAAGGAAAGATAGATTTACTGTTGATCCCTTTCGACAGTTGTCAATTTATCAATTTTGTTTAATGTCTATATTTCAGTTAAAATTTCCAATTTTCGAGGAATAAATGAATATAATTTCAAAAAATTTCAAAAATGAAGGACGGCGCTTAGTAGATAACTGTATTATATTGTATTATATTAATTGACGGCATCAATTGAATGATTTGATGGTCGGAAATTGAGTTTACTGGGTGATATTTTTTCTTCATGTGATATTTTTTCTTCGTGTGTTAATCTACCATAACACCCTGAACAAAAGGCAGTACGTTTATAATACATGTTATACTGTTATCTCCATTGTAATGCAGATGTCAAAATATCGCATTAAAACGGAAATTTCCAAAACGTCGGAAGTAACGTCTGTGCTTTCGAAATAATTTCGTCATCAATTGTGCCTTTGATGCCATGAGATTTTCAACGCCTTGTCCAATCAGAATCGACGTTACAATCAGAATTGCTTTACAATGGATATTTACTGTAAATTTAATGTCACTTACTCCATTTCAAATATTGTTATTGTATAAGAATGTCTAAAGTAATGTAGAAAGTAAAGTTATTTGGCCGCAAAGTTACGTTGTTTTATTCTTCTGTAATTAATGAAAGAAGCAGCCATTTGATTTTTATTGGAGAGATGGAAGGAATTTGAAAAACACTGAAAACTGTTGAATGTTGAAAAAAAACAAGGAATAAAATAACTTAAGTTTTAGAAAAAGAGACAACGGAGAAGGTTAAGAAAGCAACTACTTAATATTAAATTCATAGAATAGGATCGCTTCCATTTGGTACAACGTTTTTTCAAAGTTGGATCTAGTGACCATCGTACCAGATGAAACAGCATCTTAACGATATAAGCTAGATTTAAATTTGTGTGAAACCCCTTGGACAATGGGACAAATTTGGTGGACTAGTCCTTGGGTACCCTCTTTCCAAAATTGTGTCCGTCATCCCAGACTTCCAACCGACATGCTTGCTGTCGATCAAGATGGCCGCCATATATCTCAGTACTGTGTACTGTCTTAATTTTTGTTTCCCTTTCGAATTAATAAAATTAAAGAAAAATAAAAAACGGTGGATATTCACAGCGTCACTTTTTCGAAATTATTATGGTATATATATTTAAAAGATTCTTTGAGTAAGTCTTTTACATGTATTTATTTTCTCGTCGATGATAAATTCAAACATTCTCAAAAAAAAAAAAGAAAAACAATTTGTGCACAAAAAAATAATGAAAATTTAGCACTCGTTTAAATAAAAACAAACCTTGTAGTCAAACTAAAAATTTTGTCTGTCGTAACTTATCGGCTTTACTATTGATGTTACTTGTTATACGCTCGTCCAGTATAGGTTTTCAGTACAGTAAAGACTCGTACAATATTTTCCCAATAATTGTACATTACACTGTTGAATAACCTAGCTATTAATCTTATTTTTATTGATAATTACATCGAATATTTAATCAATTTGATCATTAATATATTTTAAATTTTACAGATGCAGATCTCTTTGCGTAGCCTGCGTTTTAGATTTACGCTTGAAACAAAATTAAACGGTCCCGTTCCCAGCAATAGTTATAGATGGATGCATTATTGTTTAACGTCCAGTGTCAACCAGGTGCATATCAGGACGAGAACATGTTGATATGATAATGAATATGATCCCTGCTTTGTACTAGACCGACATGCTAAGTCGGATTTTTAATGTGCTAGCTCAAGAGGTAACTGTCCGAAGTAAGACATATCATCTCACTCGGACACATTATACTGACTCCGAGCCGACCAGTTTTTGCTCTTTCTCCTAGATGCCGCGTGCTTGGCAGAGAAGCACCAAATACCAATTTTAATTTCTTTGGTTTGACCCGGCCGGGGATCGAACCCGCGACCTTCCGTACTCGGGGCAAGCACGCTACCACGAGACGACCGAGGCGGTCGCAATAGTTATATAAAGTTTGTGAAGGAATAGGAAAATATGAGCATCCAAAATCCTCACTTGAAGATGGTATAGCTATAAAAAAAATCCTTGGTGGTCAATATAATAAATATAACGTAGGTCATATAGATTGAGCGACTTTAAAAAATATATATACTTATTTTTATCTAAGTCCCATAACTCTGGAATTTAGATATTTGATTTCGGCTGTACTATTTTCCGGTCATTTTGGTAACCGCACCGTTAGTCTAGTGGTAGCGCCGTGCTCGATTGTGTTCGGAATGTATCGGGTTCTATCCAAGGCTAGCTGGATCAAACCAAAGATTTTAGAATTGGTATTTTTCTGCTTCTCTGCCAAGCATTTAGAAGAGCATACATAGACTGGTCGGCAAGGAGTGAGAATAATGTGTCTACCTCGTGAGCTAGCACGTTAATAAATAATCATGTTATCAATTTTGTTGTTTATTGGTGTAAAATCAACACATGTACAGATGCACACACAACAATCTTAAATTCATAGTGAAACCTTCAACATCAATATCGCATCGTGTGTATAATTCTGATTGATCGACAACGTGACGTCAGGGATCTTTTATTTTCCGATAAATGAAGTTCAGCATATGAATATGTGACCCAGTAAAAGAGTGCCATTTTAAACCGCTCATGTCTTTCTTATTTTGCTACAAAATTCTTTACTTATTGTAATTTCATTACTTATTGTATCAAAATATTTAGAGTTAGTGACCATGATTAGCTTATAGAAACTGGTAGATACAAAAAAATACCAAGAGAACAAAGAAAATGTAAAGACTGCAATAATCTGGATGATGAATTTCATTTCTTTTTCAATTGTAAACTAAATTTGGAAAAACGTAGACAATTTTTGAAATATTTCGAAGAAACATATACAAATTTTAAGCACCTTAGCTTCAGAGACAAACTAATAATAATATTAAACCCATCAACACCTGAAGATATTAAAACAGTAGTTTCTTTTATTAACCAGTCATTAGAGCCGAGGAAAGGAGAATCATAGCTGTTTTCAATATACTGAACTTTCTATGTACTGTTAATGGACATTTGGTGATACATGTATATGTATTTTGTATTGTATAATCCTAATGGGTTTTTGTCTGCAATAAATAAAGTTATCAAAATTTTGACACAGATTTTGTTTTTTTTTTAAATCTATTAACGTTTTGGATAAATTGCACATAGTAAATCGATAATGATTTTTACTATATTTTATAGATCTAAAACCTTTCCTGACGATCTGATCAAAGTAACTTTGGATGCAGTGATTGACTAGTCTTTTAATTTTCTGGTTTAAGGATGCTCGCGGAATCTCGGGTTTTATCCATTTCTTAAGCATGAAATTTTTTGCCCTTGAACCCTAGCTTTTTCTTTTATAATTCAATCATATATACCTTAAAATGGTATTTGACAAAATTTAATGAAATCCTTTTTATTTTTTCATACATTTTTGAGAGACTGAAGATGCAAAGACAATGAAAAATCCAGAGAAAACCCATTTCCTGCAAATTTTCAAGGCCTTATAGCTTTAAAATGAGGACATGAACCTGTATTTTTTTCTTGCTTATTTGTTTACTATTCATATGATCTCTCAAACTAAAACACCTATTTCAAATCCTATTTATTTCCCATTAAACCAGCGATCATCCTTAAATCATATTTGTTATAACAATTTACAGTACAAATATTTGATATCAATTTTGATGCACAAGATGTGCACATTTCGTCTGTGAATCTTCAGTACAAAGTTACTTATTTCATGTTTGATCAGAATCATTTTTGTTTTTTATCATAGACAAAACTTTATAATATGGTAAGGTATGGGGGATCACAACTAAACCAGTGAATGGATTTCTGTGAAACTTTCAGGAAATCTTCAGTGTACATTGAACCTTCTATTTTGTTTTTTTTATCAAACTGATTGTGTTTTTTCCGGACAAATATGGCCTTGATCAATTCTTCGTAGTATGTTAATGTAAGGAGGGTAGGTATGCCAGGTCCACAACTCATCCTAACACCGTGAAATTTTCAGGAAATCTTCAGTGTACATTGCACCTTCAATTTTGTTTTTGATCAAAATGATTTTTGCTTTTTTCTACAGAAAAATATGAACTTGATCAATTCTTGGTAATATGTTAATGTAAGGAGGGTAGGTATGCCCGGTCCACAACTAAATCAGTGAATGGATTTCTGTGAAACTTTCAGGGAATCTTCAGTGTACATTGCACCTTTTATTTTGTTTTTTTTATCAAAATGATTTTTGGGGTTTCCCCATCAACAAACATGGACTTGTAAATTTCTTTACAGTATTGTAGGGGCCTCAGTGGCTGAGTGGTCTAGGTAGTTCGTCATGACTACTAATAGATCACTAGCCTGTCAACACTGAGGTTGAGAGTTCAAATCTCACCTGTGGCTGGGTGTGTTCGACTCTGATCTAAATTGTCAAGGATTGCCAATTTTCCTACCGAAGGTCGGTGGTTCTCTCCGGGTACTCCGGCTTCCTCCACCAATAAAAACTTGCCGCCGCAAAATTGCCAAATGTGCCGAAAACGGCATAAAACCCCAACTAAACAAATACAGTATTGTAGATTAGCGGGGGATAAACATTTGTGATGTTTGCACACAGTACTTATAGTTTGTAAATTGTAGGACTCTTTTAAACCTGTGTTGAGTCATTTAATTTCTAAAATCTGCATGGACAACCAGTAATTTTTTTCCTAGAAAAAGAAAACGCAGATGAAATTCACCAGTATGTAAGACATGACAGTATTTCCTGATTTATTTACATGTTTGTGATGACATGATATTGACAAATGATAAATGTACATAGTATTTACACTCCTTATACAGCGGATCACTTTCACATCTCATACACTAATGTAGTACTTCTATATGTTATTTTTCTGACATTTTTGTGTATTTATCAGAAGTAATTTTCTAAAGGCACATGGTAAGACAGTTGACTGACTGTCCATTCTCAGTTTTAACTACACCTATCTTTATAATATATAAATGATATTACATAACCCTTTCATTCTTTTTACAAAACCAATTTTAACAGTGTTCTCCCTAGAAAATTTTCAAAGTGCAAAAAAACACCATTAAAAACTGGTGCCTTGATATAACCAACTATGCACAATGAGATATACAACTCTAATATTTAATGATATTGTACAAATATTCTACCATCAGGAAAAAATGGTGTTAGAAGTATATTACAAATGATCTGGTAAGAAAATATACAACATGTTTTTTTTTTTATCCAAATTTTACAACAAGTAAGAAATTATTTAAATGCACAAAGAATGCAAGGGTCCAATTTAACATCTTAAAATGAAAATATTCTGCAAATACACAAAAATTTCACCGTCTTGCATACAACAGACCATTTTATCAAGATAAATACATTCTTACAATGTTAAAATGAGAAATCTGGAATAAATTTATGAAGATACCATGGTTACATGGCAAAATCAGACAACTAAGATGTACATGAGGTATAAAAGTTATGGAAATTAAATATATAATTTTTCTATTATAAATACATAAAATATATATTTCTAATTTCAATTGCTTGAATATTCAATTTCTTTAAAAAAAAACACACACATTTCTAAGTTGTACAAATTACAGAACTCACACTAGCCAATCACTCAACTATGTTTTAGGTAGCCCCATGGGTATATGAATAATCAATGTATTTTATTCTATCAAATGAGAAAATGACCCGCTGTACAACATTTCATTAAACAAACTTAACAAAAACCAGAAAATTCTGTGAGATAAAGTTTGCTTCAGAATTTTCCCTTTCTCTTTAATCTTAAATTAAAAACACTATCAGTCATCAAGTGAATGAAAACCATTAAAAATCTGAAAGAAAAGAACAAGAGACACATACATGAAATTATATCTTGCAATAAAATTGACATTTCTCACTACAGAAAAACCAACCTGGCCCTATCCCTTGGTGTTCAAATGTATAATTGAATAAGATGGAATATGTAAATGGTCTGATTAATGACGGCAAAATATTTATAAATATCATGTGATGAATATTCACAATAAATGTTCATGTGTCTATAACAATATCTTTTGTTACTGATATAAGAGTTATCATAGATGTAAATACAACCAGTCAAAATTAATCCTGCAAATTGTTGCAGCCCTTGAAATGATGGATCTTATTAAAAAAAAAAACTGATTGAAATACAGATTGATGAATAGTCTGCCATATTGCATATTTATCCTAATTTTGACCAACTGTATAAAGCATCCATCATATAAATGGTTTTGTGCTATATCTATATGTCTTATAACAAAACTGGTAACAATATTCCAACTGTAGCACTCTTAAAACAAAATATTTCAATGGTTTTTTGGAACCAGTTATAAGCTCTTTATCAAAGAGTTAAGTCCCTTTGGTTAAAAACTGTCAACAATAAACAACTAATAGTTCAGTCATCTTCCTCTTCCTCCCCTTCTTCTAGTTTCCGTTTTGTCCCCCGAGATGGTGACGAATTTTCTGAAAGAGTAAATAAATCACAAATCATATCACGTTTACATCCATTTCACAAAGATCTTACAATTACTGTTTGGGCTATTAAAGTAAACAATTAGTGTGGTCCCAGTTACATCAAAATAAAACATAGATAATCTATGATTACAAAGTTCGCCTTGTTCCCCCAATTTTAGTGGGAGGCTGTGTTACTCCACTAGAGGCACCCTTTAACCATGTAATATGATTGTAGGTCACTTGGTATCGGAGAACTGAACTCTGACGTAAAACTAAACCAAGTAAGTGAAGCGCAATACACAGGTCAGTGACCTAATTTTGGTGGGAGACTTGCTCCCCGAGATGCATCCTTACACAAAGTTATATGATTGTAGGTCACTTGGTATTGAAGATCTGAACTTGAACGTAAAACTTAACCTAAGTCAATGGGGCGCGATAAGTAGGTCAGTAACCTAATTTTGGTGGGAGGCTGTGTTACTCCCCAAGGTACCCTGACACCATGTAATATGACTATGTCCTTTGGTATCAGAGAACTGAACTCGGACGTAAAAATTAACCTAAGTCAATGAAGTGCAATAAATAGGTTAGAGCAACCTAACTTTGGTTGGAAGCTGTGTTACTCCCCAAGATGCATCCTCACACCAAGTAATATGATTGTAGGTCCCTTGGTATGTTAAAACTGATTTATGACATAAAAATTTAAAAGGCAGTCAACCGTGTAATATGGGTCATGTGACCTTCATCTTATCACAAGGGATAGTCTCTTCAATGTGCACCTGCACACAAAAATATATGACACTATGTCAACTAGTAACTGAGAACTGGGTGTGGACAGGCACATGGACGTGGACGCCGGGGGTTATCCATTAGTATTTTATTTCAATTTTTTTTTCATACAGAGTCCAGTGGAGGGACATTCTGACTTTAATAGTGCTTATTGAAAAATGTCAAAACTGAACTATCCATTCTTCAACAGAAAACTGTCAATCATTGTGAGTTTAAATTGAACACATCCTGCTAATAGCTGGCTTTAAACTGGCACATTTACAAGCTAGTGCAGGATGTTATAGAATGATACCTCAGCAGCCATTTTACTTGTATAATAACTAGGGGCTCAGAGGGCTGAGCCTGTATTGCTCACCTGGCATGAAAGCCATTTTTATTGATGTACCTCAGAGGTCACTTCTCCCTATCATTATGAAGTGTGGTAAGCCTTGTAGGAACCAAATTTTTCTTCATCAAGGACCTTCTACTTACATATCAGCATATTCTAAAATTTGGCGGTTCTCCGGAAGATTTTTGCATGTATTTTGAATAGGGTCTTGTGTTAACTTAAGTCCTCTGCTGGTGGCCATCTTGAATGAGGGATTGGCACCAAAGTAACAGCACCTTATGAGAACATTCAGGCCATGTTTGGTTTCAAGCATTACTGCAGTTCCCTAGATTTTTGTTTTATGCCAGACACTTTCTGTCAAGTTTGGCTCTATTTGGCCAACTCTTTTTAGCAGTTTCAGAGAATTTAAAAAAAAAAATCATCCAATCAGAAACAAGAATTTACTGATGGCAGCCATGTTTGTCGCCTGCTCTGGACAAAATGAGGAAACTTTGTAAAAATCATCCTACAGATGTTTCCTGTCAACTTCTATTCCATTTGGCCAAGTGGTTTCAGAGAAGATTTCTCTAAATCAGCCGATCAGAAAAAAGAATTTCCCATGGCAGCAATCGTCCAATCAAGATGACAAAAATTTATTTCATAAAAGTATTTCTATAAATGCTTCCTGTCAAGTTTGGCTGACAGTTTTGGCCATGCAGTTCAAGAGAAAAAAATTTTTTTTTAATCAACCAATCAGAAACAAGAATTGCCCATTGCGACCATATTTGTAGTCCAATTGGAACAAAATGAGGAAATTTTATAAAGGACCCCCCATATATGCTTCCTGTCATGTTTTGTTTTATTTTGCCATGCAGTTTCAGGAGAAGATTTTTGAAAGCTCAGCCAAGTAGAAACAACAATTGCCTTTGGCGGCCATGTTTGTTTCCGATCAGAACAAAATGAGCAAACTTTATAAAGGACCTTACATAGATGCATCCTGCCAAGTTTTAATCCAGGAGAAGATTAACAGAAGGACGGACGACGGACGCCTTTGGCCAGGTGAGCTAAAAATAAATTATGTGCATCAAACCCGACCAAATATTTAAGTTCAAATTAATTTTTGAACACTTTGAAAACGATATGAATCAAATCATGGCTAATATACCAAAGGCATAAAAATATTTCACCAATTCTAAAACTACATAAACACAAGTTTTATCTTTCTAAAAAGCTGTGGACTGCTTTGCTGTATCTTAATTTATGGTAATATGTGAGCATGTGGTTGTTGATTTAGTATTGGAATTCTCTGTTGACCAGTACAATTTTCCGCGCGAAAAATACAAATAGACCATGACTCTGGAGGTGTGCCTAGATTGGCAGCAGTTATAGAGATCATGCATTTTTTGTTGTAAAAATAGGATTATAGTGTATAGGATTAAGCAAAACAAACAATGTGTATTGCAGATTAACAAAGCAAATATACACGTATTAATAATTGATTTCAATAATGAATTTCAGAATATATGAATATTACAAAAACATGTAATGACAGTTGATCAGAACTGATATACACGTAGTTAATTTTCCGGCTTTTGATGACTTATCCTGAACGAGTAAAGTCTGTAATTCTTTATCTCATTTAAACCAATGGCTGTTGCTGTATCTCAGCCGCATCAAAGTAACCAATCAGCGATCAGTAATTTTTTCAAGATGGCGTGTATGTCTACTGAAACTAATAGCTCCGCACCGTGATGCGAAGCAAAAAACAACTATAAACTTTTTTTATTATCTTCCTCCTGTCAGTAGGTGCACCATATTGTTAAAATTGAATCAACGGGAAAAATACTGCAATTTCAGTACATACGGTGAATCGTTTCCCCCTAATAATAAAGAATGCTAAAAAAACTCACCATCATCAACTCCATCCTCTTCTTCCTCCTCTTCATCTTCTACTGGTTCAAAATCTTCACCCTCTGATTCATCCTACAAAAACAAAAGTTTATTTATTTATTGTACACAAATTTTACTGTCTAAATGTTCAGGAAAGGTTAAATTGACCAGAAATTAGAGAAACAAATTTACATGATTATCCATGGATTATATAAAAAACAAAAAAATTTAGTTCTGATTTTATTTTTAGCTGAGGCCAAATTAAAATGCCTGTGTAATCCTACTGACCACAATTTATCATGCTTAACCTAAAGTTTATACTGAAAAAACTAAGTGAAGTGTACAGTTAGTCACTAGGCCTAAAAAAATATAGTTGTGTTTAGGGTAACCCGACCCTACCTAATTTTTAGTGCCTACCCTAAATTTTTTTTAACCTTTCTTCAACAAGCACTGTTAAAGTCAAGGTGACTCCAGTATACAACCTAACTAAAAAAATTAATGTAAAAAAAAAAATTTCCCTAACTACCCTACCTAACTTTTTTTTGTGTTACCCTAAACACATGTATTTTTTTATTTGGCCCTGTGAAAACAAGTATAGCCCTGCCAGTTTCTGTTGGAAGATCAGGAGATTGGGTCAAAGGTCATATATGTTATGTACTGTAGAGTGGAGTTTCTATTTCAGATAATATTTGAACTTTAGAATATTTCATATGCAGCCATTGTGGGTCTTTATTACGGTAATATACATTGTATCTAATGCTTAAAGGTTTTTATTTATTTTCTTTTATTCTGTATCAGAGATTTCATGCTGTTATAAACATTCACTTGGAAACCCACTTCCAAAAGATAATGGATTTCACAGATTTCTAAAAGCTTACTAAGAAAGAACTATGGTATCAGAGGTGTTTACATCTACGATTTTGCCGTAGTTTCTACGGATTTTAGTGAAAAAATACGGACTACGATTTCATTTCAAAATCTACGGTTGTCAATTCGCTTGTTTGGAAAATTTTTGTCTTGTTACAAAATGTGTAAAATTCCCTCTGGATCACTTAAATGCTTGAAAGCAGCAGAATATCTATGCTTTAAAGCGTCTTTGAGACAAGTTTAAATAAATCAATAATGCGGGAAGCATGTCCAAGAAGACAGATTAGACCAGACCAACTAATGACAATAATAATGTTTCTGGACCAACAGCAGCAAAGAAATCTTGCCAAAGGTTTAGAGAGTGTTACAAGGAAACCTTCCATCTTTGGGGCCTTCAAAGGAGGGTCCTACAGTTCATTTGTGTATCGCTCTACATGTGAACGTGATTTTTCTTGGGCATATAGCAGGTTAGGGCCGCTTCGCTGCACTCATTGGACAGTACTACTGACAGGCATCATTCAGGGTAAACAGATCTGTGGTATACAAACTAAGAACAAACTAGTAGCAAGAGAATCTTTTGTTTGCCAAAATTCAACCAAATATCTCTTCAAACATTTTATTTTCATAGTATTGTTTGATTCCAATATAGAGTTACTGCCCTTTGATTATTTTTATTATCAACCTAACAGTAAACAAACTTTTACCATTTTAGAAACAGAGCTATTTAACATTAAACAGTTTATGCCTAAGATCATCCAATAAAGAAAACTGAGCAATTTTAGTTTTTCATATTTTGTAATCAGGTAATAAGTCTGAAATGGGTCAATAATTGCTTGAAGTCCTCTGAACAATATTTCAATTCAAAACGTCTTCAAAAAAATATCCCAAAGTTAATGAAATTAGAATGTTTGTTCAAAGCAATTTATATTCCAGTGGTGGTATATTCCAATGGTGATTTCTATATAAAAAGTACTTCGTCCAAAACATAAAGATCTGAAAAAGATGTAATTGCAATGTGTGAAATTCAACTGTGCCAAGAAAGTCCCATCCAACTGGTCATGCCCAAAGTTTATGGAAACCGGAAATTGGGAAGAATCCATTATTTTACATAGGAATATATAAAGACTAAAATGGTCAAAATCCGGCAAATGCCGGAAAAATTTCAGGCATGCTTTCACCTAATGATTTTTTCAAAGTGTTCAATTTTTCAAATGAAATTGAATCACCTAAGTCAACGAAAAGAATAAAAGGTGAGAGAAAATATTTTTAAGTGAACATGAACGATTATCATTTCCCTCATACAGTAAAGATTTATATATTTTTATCTCAAAGCAGTCAATGTCTCCTATTCTAAAACATTGACATGAGCAAATGATTTCAAAATAAATACTAAAGTTAAAGGGTAAGTGAAGTTATAATTATCCTCTGTCCTCTTTTTTGATACTTTAATTGTTATGAAAAAATTGTTAAGACGACTACCTGCATTCAAAGATATATTTTGGTTACTGCCATTTTCATTGTATATAAAATTCTTTTAACGGAAGCGGACCGGACATAATCAGAATCTGAATACGTACATGGACACTAAGAGGGAAGCATCTGAAGTAAAATTGTCCCGTCCCAGCAGTAGAATGTTACACCCCAATCATTAGATGTTACACCCCCAGCAATAAAATGTTGCATCCCTAGCTTTGGCCTCAGGGAAGATTAGTTTTATAGCTAACTGTGTAACCCTCTTTAAATAAAGAATTATTATTATTATTATTATTAGAATGTTACACCTCAGCACTAGGATGTTACACTCCTAGCATAAGAATGTTACATCCCCATCATTAGAATGTTACATCCCCAGTATTAGAATGTTACAACCCCAGCATTAGAATGTTACACCTCCAGCATTAGAATCTTACAACCCCAGCATAAGAATGTTACATCCCCATCATTAGAATGTTACATCCCCAGTATTAGAATGTTACAACCCCAGCATTAGAATGTTACACCTCAAACATTAGAATGTTACACCCCCAGCATTAGAATGTTACACCCCCAGCAGTAGAATGTTACACCCAAACATTAGGTTACACCCCAAGCATTAAAATGTTATATTCTTAGCATTAGAATGTTACACCCCCAGCAGTTACACTCCAAGATTAGAATGTTTCACCCCCAGTAGTTACACTCCAACATTAGAACGGTAAATCCCCAGCATTACACA
Organism: Mytilisepta virgata; assembly: GCA_028015205.1. Lineage (NCBI taxonomy): Eukaryota > Metazoa > Mollusca > Bivalvia > Mytilida > Mytilidae > Mytilisepta > Mytilisepta virgata. Next base: position 3,269,615 of record CM051513.1, read on the forward strand.
AATCACAGAACAAAAGCTGACTATAAGACTACTGGAACACAGAGAATAACTAACGTCCAAATTTTCCTTCTGCAAGTAGCTCAGACCAACCTCGTCTTCCTCCTCATCTAATTCATCTTCATCATCATCGCCATCTTCATCATCATCATCGTCGTCGCCTTCATCATCATCATCGTCATCTACAACATATTAATGGTATATATTATCCAAAATGAAATACCAGCAAACTCATCTGTGAATCAAAGTAAAATATTATTGGTTGAGATTTTTGTTCACCATGAGTTTTGTAGTCAAATCTGTGTATAAGGGGGGCCTTTATGAATAGGTGCCCTTTATATGGAGGTTAATTTTATATGTGCATGACAGGGACATTTTCAGTGCCTTTATAGAGTGAATTGCTATACAGAGGTGCCCTTTACAGTAGGTTTGACTATATTAGCACTGGGTTTTTTACTATATTCTGTTCAACCATACAATTTCATGCCTTTAAATCAAATGAAGCAGAAAACTGGAATTTGTCATATCTAATCTGATATTTTGTTAAAGTGGAGTTTATGTACATGTACACACAAAACTTTGGAAGACTACCGAGTTATCAAATTTTGACATTACACCATATTGTGAAAATTTCGGACTTCTACAATGAAACTTCTGATGCAGCAAACAATAATGTAATTTAATGCACTTTTTATCAGAATTATAAATATAAACAACCATTCTTGTGGCGAAATTCATATGCTGTCATATGTAAGTAAGTAATGTGTTTATTCCAATTAAAGGGCCCATTAAGGGCATAGAAATTTACATATAATGATTACATATATTGAGGAAAAATGTCAAAAAAAAAAAAAAAATCAAAATCCTTTGGACATGCACACCTCCATTGTGTGTATAAACATCCTACAAATATTAAAGCTGTAGCTCCAAAAGTGTAGGAGTTAGCTTGACAAACCATGTTCCCATTAGGCAGCTAGTACGAAAAAAAAGACAACGGACGAACAAGGTTAAATTAATATATGCTGTTCGTCGCGGGGACATAAAAATATGCTGTCATTTATCTGAATGTTTAAATATTTGCAAAGATTAAACAGCAGTTGCCTCCCCTAACTTTTAAAAGTAAGTTACAGTTGTCTCCCCTTACCTTCCCCATCAACCTCTCCATCCTCATCCTCATCGTCCTCCCCATCAACATCTCCATCTGAAATAAATAAAATAAATAAAATTCTGAGTATAATACTTAAAAGGATATGCTGACTGTCAAAATTTTATCTTTTACATAAAAACATTGTTTGTGTTTATGTTATTATATTGTACTTTATAAACAAGAATATCCTTGGTATTTTATAAGCAATATTATTATACTTTACTGGGTTATTTTCTTGTTTTTAATCAGTATTCCAGTACTAATCCCAATAACATGCATGACAGCGAAAAAATTTCTCTGGTACTATAATTTGTTAGAAAAGATTGTTAAAATTTTTATACTTAATCCAAACAAGAGGAATTTGACCCATAAACAAAAGGCACAAATATCTGTTGAAATAAATGATTTATATAAATGATAAAAATATTTATTATGCCAAAAAAATTTCTACAATTCAACATTTTCTTCTTCACTCTCATCCCACTTTTCAACTGAATAAAAATCAAATTTGTCCCCCTTAATAACACTGTGATATTTAGTTCCAATCTTGTGACTGACCCATTTCCATTTTTATTTCAATTTCTTAATTCTTATTTCTAAAGAACATTCTTATGATTATTTCATAAATCTAAGGTCACCTAAAATAAATTTCAATGGTTTTCAGACATTTGATTTTTCAAAAATGGCAAGGTAGGTAGGGCCAAAATGAAATATATGTGTGTTCCCGGTTTATAACAGACTGACCTCATTTCGACCACGGTCTCAAACATTTTATTGATGTCAGATCGGGAAAAAAAAGAATTTATCGGTTTACGGAACCAGTTTTTTATTTAGATTAGCCTTTGAATAGCGTCTTTAAAATGTTTGATTTCAGTGGAACTTTTAGATGCAGTAAGTAAGTAATTTCCAGTTTGACCTTTTACCATTTTTCGGAAAGACAAGAAAAACGATTTTCAAATTAAAATATAGGAAACACATATATTTCATTTTGGCCTAGGGAATTTATTTTTTTAGTTTATTTCCTTTTCAAAAGAGGCAAGGAATTTTCAGTTTAGATGGGTTTTTTTTCGGCGACATACAAATCTACTTTGAATCATTCACTTCTACGATGTTTTAATTATACAAATTGTTATCTGCTTTCAATGCCTCAAATTTCCTCCATTTCTCCTGCAGAGATGTTTCACAGTAACTATAGAATGAACAGGCAGTATCGTCCATGGAATGATTTGTTTGTAGCGAATATCAAGTCAAACTCACTGCAATGATCATTTATCAGCCGTTTAATTACTTTCTTTTTTACCTGATTGATTTTACACAATGCTTGAAAATTTTGTCTCAGTTGACAGCTGCTTGAAAAGTAAGTTTGAAATTTCAAATTTCATATTTTTACCTAAAAATACAAGAACATCAGCGATTTTTTTTTCAGAAATCAAACTTTTCCCAACGTCAACTTTTTAAGTGGGGCAGCAGTGTCTTAGAATCTGATATTTTAGTTTAGATTACCCAACGAGTTATAACTATTCTAAATGATACATATGTCAAAACATTCCTTTGACAAATATGTTTGTGCAGGTAAACAGGTAAAATTGATAACAGGGCTGCAAACTTACTTTGTAAGGTTCATGAAAGACTTGTTTATTTTTTCAGGAGGGTACATTTTAATTGAATTTTATTCCCATCAAAGACAGTTAATAGAAAGACAAGAAGGCCTCCTCTGCAATGTTTTTTGGGGCCGAATTTGTCAGCTGCTATGGTATATCATAAAACCTTTTTATAAATGAAACCAAAAATAGGAAAGAAATATCAGAGTAAATTTGTAATCTCAAATTTTAAAGTAAAAAAATCAGGATGATTCCACGGAAATCACGATTGTTGGCAGCTCCGTGTTTGTTGCAGTTATATAAACATTTCATTTGTTGAGAACCATAATATATATTCACAAGGCCAGATTTAATGAAATATCAAGGGAGGTAATAAATTTGAAAATGGAAACGGATTAACTACATGTATAAGTTTATAATACCATCATCATCTTCATCCTCAGCCTCCTCATCATTCTGATCATAACCGTCTAAATATTTTAGCTGGGATAATAATTCAAATACTCTATCTTTATATTCTTCTTCATTTGTAACTTCACAGTTAAATAAATCTAAACTTTTTAAATTAGCAAAACTTTTCTGAAATAAATAAAAAAACATGTGTATAAAATCTATTATTAAAAGTTTTCACTATATTTACCATTTCAAATATCTTTTTTCAATATAAAATTTACATATTAAATAAGAAAGGTATTAACTGTAGTGCTCTTTCAGAAATTTAACAATGTCTAAAGGCCTTTAATGTAAATTTGATAGGTTGTGTCGTTTTTCTATAAGTCAAACTTTAACAGTAAAGACTAAAGCTATTAATAAATTTAAACTTTATTTATGGTGGGATAGAAAAAGTATCTTCTGACACCCATTTTGGAAAGCCCTCATTCAAATTGCTGACATGCCTTTGTCCAGTTAAATTTAATGCTTTTACATAAAAACTTATCCAAAGAGTGACAACTCTAGCAATTATCATTGCAAAGCATTAGTGATTGGCAATGGATTTGCAAATGATCATTGAATTACTGGATTTATTACTGATAAATTATCTGAATACAGGTGCATACATTGAATTTATCAAACAGTGCAGAGATGTCATTTAATGATGGATGAATTACTGTTTAACGTCCAGTGAATATCAGGACAAGAACAATGGATATTTCATGCTTGACTTTCCTGACAAAACCAACCAGCCACTTTCTAATTAAATTGGTTCCAAATTACAATTATGTCTCTGATATTGTATAATGGAAAATTTTATATACATTTATATGCAGATTTTTACCTGCGCTTGTGTGTAAAACCTTTTCTATAAACTGCATAATGTAATATCTTTTTAAAACATCTTAGGTATTTAGTAATCTTGTCAAAGTTAACAGGTCAATTTGATTGTAACAACAAAGTTTACAAATATGTATGAAATTATTGCAACACATAGGTGTAGTCAGAAATCAGGGGAGGTAATAACAGGCTCCAATTGGTCTTCTGTTTCATTTTTTTTTTACTACTTACTAATGGTTCTAATGTTCCCAAGTCTTTTATCTTGTTACCACTGAGACTTAGATGTGTGAGGTTTGGACATCCAGACAAGTTATTTAGACCTGATGATACTCTGTTATCACTCAGCTCCAACTGTAAGTAAAGTATACTAATGTTTCATTTAACAAAACAAATGATTTTTTTATTATAATTTTCAAATTTTCCTTCCAGAAAATTGTATCTTATATTTTAAATGTTTTATTAATGAATAGCTGTGTTTATTCAAATTCTTGTGACTTTTAGAAACTTTTGACAGAAGTATTTTTGACAAATAAAAAAGTTTTAATTTGTGGGCCAATACTCATCATTGAGGACTTTCACTTTCAAACAATATACAATGTCTCAGTCATTTCTATCCAAATGTGTTTCTTCTAATATACTGGTAATATGAAAATTCAACATGAACTTCAGCACTGATTGAGAAATGCAGGTGCCATGGGTCGTGATGGCCCATGAAATTACAGAATGTTCAACCATAAAAATTGTCTGTTATTGGGCCTACTCAGTGATTCAAGCCAATTGTTAGATATATTTACCATATCACAAATTATTTACTGAATACAAAGAAAATAACTTGCAAATGTTGACATAAGTTTAGTGTAACTTAGTTGTTAATGCAGAAACTTTCTCTCTGCTTGAACTTAATAGTATGCTGTTACGATGTACTTCATCAAATTATCATACATTGAGATCGTTATTCCCATAGGACTACTGAATTTTCATCTCATTCATAATAATGATTTTGGTTATTTCTCTTTGATAAAAATATAAATTATACACTTTAGACTAAGCCAATCAGAATCCTGTTTGGATGGCTAATAATAATCCCAGCAATAAAGATAATACTACTGACATTGCAAGTCCTATACTGAGATACTTGTATTAAAGTAGGAAAAACCTTTCAATGAATTAAGTCTTATAATGATATACTTGCCTTTTAAGGTTAGGAAAACATTTCAATGATTAAAATTTAACAAACTTGCCTTTTTAAGGTTTGGTAAGTTAGGAAAACCTTTCAATGATGTAAGTCCTACATTGATTAAACTAAGGGATTCTAATGTTGTGAATTCATCTGTCAGACCTTCAACTTGGGATGCTCGACAGTTGTCCAAATTCAATTCTTTTATCTACAAAAAATTGAACAGGTAAAATAAATATACCATGAAAGAGTAAATACAGAATTTAATGTGATGTGTGAAAAATACAACAGAATTAAAATCTCAATAACTGAAACCTGCATTATAACTTTATTTCCTATCATAAATTCTACAAACATTGCAAAAAATATATGTGTGGTTCCATATGATTGTGTTTTTTTTCCTTCATGTGCCATTTCTTAAATGTTGTTGCTAGCTAGTCGTGGCTGTCAACATGTTTGTTTATTTTGAAGCCAGATCAGACCTGGTATCCGTAAAAAAATCCAGATAAAATAGAAGTGAATGTATGATAATGGTTGGTCAATAAGTCTATTTTTTGAAATAAGAAAAAAAGTTTAGGGTCGGTCAGGTAACTGGAATCACACATATCTATATTTTTTTGGCCTTATGCAGAATCTTTAATTTGTTATTCTGAAAAAAATGTATAAAGGTTTTCCCTGAACTCTGGATAAATTGGTTAACATTCAATATTAATTGGGAAAGGCATGCGCAATTTGCAAATTTTCTAAAAACAAACGGCACACAATATTATTGTTTCTGAGCTGCTATGATGCTTTAATTTGTTAATACATATAAATATTCACCATCTTGTAACCCGCTACAAAACAACTATATTAAAATTGACTAGGACATATTTCTTGCCATATATATTATTCCATATGAAATTGCTTATTTTACTTCTGAAATTCTAAAGCATACTGACCACAAAAGTAAAGATTAATATTTGTAGACTATGGTGGTAAAAATATCATTTTAATTCAAACCATTTTTGCTATACAACATTTCTTTTTAATATTTCTTTGTTTACCTGAAAACTCTCAATTTTTCCCTTGTGAAAATAATTTCTTCAATCAAATTATTATGTAAGATACATTTAATTACTGTATCAACAGGTTTCAGTTCATTGATTTATATGGATCAAATTAATGACAATTACATTCCGTTACCTGTGAACAGGTGCTCGTTATTGTTTACAACTTTATGCGTAGGAATATACAAACATTTGGCCGGTCACGTGACAAGAATACACAAATTACATGTTGAAATGCGGCTTGTTAAAATACAAATTTCGACACGAATTACTAAATACCAGCTTTTAAAATATATTTCCGTAGTATCTATAGTACATTTCCGATCAAATTTTAAATTTTAATTTTAGAGTTGAATCGTTAACCAAGTAATCTTTTTCATAACACGAGGGCCTACATTGTCAATCGTGAATGCATTTGAAACGAAATGCAGAATGCCTGTCCCCGCCATTGCTGCAACAACACCGCGCTCCATATCGTTCTTATTATGGTCTTTGCCAACTCTAATTTACTGAAAAGATGTTGGTAAGTCTAAAGAACGCTTAGTCAAAGAAATTTTTAGCTGAAAATTATGTTCAAAGTGCCCAGTTTTAGTGCAGAATTTGAACGAAGGTCCGTCAAAAATTGAGGAAAGGATATTCAACATGGCGCCCAGCTTACCTCGTCAGGTGCGTCATCTTGTGACCCAAATTAAAAATTCATAACTTTAACGATAAATTATAAAAAGTTCAACAAAATTTCACAAGAATATTTCATTCAAAGGGATAGCAGCCGAAAAATTGAATTTTAAAGTCAATTTCTAAACGCGTATCAGCATGTTGCAGCAATGGCCGATCTGGGCTTTAAAAAGAAGTAGGTCATCATGTTCAGAACAACAGCATGTCAAACGCGGCTTTATTGCGATAAGTGCTCATTTTTTTCAAGAGGAATAAAACAACTTATATGTAAAATTAGGATAGAAAAAATTGGATTGTAATTCACAATAAATCTAGTTCGATCTGCGTTCGTTTGAAAATCACACATGGACACGAAGGAGGGATGGCCGCCATTGATTCCTATATATTGGACTGCTTCAAGAAAAATATTGTGATATTTATGTCCACTTATTGAATTTTTGTCTTGTCACTCTCTCCCCACCTAGTGAAATGCTTTTATTACAAAAACTTTGAATTTTCCTGATCAAATGTTCCCTTTCAACAGTGTGGGGATATACTCTTTGATGGTGGTAAGGTCAGACCAAGTTATCTGGTCAATGTTTAAGTCGAGAAAAATGATTTGAAATAATTTTCCTTAACTTTATTTTGACATTATACATTCTGTGGATTTGAAAAATTCCAAGGACAGGAGTCTTTCGAGTCCTGTAAATCATGACTTGACGTGCCATCTCACTAACATGGAAGCATTACAGTATTTATTAGGTGTGTTTTGTTTTCACTTTCAACATCCACTTTAGTTATGAAACCTTATGACGACCGAATATTTTCGAATAGCTGATGTACTATCCCTACACCTCACTGTCATCCTTGTGTTGAGTGTTGACTTCTTGTTAAACCAAGGTAGATTTCTCCTTCAGGCTGTGAATCGTTATGTTAATTTTGGATAATAATGTGATTCCACCCCACAGTACATTGTTCTTACACTTGTCCCTCACCGAAATCAACGTTTAAGATCAGCAGCCCCCTCCCATCTAACTGTACACACAAACGAAGCACATGGGTCCCGGACGCCTTGTCGTGTAAACAACGTTTCTATGATCATTTTATCAAATTTGACTAATAATTCACAAATTAAATATAATATTACCTCTGAAGATTTCCGTCCACGCTTCTCCAGCTCTATCCTCTTTGCCATATCCATCTTTGGAAGTAATATTTCAATAAAATCCTTTCAATAACAATTTGGTCGATTAAGTTGAATGTTGAACAACCACAGTGCGCGGGCTGATCAATGTATAGCAGAGGGGTGTTATCATTGGTCAATTGGTAGTACCCAAACACGTGAAGATTCTATGAATATGGATGAGTTATCCTATATTTCAACCAATCAGAATGCGATACACCGTTACGTCACGGTTTGTTTACAACCAGATAACAACGTGGTTAACATAGAAAAATAGTGCCGACCTGGAACAGACGAGAGTAAAAATAAGATATATTTTGTCGTAATTTTAACAGAAAAAGTAAAACAATTTCTAAAGTGCATTTAGTTTAATTATGTGGTGTTGAAAATGTTGATCTTTGAATCGATCAATCAATATATATCTGACTTGTTGAAATTTGTTACATTCGTAAATTAAGAGAGAAAAATACCAATATATATTAGTTTTAACAGGATTTTCCCCGAAACAATTGTTGAAAAAAAACTAAATGTATGGATGTATGGATAATGTTTATTAACCGATTAAGGGGCAATAAGTAACAGAGTAACAAAAAACATTGAAGAGGGAAGAAGTCACTTGATTCAATTCAATATTTTATGGGAAAGAGAACCGGGGGTTTGGGGGGGGGGGTTACTTACTATATATGAGGTGCTAGGTATGTTCTGATAAAGGGACCGTTTTTTTCTCGCAAAAGGACTGTAAAGGGGTATACTTTTTTCTCTTTTCTACAAAGGGGTAATGTCTGACTATCTGGAATATGTCGAGAACATCTGGAACGGGGTTATAGTTTGAATTTCAGTCAAAATCACATAAAAATTTAAAAAAGAAACTTGCATGTGGAAAACAAACATAAGACAAGTAGTTGAAGCTAAATCTGGATTTTAATGTTCTACATTTGGACTGCTGGTTAAAAAGGGGTATTATTTTAGACACAGGTTGTCTGTAATGGGGTATGTAACATGGTCAATAAGACCAAAAAGGCGCCCCCCGGGAAAGAGCACAATTGAGGAGTGATCCAAATACAAATATATTGAACAATTACATCTACTACAAATAAACTGTTAATCAATAATCAGTTACATATAATAATATACTACACACACACATTTATATACATATACATAAGGGTCTATAAAGGAATGGTATCTGGTGAAACATTATGGTGGTCTCTAAAATCAAGATCTTTTATATACATACAAACGGATGTTAGTTCTTTTTCAGAATTGGGATTTAAAATTTCGATAAAATTTACATTCAATTTTTTTGTATCTATTTCTTTGAATTTATATTTTGATATAATTTTGAAATATTGGGGATATTTGATCAAGAAGTGTATCTCATTTTCAACATGTCCTGTGCGAAATTTACATAATTTCTCATTAGAGGGTACTATTGGTTTGCATATCTACTAGTTTCTATGGCTAATGAGTGTGCACTTATTCTTAGTTTGGTGAGTTTTTTCCTAAGATGTTTTGGAACATTAAAATTTAAATATTCTTGTTGTTATAATTCAGTATAAATTTTACTAAAAAAATAGAAGTTTCCCAGAGTTGCCATCTCTTATTTTAGACATTTCTCATTTTATTTTGGTTTTGTAAAAGTCTTCTAATTTTTGTTTGAAAGTAGTATTACAAAGATTGTTTGACGATATTCCAATATATTTTGATAATTCAGATAATTTATTAGACCATGAATTTTCTCTATTTGTGGGAGTTTTATCCACTTCAGTCAAATGCAGCCCTGAGAATTTTATGTGGACCGCCAGACTGTTCACCAATCTCACTGAGACGCACATAGTATTTATACAGAAGTTGATAACACTTTATACTAACGGGTAATGCACCCAATTCACATTGTACTGCTAAATTGGAAGCCGGACTTTCCATGTTACAGATTGAGTTTTGTGTTTTTTCAAATTTACTTTTGTATAAGACTTCTTGTTTGAAATAAGTTTGGTTTTTGGTCTTCCAAATGTTTCGGTTTTAATGCTGCTGATGAGAGGTAACTCCTTGAAATGCGTCGTATACAGCATAGTATAAATTTACTATATCTAATATTAGTATCTTTGAATTGTTATTTTGAAACTCCTGGGACGATGCATCTGCATGGTGGATCCTAGGTCCCCGAGGGTATTCACCAACCCAGTCGTCAGACTTGTCTGACATGATTGATTATTCATTGACTTGTTACAGAAATTTCCAGTAATTAGCAAAATTCAAAAATACTAAGGGTTCATTCCTTGTATTGCACATGGTAGATCTCCTTAGATGAAATTTGGCTTCCTATTTCGGTATTTTTGGTTATGAGTACTTCTTGTTTAAAATAAGTTTGGTTTTTGGTCCTCCAAATGCTGCTGATGAGAGGTAACTCCTTGACATGCGTCGTATACAGCTAATCTAATATTAATATCTTTGGATTGTTATTCATTATTTTCAAAGTTTGGTTTAAATTCGGAAATCCATAGTTCTGATCCGTAAGTAAAAAAAGAATTACTATTCAGTTGTATAATTGAAGCCATGTTTTAACTGACCGTCAAGTTCTCGCTGTATGGAAGTTTAGACTTTAAGGCAAAATATGCTTTTTTAGCTTTATCTGAAAGGCTTGACACTGCCTTGTCCAGAGCTATGAAAATCGTGCAACTCCTAAGTATTTATAACAGTGCACAATTTCGATTGCATTAGAGCCATGATAAAAATACAAATTCTCTATTTACTTTTTGTTTTGGTTGAAAAAAAACTATAAATTTTGTTTTTTTTTTAAGTTGAATAACTGCAGTTACATGACAGAAAACATTCACTATAAATAAATAAACCATGATTATCTAAAATATAAAGACTCATGGCATATTAACATCTAAAAAAAAATTTAAAAAAAACGGAGTTTAATTTATCAGGATTAAAATTTTTCGATATTTTTTTAAGTTTAATTTTAATATCAAGAACCAAGAAATGAGGTATACAAATAGATTTTACAAGTAGTAACTAGTATGAATTGAAGAAGAATATTTTAATAGCAATCACGTGCCCACTGAGGACAGGAATATACATAACATAAGTTCATTAAACATGTTATAAAATAGAAAAATAGAAAACATTCCTTATAAGCATGTGCGGTTGATAACAGTAATCATATATATTTGTTCCAGCTCAGTATAGTTTTGAAGACTGAGAGTCGGATAGAGTATTACATGTCCTACCCGTGTCAAAAGCAAGAAGATAGCTTAATTATATAATTAGTGTGTAGGTATGCAGTTGACAACTTGAAACCACGCCCATTTTACTTCACTAGTATTCGGAAACTATATTGTATATTCTCTAAGGAAATTCTTGAGGAAACTTCAGTCGCCAGGTAAATGATATTCATAAGAAATGAAGAAACATTTATATAGACAGTTCCGTATTATTAACATAGTTAAGGCAACATAATTCACAGATGCGTTTTGAATACCACTTAAACATGTTACAATTTTTCTTTGGCTAAAAACATCCTTAATGAAAATGTCATCCTAATGAACTTAAGTTTAACATATTAAACCAAATTTCTGAATATGAACTATGGTTTTCGAAATCCTTTAAATTGTCTTGACATGTTGGGAAAATTTGACCATTCAAGGTTAAGCCAGCCTAGTGTTAAATTTTGTCAATTGTTTAGGGAACGGTCATTATTTATCAGCTGGAGGGCTTGGAGCATTTTAGGGGGTCATCATTGACAGGGGGGGGGGGGGGGGGGGGTCGCTGAAGACATTAATGAATGGGGGGGTGGGGGGGGGGGGTCAAAGGAATAGTTCTTATATTTGAAAAAGGTGTAAAAAAGATCTGTGTAGAGTTGTGTTCAGGCAATCAAAATTCTTCATAAAATATAATTATAGTATATCATGTTAAAATTCAGTTCTGACAAAGTGGATAACAGTTTCTGTAACATTTTTTAGACTCTAAAATTCTCCTGTATGTGGGGTCGTACTATTTTTTGGGGGGGAGAGGGGGTTTAAATTTGTTTTTTTTGTATTCACTTTGCCTCTTGGTTTTGTTTTCTTGTGTTCACTTTGCCTCTTGATTTTGTTTTCTTGTATTCACTTTGTCTCTTGGTTTTGTTTTCTTGTATTCACTTTGTTTCTTGGTTTTGTTCTTGTATTCACATTGTCTCTTGGTTTTGTTCTTGTATTCACTTTGTTTCTTTGTTTTATTTTTGTATTGACTTGGTCTCTTGGTTTTGTTTTCTCTTTATAGAGGACATCTCGATTTTCAGCCCACACCCCCGCAATTAGTTGAAGCACTTACCCAAAGTCAAGAATCTCAAACATTATTGCCCATTTACAGATGTTAAATGATTAAATCCAATGAAAAATGAAAAAACGTTTAAATTTACCTTTATTGCGCATCTACATATGGTTTATGACAATGATTATATAAAGAAATAAAATGCATGAAGTGAACAATGAATAAGGAGTTTGGTAACAAGCTTGAATCCACCCCTGTGGGTGGCAAGGTTTGAAAATCAAAAATCTAAAACCTTATTGTGCATCTAAAGATAGCTTATGACAATATTGTAAAGAAATAAAATGCATGAATTGAAAAAATGGAAAATCGGTATTGGTCACAAACATAAATTCTGCATGTTAGAAATTCCTCTACATTTTGGCCCCAAGTTTTGAAAATCGAAATTCTTAAACTCTTTTATTGCACTTATACATATGATGTATTCATGAAAATAATGTAAAGAATTAAATAATAGGCATAAATTGAAATATGGTTGTTTAGTTTGTTTAGTTAAGGTTTTCAGCACATTTGGCTATTTCGCGGCGGCCAGTTTTTATTGGTGGAGGAAGCCGGAGTACCCGGAGAAAACCACCGACCTTCGGTAGGAAAATTGAAAATATGAAAGACGAGTTTAGATCACATGCTTAAATTCTCAGTTTTCAAAGTTTGACCACTGTGGGCCCCAAGTTTTGAAAAATCAAAATTCTAAAACCTTAATGCCCATATATGTATATGATGTGTGACAATACTGTAAAGAAATGAAATGCATAAATTTAAAACAAGAGGCTCACCAGAGCCTGTATCGCTCACCTGGAGTCTGGTTTTCATTGGACAATTAATCAACTATTTGACCAAGTTTGTTGCAATTGGTTCAATTGTTCAGGGAAAATTTGTTCAAGATTTATTTTTTATAAGGTTTAATGTTAAAATATGTTCCCTGATGGTAGTAGTCCTGGCAGGAAGTTGATAAAATTGACCAGGAATAAGGGTGAACATTAAATAAATGTAACAGAACCCGACCTCAAATTACACAAACCAATAACTCCTAAATAGAATTTGGGATTCCCTTCAAAATTTCAGGGTAGGTAGATCTCAACACGGCAAACATTTTTCAATTTACATTTCACTTCTATCTCAAATACTTTTGGAGATAAATGCAAAAATGTTAACATTTTGAAAATTTGACAATAAAAGGGCAATAACTCCTAAATGGGTTTTGGGATTTCCTTTAAAATTTCAGGGTATGTAGATCTCAACATGGCAAACATTTTTCAAATTTACATATCACTTCTATCTCAAATAGTTTTGGGGATAAATGACGAAAAATGTTAAATTTTCAAAATTTGACGAAAAAAGGGCAATAACTCCTAAATGGGTTTAGCATTTCTTTCAAAATTTCAGGTAGGTAGATCTTGTCATGCTGATCAATTTTACCCCATGTCAGATTTTTGATATTTGTAACGGTTTTTAAGTTATAAGCCAAAAACAACACATGCACCCCTATATTCTATTTTTAGCTACGACAGCCATGTTTTACGTCAGATCAAAATAAATTGAGGATCGTTTGTAGAGGACATGTCATAGATCATTCCTATTAAGTTTCAAACCAATCGGCCCAGCGGTTTCAGAGAAGAAGATTTTTTAATGAAAAAAATTTTGAAATTTGACAAAAAAAGGGCAACAACTCCTAAATGGGTTTTGGGATTTCCTTTAAAATTTCAGGGTAGGTGGATCTCAACCTGGCAAAAATTTTTCAAATTTACATTTCACTTCTATCTCAAATAGTTTTGGAGATAAATGACAAAAAATGTTAAAATTTAGAAAATTTGAAGAAAAAAGGGCAATAACTCCTAAATGGGTTTTGGAATTTCCTTCAAAATTTCAGGGTAGGTAGATCTTGTCATGCTGATCAATTTTACACATGTCAGATTTTCGATATCTGTAACGGTTTTTGAGTTATTAGCAAAAAACAGCAATTTACGCCTATGTTCTATTTTTAGCAACAGTGGCCATGTTTTTCATCGGATCAATATAAAATGAGGATCGTTTGTGGAGGACATGTCATATATCATTCCTATGAAGCCTCGATCCAATCTGCCCAGCCGTTTCAGAGGAGAAGATTTTTGAAAATCAGCCAATCAGAAACAAGAATTGCCTCTGGTGGCCATGTTTCTTGACCAATCAGAACTAAATGAGGAAACTTTGTTGAGGACCTTCCATACACCACTCATGCAAAGTTTGGTTGGAATTGGCCAAATGGTTTCTGAGGAGAAGATGTTTGAATGAAAAGTTTACGACGGACGGACGGACGACAGACGACGGACGAAAAGTGATGGCAAAAGCTCACCTGGACTTTTAGGCCAGGTGAGCTAAAAATGTGTGAGTCTTCAAAGGAAGACATGTGTCGCCTGCGGACGTCAATTTTTACAAAAGATATTAAAATTTTCTAAAAATGAAATATATATACACACCTTTGCATTAAGGTTAATGCACAGAGAAAGTTTCATCAACCTCCCCTTTTTTTGCAAAAATGTCAATTTTTACAAACAAAAAAAAAAGTAATTTTCTAATAATGAATATATATATTCACACCTGTGCATTAAGGTTAATGCACAGAGAAAGTTTCATCAAATTCCTTTGAGCGGTTTACGAGTAGTTGAGGATAGAAGAAAAGTGTGACGACGCAAGACGCAAGACGACAAATAGTGATCCCTATCTGTCGACCAGGCGACACAAAAATGAAAGAGAAAATAATGTTTATTAACCAATTAAGGGCCCTCTATTGGGCAATAAGTAGCGCAGTAACAAAAAAAACATTGAAAGTATATGTATATGATGCATGACAATAATGTAAAGAAATAATATGCATCAATTGAAAAGTTGAAGTGGAGTTTACGTCACAAGCTTAAAATCACAATTTTCTGTAGGCCTCATGTTTAGAAAATCTAAAACTTTATTGCACATCTATAGGTAGTATTCAAACATTCTATATAGAAATTAAATTCCCAAGCCCAAAAGTGAAGGAGTTGATGTCACGAAGAAGTGTGACGGACGCGCGCGGACAGAAAAATTGCAATATCTCTGTAACTAAATGACGTAAAGAGCGCACCGACATGCAGAGAACAACCCATATGATTGAACATATTTAATATACATACAAACAATTTTAAAGTTTTGAAAACCTCTCAATTTTCATTAATAAATAATTTAATGGACAAATATGACCTCCAGATTGATGTATATTCTGTCATTTAGAGATGCTTAATGACAGAGCCATAATTCAAAGCTTATTATAAAAAATACCTTTGTACTACTCTGCTCGAATGATAGACAAACTGGCAGTAGAAGAGGGATAACTCTAGTTAAGCGTCGATTTTTACATCAATTTTTTTATCGCAAATTTTAAAACTAGACTAGACATTGAACCCGCGCGAGCGCGTGAAAATAAGCATTTTTTTTGTGGTGGCCATATTGACTTTAAAAAGTTGTTGCGGCCATGTCATTCATGGAACAGGGACTCAATATGGATGTTGTGGCAGGCTTTCCGTAAACTTTCCTGTCAAGTATGTGGTATCAACTGATAGTTTCATGTCTATATATGCTGTAGTATTCCAGAAATATATGTTAATGCAAACTTAAACCAAAGTCAATGAAGTGTGAAATATAGGTCAACGTGACCCAATTGTCACATGGCTGTTCGTTACTACCGAAGATGTATCCACTGATGAAGTACACTGTATGCCACGTACAATTACTAAAATGGACCTTAAGGTTCCATCAGTCAAAATCTGACGAAAACACAACCACATAAATTGTCAATATTTTTATTGTTACAATTAATTCTGAATTGGAACCTGATGAAAAGCTTTCATTAAAAACACATTTCATAATGCATTACCTTTTCCTTCAGAATAAATATGAAAATGAAATTGTAGATGTAAACATTTCCTTAGTGACGGCTGAATTTTTCAAAAAGATGCCGTGAGTTAGGTAGAGCATATTTTTGGAAAATAATTGTTCGGTCATCATGGGCAGGGCAAGCGAGGCTTAATTTCACAAAATATCCTATAATCTGCGTATGCTTTCCAAGTTTATAAAGATGTCCGAGATAAATTTCGTCATTAGTGATAAAGATGTTGTTAAAAATATTTTTATCTAGGGCTTATAGGGAATTACATTGATATAAGATATATTTAGACAGGTCACATGACAAATAATGTAAAAATAGATAATGGTTGGTTTTATCACTTTGTGCAAGGTAAACATCCGAGCAATCAAAAAAAACCAACTAAGTTAGGAATTCCTCTGAACTTTACCTTACTTCTTCATAATCTTCAAAGTTCATAACCTTTACAGTTAGGAGAAATTGCGTTATTGTAAAAAAAACAATCCTGAATACATGAAGCGGAAACACCTCCCTCGAAGGAGAATTTTTTTTTAATTTGTTTTATTCTTCTTCCGTATTTTCAAACAAAAGTACATTTAAAATATGTGCATACTTGTTTATTTAAATCAATGTGTTAAAATGATGCATTCAAGAACCTTCTAAGGGATATGTTGGGAGAATTCATATCGGAAAAGTGCATACAAATTCAATTTGCACATAAACAAAACTGTAGTTTAAGTTTATAACTGCAGATTGTCAAATCCGATAATAACCTTTATAATCTGAACAATACATCGTTTATTTTGAACCACGCGTTTTGCCGCCTATTCGGCTAATTCGTAAATTTAGTATTATAGATGTTTTTTTTCTTTTTTTTTTTTACTTTTTTTTAAAATATAAACTAGCTTTATATTTTCTGATGTTTCTTGTCGTTTTTGAAGAATAAGGGGCATAACAATGCCTAGCCCTATTCTTGAATATTGTAGCTAGGCTGGAACAAACTGCCGCTATATATTGTCATCACTTGGCATCTATCATCCGCTGTCCATTCTTTCGGCGTTGCCGTCTGTCGCCATAAAAGTTTAATTTAGGCCGCTGAAACCAATGAGCTTATCTTGCTGCATGTGAGTTTCTTCTTTTCATCCCGATTAGACAACTAAAATGACAGTAATAGCTAATACTTGTTTCTTATTGGGCAAACATGAAAATGTAAAAAAGAACCTTTCTCTGTTAAAAAAAGCTCAGCAATATGAACTAAAATTTCGTCTGAAGTACTTTTTTATCGTTCATTTGACCGTTAACAGTACCACTTGTATAGTCAAAATTTGAAAACATTTTGTCTGAAAAATCTCATGTATGTCACTCCAGCCTAAAATTGTGTCATTGCTCTGACAGACCTCAGACTGGTATCTATCCAGAAAAAAGTATCTATAGTTCAAAAATTGAGAGTCTACATGTAAAATTTGTTAAAAAAATGGACTTATTTGAGAAAATGAGTTTCACTCAAGCATGAAATTGAGGTCAACGGCAGACCGACACCTACTTGCCAAGAAGTATCTTCAGACCATATATGGTTGATAAAGGCATTACAGCAACAATGAAATGGACTCCATCGTCAACATGTGACAAATGTCACTCAAGCGTGAAATTCAGGTTAAAATCTCAGACAGGCATGTACCCACCAAGAACTATTTATAGACCAAATATGGTTGGTCTACTTATTTCAGTTGCTGAGAAATGGTGAAAATGTGACAAAAATCACTCAAGCTTGGAATAGAGCTCAAAGGTCATATCTTCTATGTAGGACAAAAGCAATACAAAGTTGTATAGTACCTGCCATGAAATATTGCAAGTCAGGTAAAAATTAAAAGTCGGCTATTTATTTTAACTTTATTGTTCATCAGGCAGCACTATTCACATTTACAAAAAAAAATCTTCATACAATACAACAAAATAATAAATTATTTTCTATTAACAAAATAAGCACTTTTTTTCAGGTGTTGAGAATAATAGCATCTTTTTTGGAATCGGGGTAGAAATATCCAATATTCTAAAAATAAGGCCATATCAGATCAATTTATTGTTCTTCAGATTCACAACCACCTGTTAAAAAAATAAAATTTATATAGAGTCTTTCCTTTCTACTTTATCTAATCATTCCCTTCATTTCACCCAACTATTAGAAATTTCAGGAGGACTTTAGCTCATTCACTTCTGAAAAACTTAAATAATTAATATTTCCTAGGAAAAAGTTAACATTTTTTACTAACTATGGTTTGCCACCCCCCTCCTTTCCCCCCAAAAAAGATAAAATAGATAATTAGAAATGAAAAAGCAACAAATCAATTTAATGTGGCCTTACAAAAAAATCACAATGTTTGGCATCAAAAGCATGATATTTATGAAGTTAAGACAACAAGTCTACAACAAGTTTGACAAAATTCTGTTACAATCACAAATTTGTTTTCACACTCGAGGTCAATCTGTGACAATTATTCTTGACATAAAATGTCCTAACTTCTACTTAATTGAAATATCTAAATGACATAGAAATTCAGTGATGATGTTGTTTACTATAGTAAAATGTAGATCAACACACAGTTTGAGACAATGGATAAGTTCTGCTAATCAATAAATTTGAAATTCAGTGTAAGGTCTTGAAAAATGGTTCAACAAACAAAATATCTTTAAATTATTTTGATCTGAACAACCAAATTTTCATTGCAATATACAAGAATATATACAGTTGACTCACTGACAGCGTTACATATCTATAGAATAATAGGTAGTTTTGTTTTTGATACTGACTATATCATGTGGATTATCTAGACGAGCCCGAAGGGTAAATAATATTCTAGTTACAACTTACATAAAATTATAATGTGTGTGTCTGTGTGACTTCAGTGTCTGAAATGACTTTGTATATCAATGTGTGCATTGGGTTTTGTTGTTATTATGTTGTAGATATAAAGATTCTCCTTCAGGTACGAGTGAGTTATGAATTTCTTCACCCGAGATAGTTAACTTTTCGATTTTGAACACACAAGCTTTTGCGAGCGTGTTAAAATCTAAATTTTAACTATTGAGGGTGGAGAAATTCCATAACGACGAGTAAATATTGAAGGGGAATCTGTTTCTCCTAGGATTTTCGACAAAAACCTCAAGAAAATGTCGTTGCTATGTAGTTTGTTTACATAGACTTCATTTTGGGACTTCTCTAGTTTATCGTTCCAATAACTGTAGAAAAAAGGGCGGGTAATTCCCACATAAAAATTTTATCACCGGAAAGTGGTTAAAAATATTATCCATTTTTATCCCACCGATTAAACACGTGAAGAATAGGAGAAAATTACATTTGTTGTATGTTATATGTGTCCTTGATTGGTTAAATAAAATGTTATGTTATAGTTACAACAAAAATGACTTAGGTGTTTCCTTCATAACTTCTGCATCACTTACAATAAAAATTCGTAAGGGTTCCGCGGAACCCAGTGTCTCGCCTACTTTTGATGTTGTCTATATTTTCAGTGTGATAGGTGAATGCACATAATAGAATACAATGTTAAGTCCATTTATACGTAAAAAAACTGAAAAACAGAAATAAATATTTTACAAAATTTTCTCCTGGATACAATCTTTATATCATAAACAAGCTTCTGTCCAAATTTGGTAAAATTCCTGGATAGTTTAAGAAAGTTATTAAAATTTTAAAAACTTTAACCACAGAGTGAATGTAATGTTTCCTGGCAGAAAAACTAAGTCCATTTATAAGTAAAATACGGAAAAATTTTTTTTTTTTTACTAAATTTACTTCTGGATACTATATTATGATCATAAACAAGCTTCTGTCCAAGTTTGGTACAAATCCAGGATAGTTTAAGAAAGTTATTAAAATTTTGAAAACTTTAACCACAGAATGAATGTAATGTTTCCTGGCAGAAAAACTAAGTCCATTTATAAGTAATATACAGAAAAACTGGAATTTTTATTTTACAAAATTTACTTCTGGATACTATCTTATGATCATAAACAAGCTTCTGTCCAAGTTTGGTACAAATCCAGGATATTTTAAGAAAGTTATTAAAATTTTAAAAACTTTAACCACAGAGTGAATGTAATGTTTCCTGGCAGAAAAACTAAGTCCATTTATAAGTAAAATACGGAAAAACTGGAATTTTTTTTTTACAAAATTTCCTTCTGGATACTATCTTATGATCATAAACAAGCCTCTGTCCAAGTTTGGTAGAAATCCAGGATAGTTTAAGAAAGTTATTAAAATTTCAAAAACTTTAACCACAGGGTGAATATTTGTGGACGCCGCCGCCGCCGACGACGACGACGACGGAATGTAGGATCGCTATGTCTCGCTTTTTCGACAAAAGTCGAAGGCTCGACAAAAAAGGAATACTTCAATAATGACTGGCCTTGTGATACAAACTACGGGTACAGATTTATTTTATGTCACAGAAAAATATCATAGACAGTCATTACCTAACATGGTACTTATACCTTTAGCCTTATTGTGGATGTAGCCTCAGTTAAAATGTAATAAATTCTAAAAAAAAAATACTGTTCTGAACAAAGTATCACATTATAGTTGGACAAGCCTAATGAAACAAAACACAGGCATAACTATTTACTCAAAAGTTCTAAAAGCTTCACCTTACCAAAAAAAAAATAATCAAATTTAACAAAACGCAACTAGAAACAAACTAATAATATTCTATATTGCAGAATAAAACAATAACAACTTGACAAAGACAAAATAATTCTAATCAAAACTTTCAAAAACACAAGTGGAATGGTGGTTTTTTTCATTCAGTTTTTTACTGTTCCTGAGCCTTTTTCTAAAGCATAAACTTGGACATAGGTAGAAAAGCATCACCATCCCCTCAAATAAACAATATAAATGTTTTAAGCACACAATATATATTTTCTTCGAGAATGCTTCAGGTATTAAACTTCACTATAAGTTAAAATGTGTTATAAAATCTGAAATTGATAGATTCATATCAAAAGGGAAAAGGGGAGGGGGGAATAAGAATTAATTAGTCTATTCTTACAGTCCCCTAAATATATAAACCAATCACTTCTTACTATTTATTACT
The DNA here is from genome assembly GCA_028015205.1 of Mytilisepta virgata. Taxonomy (NCBI): domain Eukaryota; kingdom Metazoa; phylum Mollusca; class Bivalvia; order Mytilida; family Mytilidae; genus Mytilisepta; species Mytilisepta virgata. The sequence continues at coordinate 3,290,985 of CM051513.1, forward strand.
TTTAAGAGTGTTGAATACCATGATTTCTAAGTGAAAGAAAATCTGATATTTCACTAGTGAAATAAGTCATATTTCACTTAAGGCAGTGACATAACAATAGACACCACAGAAGTGCAATGGCTTTGTCATACATGTATAGTGTGCCGTCCATTTTGCTGAACTAGTATACATTATTGTTTAGGGGCCAGCTGAAGCCCGCACCAGGTGCGGGATTTTCTCACTGCGTTGAAGACCCATTGGTAGCCTTGAGCTGTTTTCTGCTCTTTGGTCGGGTTGTTGTCTCTTTGACACATTCCACGTTTCCATTCTCTATTCTATGTATAACAAACCTAATCCCTTGTATATTCTCGTTAAAATTTCTGAATACATGAATTATTTCAATGTAATAAACAGAATAACTAATCTTGAAATTCAAATACCAAAGATCTACAACTCACGACTGAAAAGCACTAATAATTCAGCGCATTCATGAATTAATGTGTTGTTCGGTAACTCATTGTATATTGTTAGGTATTCGCATTTTAAGATTAGTTATACTATAAATACAGCATGTAGCATAACCAAAAACATCTGAAACAAATTGTAATAAATTACTACAATAACGGTACAAACATTTGTGGAGAAAAATTTAATAAAACATGTAAAATTTAATAATAAACTAACCCTTTCCTATAAATTTTACTTTGACAGATTTCCTTTTTTCTATTTCCGTTCATTTCTTTTCTTTTCTTTTTTTTTTATTTCATTTTTCAATTTTTTCTCATTTTTTTGTTTTGTTTCAGTTCAATTCAATATATTCATTTATATGAAATTTGATGTCATATTCATTACATGTAATATTTTTCTTAATATTAAAAAAAAATTTATTCTGAGTACTGTAAATTCAGAAATTATTGCGTGCATTTATTATTGCAATTTTATCATTTTAGACCAAAATGAGATTATAATTTTTGCGATATTGAGAAAAATCCTGCTTCATTCATATTAAAAATTCCAAAATTGCGATTACAACCCTGTCACATTTTGCGCAATAATAAAAATATCGCAATAATTTCCGAATTTACAGTATCTATCATGACGGTAAAGACAAAGATTTCAGCAAAATTATGAAATTATTACTCAACACATATAATAATGATATAAAATTATAAAATCAGTATAACAATATACTCATCAATAATAGTACTTTAATAAAAACTTTAACCTTGACCAAGCGAAGCCATCACACTGTATTTTTCCTAATGTTTATTATTGTATTATTTTTTATTAAGCAAAATGTGTGAAAACCATTACACCATCTCTATCCAAAATTTCTATAAAAATCTATAAAATTTAGTTTCAGAGTAATATATTAACGACCAGAAACATGCGACAAAAATAATTTGGCCTATCTGAAACATGCCGTCATTTTAAAATAAATTCACAGCTGTGTACAAGAATCAAGGGATATCAGTAAAAACTTCAGACACTGGTAAACAAGAAACATAGATCACAGTTTCTCAAATATATGTTCTTAACAATAACAATTTCTGTTTTGGGACACACCAGAGTTGACAGTACCATAAACCATTGCTAAAAATCATACAAATTCCTCTAATTTTTGACATCAAAATTTAAAAAGACATTGTTGTACGATGTCATTCGGTCAAATGGATCTGAACCTTGGGAAAAGTGGAGCTTATATTCTACTGTATTACAAGTAGTCTGAGTGATCTGTCATGTTGTATTCATTTGTGTTTTAGTGTCTGAATTTTCACTGTATTCCAATTCTTCACTCTCTCAAAGTTAATAATAAAGATAATACAATAACTATAGGGACATTGTCTATATCAAGTTGGGAGAATTTGTCAGTTCCGTTTTTTTGTAGATTTTAAAATTTAACACAAGACATTAGAAGAATTTAACATCTCCCATTTTCACTTCACCTTCAATAGATTTGGAACTTTCGTCACTAGCAAGGGATAAACTTTTAAGTGAGTCTCCAGACACCATCTTGTTAAAGCTCGGTACACTGGACACGCCTGTGATTGGCTGAAGCATATCTTTATCTCTGGTATCCATGGCATTGATTACCCGCATTGTATTGGTGGATCCGGAACCAGGTTTCCAGCCTGTTACTATGACAACAGTATCACCCACATTGATGAATCCTCTGTTTATTCCTACATTTATTCCCATGTATATTCTGCGGTCAACGTCAACAGTCCATTCACTCAATAATGGTTCTGAAAAAAATATACAACAACACAATGAGAAACGTCTCCCTTTGCTGAACAATACATGCTCACACCCCCTACCAATTCTAGTTAACGCTAGCTGCAACACGGGGAGGGAACCATTATATCTGGTACCCAAATCGTTCATAGATAGGTGATAACAATTTTTTACCCAGTTTTTAAATAACTAGTGTTAGGTTATGCTACACCCCCCTCCCACCAAGTGTTGTATCAAATGGTAGATCTATGCATTTTAAATGAATACTAGCAAACTAAATATTATGTATATGTTAATAATAACATATCTAAGCCTGAAAAATGGTTGTTTCAGATATCTATGGTATTCTTATGCAACAGATTACACGATAATTATTAAAAGCATTGCAGTGTAGGAAGTTAGAAAGCAGGTACACATATAATAGGACAGTTTGAATTAATTCCTAAATTCTTATCCATGCATATTCATCAATTATTTATACATGAAAACAATCCTTATTACCACCAGAAAATAATAAAAGTGGCAGCAAATCATATTTTTTGGAGCCACCTGCCACACAGCGACATGTTGAATAACTGATAACCATATTTGTTGTGGTTAGAAATACAAGCCAACACTTCATTTTGATAAAATCTGAATGAGAATCTAGGAATTATTTCTCCATGTCCTAAAATCAAGCGTTTATAAAACAGTGCTCTATACAACATATTCAGTGACTGTGATAAGAAGAAATTAATATACACTTACCTTATACAGCGTTAGATTAGAGCTATACTGTGCAGGAATATTCTTGAGTCTTTTAGACTTTTACAAACTTTTTTTCAACGATGAGCCATATTAAACTGTTTTCAACACTCAGTGATCACAATTACAGAATAGAAACTTGGCAAGCTTCATTTGTATCTGTATTAGAGACCCTTATGTTGAACAGCTATAGTCAAAATACCATTACATGACAGACTGCTATATAGCATCTTTATGCTGAAAGTGTATCCTAAAATTAACCTACTCAGTAAGGAATCTACTGGGTAATTTGTGATCATATTGTTAGACTGGAGGGTGGGGGGATACAGAACTTGTCAAAAAGGTGAAATCTGATCATCCATATTTTTTTCCTATGTTATAATAATGAATATATAGAAGAATTCACTTATTTTCACAAACATCACTGAAAAACCTTTACAAATACTGCAGAATATTTGATCTAAGGAAAAGAAGGGTATGTTAAAAATCAGTTTAATGATAAAAAAACAAAAACAAACAAATTTGTTAGAGCTAAAACTCCAGGTAAAAATAAATTATAATTAACAAGTAACAATTCAGACTGCATAAAAATGTCCCAATGTATGAAAAAACATGACCTGGAAACCTGCATCTGATTTATATTAATAACTGAATTGTAATATGGACAGATCTGTTACAACACAGTATAATCTAAGCAAAAATCTATCACTTCAGCAGGGACAATTCTACTATACCATGCAGCCCTGAAATTTGTCAGTGGTCCCAAAAATTTTGATGAAAATTTAAATTCCCAAAAAGACAAAACTAGAAGCTCTCAAGAGCCTGTATCGCTCTCCTGGATTTAACTTTTCACCTTGAGCAGACCTAAAAATTTAAGTGTTGCAGTCAATTTGGCTGGTTTTTCTATAGGATTCTATGTTAAACTAATTTCAGCTGTGGCAGTCATCTTGGTTGACAGTCTAGGTCAATGGATATATTTCTAAAAGAGAACCATCTAAGGACCGTTTCTGCTAAGTCTTGTTCCAACTGGCTTAGCGGTTTCAGACAAGAAGATTTTTAAATGACCTATAGGGTCAAATATTAAACAAAGTTCGGTGTGGCAGCCATCTTGGTCGACAATCCAGGTGATCGGACACATTTCTGAAAGAGGACCTCCTAAGGACCAATGCTGCCAAGACTGGGTCCAATATGTCAAGTGGTTTCAGACAAGAAGATTTTTAAATGAATTTTTCCATAGGGCCCTATGTGAAACTAAGTTGGGGTGTGGCAGCCATCTTGGTCGACAGTCCGGGTCATCGGACACACCTCTGTAAGATGACCATCTAAGGACCATTGCTACCAAGTCTGATTCTAATTGAGTGAAATTCCCATAGGGTCCTATGTTAAACTAAGTTCTGCTGTGGCGGCCATCTTGGTTCACAGTCCACGAAATCAGACACATTTCTGAACTAGAGGCTCTCAAGAGCCTGTATCGCTCACCTGGATTTAACTTTTCACCTTGAGCAGACCTAAAAATTTAAGTGTTGCAGTCAATTTGGCTGGTTTTTCTATAGGATTCTGTGTTAAACTAATTTCAGCTGTGGCAGCCATCTTGGTTTAGTCCAGGTCAACGGATACATTTCTAAAAGAGAACCATTTAAGGACCATTTCTGCTTAGTCTTGTTCCAACTGGCTAAGCGGTTTCAGACAAGAAGATTTTTAACTGAATTTTTCTATAGGGTCCAATATTTAACAAAGTTCGGTGTGGCAGCCATCTTGGTTGACAATCCACGTGATCGGACATATTTCTGAAAGAGGATCTCCTAAGGACCAATGCTGCCAAGTCTGGCTCCAATATGTCAAGTGGTTTCAGACAAGAAGATTTTTCAATTAATTTTTCCATAGGGCCCTATGTTAAACTAAGTTCTGCTGTGGCGGCCATCTTGGTTGACAGTCTGGGTCGTCGCACAAAAATTCTGAAAGAGGACCATCTAAGGACCCATTGCTACCAAGTCTAATTCTAATTGACTTAGTGGTTTCAGACGAGAAGATTTTTGTGTGAATTTCCCATAGGGTCCTATGTTAAACTAAGTTCTGCTGTGGGGGCCATCTTGGTTTACAGTCCACGAAATTTGACACATTTCTGAAAAAGGACCTCCTAAGGACCAATGCCGCCAAGTCCTGCTCCAATATGTCAAGTGGTTTCAGACAACACAATTTTTCAATGAATTTTCCTATAGGGCCTATGTTAAACTAAGTTCAGCTGTGGCGGCCATCTTGGTTCACAGTCCGGGTCATCAGACACACCTCTCTAAGAGAACCATCTAAGGACCATTGCTGACAAGTCTGGTTCCAATTGGTCAAGTGGTTTAAGGCAAGAATATTTTTCAATGAATTTTCCCATAGGGCCCTATGTTAAACTAAGTTCGGCTGTGGCGGCCATCTTGGTTAACAGTCCGGGTCATTGGACATATTTCTGAAAGAGAACTTCCTAAAAACCATTACTGCCAACTTTGGTTCCAACTGGCCTTGTAGTTTCATATAAGAAGGTTTTTGAAATTCACCCCCCCTTTTTTTTCTATTTTTAGTAACAGCAGTCATGGAAGTCGGGGATGCCAGACATAAGTTTGGAAGGGGGCCAGCCAAGGACCATTCCACCAAAGTCTGGTCTCAATTGGCTCAGTGGTTTGAGAGGAAAAGATCTTAAAAGCAAAGTTTACGCTGAATGCCGTCTTTAAAGGGCAAAAACTCCTATAAGGGGTCAATCAACGATTTTGGTCATGTTGACTTATTTGTAGATCTTACTTTGTTGAACATTTTGCTGTTTACAATTTGTCTTTATCTATAATAATAATCAAAGATAATAACCTAAAACTGCAAAATTTCCTTAAAATTAAAAATTCAGGGGCAATAACCCAATAAAGGGTTGACCGATTCGTCTGAAAATTTCATGACAGGTAGATCTTGACCTGATGAACATTTTTACCCATGTCAGTTTTGCTCTAATTGCTTTAGTTTTTGAGATATAAGACAAAAACTGCAGTTTACCCCTATGTTCTATTTTTAGCCATGTCGGCCATGTTGGTTGACAGGCGGGGTCATCGGACATATTTTTTAAACTAGATACCCTAATGATGCTTGTGGCCAAGTTTGGTTCAATTTGGCCCAGTAGTTTCAGAGGAGAAGATTTTTGTAAAAGTTAACAGACGACGACGACGACGGACGACGGACGACGGACGCCAAGTGATGAGAAAAGCTCACTTGACCCTTTGGGTCAGGTGAGCTAAAAAGGACCTCATAAGGACCAATGCTGCAAAGTCTCCTTCCAATTGGTCAAGTGGTTTAAGACAAGAAGATTATTCAATGAATTTTCCATAGGGCCCTATGTTAAACTAAGTTCGGCTGTGGCGGCAATCTTGGTTAACAGTCTGGGTCATTGGACATATTTCTGAAAGAGAACCTCTTAAGAACCATTACTGCCAACTTTGGTTCCAACTGGCCTTGTAGTTTCATATAAGAAGATTTTTAAAATTCACCCGCCCTCCTTTTTTTCTATTTTAAGTAACAGCAGCCATGTCGGTTGGAAGTTAGGGATGCCAGACATCATTTTGGAAGGGGGGCACCCAAGGACCATTCCACCAAAGTTTGGTCTCAATTGGCCCAGTGGTTTGACAGGAAAATATCTTTAAAGGAAAGTTTACACTGGATGCCATCTTTAAAGGGCAAAAACTCCTATAAGGGATCAATCAATGATTTTGGTCATGTTGACTTATTTGTAGATCTTACTTTGTTGAACATTTTTGCTGTTTACAATTTGTCTTTATCTATAACTAGAGGCTCTCAAGAGCCTGTATCGCTCACCTGGATTTAACTTTTCATCTTGAGCAGACTTAAAAATTTAAGTGTTGCAGTCAATTTGGCTGATTTTTCTATAGGATTCTATGTTAAACTAATTTCAGCTGTGGCAGTCATCTTGGTTGACAGTCCAGTTTCTAAAAGAGAACCATCTAAGGACCATTTCTGCTAAGTCTTGTTCCAACTGGCTAAGCAGTTTCAGACTAAAAGATATTAAACAAAGGTCGGTGTGGCAGCAATCTTGGTGAACGGACATATTTCTGAAAGAGGACCTCCTAAGGACCAATGCTGCCAAGTCTGGCTCCAATATGTCAAGTGGTTTCAGACAAAAAGATTTTTCAATGAAATTTTCCATAGGGCCCTATGTTAAACTAAGTTCTGCTGTGGCGGCAATCTTGGTTCACAGTCCACGAAATCAGACACATTTCTAAAAAAGTGACCTCCTTAGGACCAATGCCACGAAGTCCTGCTCAAATATGTCAAGTGGTTTCAGACAAGAAGATTTTTCAATGAATTTTCCATAGGGCCCTATGTTAAACTAAGTTCGGTTGTGCGGCCATCTTGGTTGACAGTCCGGGTCATCGCACAAATTTCTGAAAGAGGACCATCTAAGGACCATTGCTACCAAGTCTAATTCTAATTGGCTTAGTTGTTTCAAACGAGAAGATTTTTGAGTGATTTTCCCATAGGGTCCTATGTTAAACTAAGTTCTGCTGTGGCGGCCATCTTGGTTTATAGTCCACGAAATCAGACACATTTCTGAAAAAAGACCTCCTAAGGACCAATGCCACCAAGTCTGGCTCCAATATGTCAAGTGGTTTCAGACAAAAAGATTTTCAATGAATTTTCCTATAGGGCCCTATGTTAAACTAAATTCGGTTGTGGCGGCCATCTTGGTTGACAGTCCGGGTCATTGGACACACCTCTGTAAGAGGACCATCTAAGGACCATTGCTGCCAAGTCTGGTTCCAATTGGTCAAGTGGTTTAAGACGAGAAGATTTTTCAATGAATTTTCCCATAGGGCCCTATGTCAAACTAAGTTCGGCTGTGGCGGCCATCTTGGTTAACAGTCCGGGTCATTGGACATATTTCTGAAAGAGAACCTCCTAAGAACTATTACTGCCAACTTTGGTTGCAACAGGACTTGTAGTTTCATATAAGAAGATTTTTGAAAATCAACCCCCCTTTTTTTCTATTTTTAGTAACAGCAGCCATCTCGGTTGGAAGTCCGGCATGCCAGAAATAATTTTGGAAGGGGGCCACCCAAGGACCATTCCACCAAAGTTTGGTCTCATTTGGCCCAGTGGTTTGAGAGGAAAAGATCTTTAAAGGATAGTTTACGCTGGATGCCGTCTTTAAAGGGCAAAAACTCCTATAAGGGGTCAATCAACGATTTTGGTCATGTTGACTTATTTGTAGATCTTACTTTTTTGAACATTTTTGCTGTTTACAATTTGTCTTTATCTATAATAATATTCAAGATAATAACCTAAAACTGCAAAATTTCCTTAAAATTAACAATTCAGGGGCAATAACCCAACAAAGGGTTGACCGATTCGTCTGAAAATTTCATGACAGGTAAATCTTGACCTGATGAACATTTTTACCCCATGTCAGTTTTGCTCTAGTTGCTTTAGTTTTTGAGATACGAGACAAAAACTGCAGTTTACCCCTATGTTCTATTTTTAGCCATGTCGGCCATGTTGGTTGGCAGGCGGGGTCATCGGACACATTTTTTAAACTAGATACCCTAATGATGCTTGTGGCCAAGTTTGGTCCAATTTGGCCCAGCAGTTTCAGAGGAGAAGATTTTTCTAAAAGTTAACAGACGACGACGACGGACGACGGACGCCAAGTGATGAGAAAAGCTCACTTGACCCTTTGGGTCAGGTGAGCTAATAATATTCAAGATAATAACCTATAACTGCAAAATTTCCTTAAAATTAACAATTCAGGGGCAATAACCCAACAAAGGGTCGACCGATTCGTCTGAAAATTTCATGACAGGTAGATCTTGACCTGATGAACATTTTTACTCCGTCAGATTTGCTCTAATTTTGCTTTAGGTTTTGAGATATAAGACAAAAACTGCAGTTTACCCCTATGTTCTATTTTTAGCCATGTCGGCCATGTTGGTTGGCAGGCGGGGTCATCAGACACATTTTTTAAACTAGATACCCTAATGATGCTTGTGGCCAAGTTTGGTTCAATTTGGCCCAGTAGTTTCAGAGGAGAAGATTTTTGTAAAAGTTAACAGACGACAACATCGACGACGACGGACGATGGACGCCAAGTGATGAGAAAAGCTCACTTGACCTTTCAGGTCAGGTGAGCTAAAAACCATGTTTCACCACATGTTACAATCTGTTAAATGAGTACGTACATGTAATCAATCCTTCCAATTTTGTAAATATAAGACTCTAGTCACTACAGTTTTAGTCACTATGATCAGTGTTGTAGTAACAGTTGGTTGGACTGACCCTGAATAAGCACATGCGTTCATATAACGATGATCTTGATGACTTGAAACCGATGGAATAGATATTTAGTGAAATTCATATTGAAGTTATTTCAGTGTGGCAAAAGTCTGCCAGAAAAATTTCAAATTGGGTAAAAATTTTCCACCTTGGTGTTAAGGGAACCCATTTTAAAATGTCTGGAATCATCCCTGCTTCAGTAGAAATTAGCATATAGCAGTGAAAGGGCAAAATAGTCCTTTTCATTTCAAACTTTTGAAGTTGCGAGTCATGACTGGTATACAATAGACTTATCTTTGATAGTGAAATTGCTCAGCTTTCAATTCAAATGCATTTCATAGATATATATTATAAAACGATGTCAAATTTAGTTATCTAGTCATTATAATCAGTTATAATAGCAGTGCCCATAATTGGTCCTCCGTCTTTTTCTGGTGTGTTTATAATTCTCATTGTGTTAGTGTATCCACTTTTTGATCTCCATCCTGTGACAACTATGATAGGATCGCCTGTTTTAATAAAACCTCTCTGTCGACCTATTGCTAAGCCTTCGTAGATTCTGCAATCCATGTCTTCTGTCCAGCTTTCCTTATGGGGTTCTGTTGGTGAATAAAGCAGACAAGCAAAGCATGCAGGTTAAAGGTTATAGGTCAAACCATTGTGAAACTCTTAATATTACTCATTTATGTTTGGTAAAAGGCCTATCCAAATTATTTTCAGACTTTTATTATGACATATTTTTTTTAAGTTTTCAGATTCTATTTAAAGCTTTTTATCAAATTTTGATTTGGATGCTTCCGAGAATTTTGGAGTCCATTTTCCGAGAATTTTCCGTACAGGTAATAATACAAAATATAACAAAAATCGATGCCCCTTTTCCGTTAATTTTATAATGAAGGTAAGTACATACATGTATACCAATAATTTAATTTGTTCTGAATACTGCATTTTCATTGGCTGAACAGCATAGAGCAACATTGGTTGTTTTGGATAACCTGGTTTGGTCTTGTGAAATCACCAACGGATTAATCCGTTACTTGTAAATTTAAAATAGTGAAATAGTCCGATGTCATCATGGACGGGATTATGTTCTTGCTGGATTCGTCTTGGAGAACAGCACTTTCCCTCCTATTGTTTGGTCATCTGTACCAGACTCTGCAGCCAAATTAAACGGTTCAATTTAATTTTGTGAATTTTAGCAGCATATATTTTCGTTTATTAAATTAAAAAGATGTAAAAAAGATTTTGCTCAAAATCCTACTTACATCTCCCCGTTGTGAGCAAGGGGCAACAGGTTATGAACCTGGCTAATAGAAGAGCTATTTTTTTCTTGGAAAAGGGCTATTGAAAAATTCTTGGAAAAGGGGGAAAAAAATCCCGGAAACGTCCTGCAAATTCTCGGAAAATGGATGCAACGGGCATGTACATTGTGAAAAATGTACCATGCCGTAAAGGATAGATTTGAATGTTTCACACTGGTTCTAAGCTACTGAAGCATAAAAGCATGCTATATTAAGCAATGAGTAATATTTGCCACTATGTAAGGGGAGATAATAATTTGAGGTTCAAAGCTCAGGTTAGAGAAACATAATTATCTCCCCTTATGTAACTTATGTGATTGATCTTATTAGTTCTAAATCTCAGAATGAATAACGGTTTTAACTCTCTAGCACCAGTGCACAGAAATTTTATGTATAACAAGGGATTATATAACAATCTAAATGAGGAACCAGAGTGAGTTATCTTTTCCTAACCAATGTAGGTAAGGGAGATAATTAAATTCTCTCCCTTTTGTCCTGAGGCTAAAAGGGAGACAAATTTATTATCTCCCTTACCTACATTGGTTAGGAAAATATAACCCACTCTGGTTTCTCATTATACATGCACTAATGTTTAACTATATCTACATTAATAAAGCCTGAAATAATATAAAGCAATCCTACTTATAAAACTACAGTAGAATCTCAGTGGCTCGAACTCGGGTTGCTCAACAATCATGGATTTCTTGACCTTTAAGAAAGTCCAGTCATTTTTTCCATTATGTCTATGTAAATTAACTCTCGATTTTTCGAACACTGATTTCTCGAATTCTCGAACTCATTTTCTGGTCCATACAACAGTAATTTAATGTAATTTACTCTCAGTAACACGAACATAATTTTTGATTGTCGTACGTGACAAATAAGTGTGAAAAACAAGATGTAAGATCATTGATGACAAGAAGGTGATTAATTTTCAGTTACAGGTCACTGATAATCCACTTGATGTTTATTGGTGTTTTCCCTTAAATTATTGTTTCCACATCAAGAGTTGATGTGTGGATGCTGTTTTAACGATTGGATAGATAAAAAGGGTGCAAATTAAATTTTAAATTTATTGCTGGTTCATAACTGAAAATTTTCCGGACTTTGATAGCCTCGAACTACAGACGCCTCCAACTAATTTTACAGACCCCTTCGAGTTCGATAAATCAAGATTCTACTGTATAACAAAATTATTTTAATATATAAATTTTCAGAAGTCACAAAATTTAATTCCAACTTAGATTTATAAAGTATATTAAACTGAAAAAGACACTGTTGCTGCCAACTTTCATAAAGAGTTTTTACCAAAGATTTAGTCCCACTGACTTACCTATATTCCTTAAATCTGATGTAAAATAATTTGTAATTAAGCCCGTTAAAATCAATTGAAGCATTCACATGTGCCATCACCCATTATTTTATTTCATTACTTCTTTGTGTAAAAAATGTGTGAGCCTTCCAAGGAAAACAGGTGTCGCCTGCGTGCAGGAAAAGCTACATTTAAACCAATCACCCCCCCCCCCCCCCCCCCCCCCACCTTTTTAAAAAATGTCAATTTTTACACACAAAAAAATTAAAATTTTCTAAAAATGAAATATATATGCACACCTTTGCATTTAGGTTAATGCACAGAGAAAGTTGCATAATTCCTTTAAGCAGTTTACGAGTAGTTGAAGATAGAAGAAAAGTGTGACAACACAAGACGATGCAAGAAGCAAGACAACAGATAGTCATCCCTATGTGTCAACCATGTGTTCCACAGGTGACACAAAAAGGATATTGTAGATGAATGTTTTTCCCACGAATTCCCCCAAAACATGTGACAAAGTTCAAGTCTTATTGCTGTTCTTCAGCTTAGTCACCATACGGTGTTCAGCAAAGGGAAAAATCTTGCACTTCATTGCAGGATTAATAAGCTACCCTAGGTACTGTCTGAACAGAACTCTTTGCTCAGTGTCGATCAATTCACATTTCTGTTAGTGAAGGTAAGATGCTAGATAAAACATTTAATGTAATTTAAATCAATGAGAATGGTGAAAAACCATTATTTCTGAGTTAATTTTATATGCCACATGTGAAATAAAGCCATACTTCACTTAAGGAAGTGACACAAGGAGAGTCATTACCTTTTCATTTGCATTAAAAACACAATCCCTCATATTTCCTTAAAAATATTTTCAATTTGATAATGCAATAAACAAAATAACTACTTCTGAAATTTGAATACTGGTACCCTAAATCTACAATCTGTCACCACTGGTACCCTAAATCTACAATCTATCACCACTGGTACCCTAAATCTACAATCTATCACCACTGGTACCCTAAATCTACAATCTATCACCACTGGTACCCTAAATCTACAATCTGTCACCATACACATGACCAAATTCATGTGATATCCACAAATTTTAATTTCAATCATACAAAGCTACATATACATGCTATACAAAAGCTGAACAAAAACATAACATATCTTATTTCCAAATCAGGAACCCACAGGGAGCATTGAACTGATTGGATTAAATTTTCTTAGTGTTACAATAACCACCTATCACCAATGTCAATTACTGTTTGTCCAACATATTACATTGATTGATTCCTTGATGGAAAAGTTGTAGCTTGTAATATCAATATTATGTATATTTCAAGATGACAACAGAATATGTCAAAATGGAACAAGTTTTTGTAAACATCACTTGTAATTTTTTAAGAAAAAAAATATAGTGTGAAAAATTAGAGTATTTCAAAATGTAATAATTAATCTCAACTAAATTATACAAATAAAAGATTTTAACCATTTATTTTTCCTCAAACTGCTTTCCAATTTATGTTGGACATACAGTAAAAATGCAGATATATACATGTACAAAAACCTCGAATTTTACCTGTCATTATCCAAACTTACCAACATAGTGTATCGGAAATACTCCTCTCCATAAATGACCCTGTCGTGCAGTCTGTGCATTTCTTGTGATGGCAAGTATAGGACACCTGGGGCGATAAGCTGAGATCAGATGTGCAGATCTGTAAAAGTAAACATTTCTTTTTTATTTCATTCATATTTGATTTTTTTAATGTTATTCTACAACCATCCATGTAAAACTTATTGATAGTGTGTGAAATTCCTCTGACCACTGAATTCTGCAGCATTTACTGTCTGTAAACCACAGTTCATGGAATGGATTTTTGGCATTAGAAAGTCTAAATTTTAGAACAATTTTTTGTTGGTTTATTAACGTTGTTGAGTCAGCAAAGAAAAAATAGTATTTTCATACCTAAAATATGATTCTGAATAAACCATATGATAATTATTTGGACAAATCTGGTTTGCAAACCAGAGGCTCCATGGAGCCTGAATCGCTCACCTGGATTTTAAGTGACCACAAATGACAAAGCATTTTTACATAATATCTGTAAGGAATTGTTCTACTGTGTCCAGCACTTCTAGAAAAGATATGTAAAGAATTCTTCCAGTGTCCAATGTTAAAAATGTTAAACAAAGTCCAGCTGTGGCAGCTAGCTTGGATTCTTATCAGCTTGAAAACATAACTTTTGTAGTAGACATTTATCGAAGGATCTTCATGCAACAAAAACATTTCAATTGGCTGAGTATTTTCTGGATTGAATTTTAAACTAAGTCCATCTGTGGAGACCATCTTGAATTTCAGATCACCAAAAAAACACATAAATTTTGTAGAGGTTCATCCAATGCTTGTTCATACATAAACACATTTCAATTGGCTTGGTACTTTCTCACAAGAAGACCTTTGTACAAATTTCCCCATAGGGTCCAATGTTAAACTAAGTCCGCCTGTGCAGACCATCTTGAATTTCCCATTGGCACAAAAAACATAAGTTTTGTAGAGGTTCATCCAATGCTTGTTCGTACATAAACACATTTCAATTGGCTTGGTACTTTCTCACAAGAAGACCTTTGAACAAATTTCCCCATAGGGTCCAATGTTAAACTAAGCCCGGCTGTGGCGGTCATCTTGAATTTCCGATCGGCACAAAAAACATATATTTTGTAGAGGTTCATCCATAGATCATTCATACAACAAATCAATTCAATTGGCTCAGTAGTTTCTGGCAAGAAGTGCTTTAAAGATAAGTCCAATCAGAATGAATTATCTGCCCCTGGTAGCCATGTTGAATATCTGATCGGCACAAAAAACATAAATTTTGTACAGAACCATCCTATTAACATTCCTGCCAAGTTTGGTTCCATTTGGACAGGTGGTTTCAGAGAAGAAGAGGAAAATGAGAAATGTGGATGCACGACATATGCAAAGTGATGGCAAAAGCTCACATAGCCTTTTAGGCCAGCGGAGCTAAAAAGTGGAATTCTGCTAAAAACCAGAATAAAAAGTCCCTATGCCATAAGTTATTCTTGTTCTGTAGGTCAAAATGTGGAGATACGTCTATCACATTAAGTTACATGGATTTTCCTTTAATAAAAACAGACATTAAAATTGGTATTTGCTGCTTTTCCGCCAAGCATGCGGAGTCTAGGACTGGTCTGGTTGGCTCGGAGTCAGTATAATGTGACCGGGTGGGGTGATATGTCTTCCTGGGGACTATTACCTCATGAGTTAGCATGTCAAAGAAGGTTCATATTTACATTCATATCAAATCAACATTTTCTCTAATATGCATTTTATAACTGCTACTGGACGTTAAATAATAATTTATCCATCCCTTTAATGAGTATAAACACAAACCTTCCAGAGGTTGTTATCACAATAATTGCGGCAGCCATACATTTAAATGATGCCTCGACCGCAGCAATTGCTACAGTGTGTGTTGGTTCTGTTGGTGTTGGTGTGTGTGTTCGTAGTTCTTCAAATAACTGAGTATGGAAAA
Organism: Mytilisepta virgata; assembly: GCA_028015205.1. Classification (NCBI taxonomy): domain Eukaryota; kingdom Metazoa; phylum Mollusca; class Bivalvia; order Mytilida; family Mytilidae; genus Mytilisepta; species Mytilisepta virgata. The sequence goes on from CM051513.1 coordinate 3,306,425, forward strand.
CTGCTGATTCAGCTTCTCTACAGATCTACAATATACAAACAAATAAGATGTAAGAACGTCCCAATACATACAAATAAGATGTACAGTACATACAAATAAGATGCAAGTATGTCCCAATACATACAAATAAGATGTATGTACATCCAAATACATACAAATCTTTTATTCTGAGACAATGTACACTGTACATAAAGTTATCATTTGGTATCATGTTTACAAATTTTTTATATTTGAGACAATGTACATTGTACATAATTTAATCGAATTCTATCATGTTTAATTTTTTATTTCATTGTACATAAAGTTATTGCAAGTTATCATGTGTAAATACAAATTTCTTATTTTGAGACAATGTACACTGTACATAAAGTAATTGCATCCTATCATGTTTATAAATTATTTATGTCGAGACAATGTACATTGTACCTACAGTTATCACATGCTATCATATTTACAAATGTTTACATACAATTCTTTTATTCTGAGACAATGTACACTGTATATAAAGGTATCATTTGGTATCATGTTTACAAATTTCTTAATTTGAGACAATATACACTGTATATAAAGTTATCGCATGCTATAATGTGGAAATACAAATTTCTTATTTTGAGACAATATACATTGTACATAATTCAATCGCATGCTATCATGTTAACAAATTTTTTATTTCGAGACAATGTACACTGTACATAAAGTTATCGTATACTATCATGTTTACAAAGCAATGACCAAGTAAAACCCTACAACCTGCTGTGACAAAGTGATAAATGTTAAATGTACTCTTCGATTACAAAACTCAAATTTAAATAAGAACATAATGTTAACCTTATGCATTATTTGTACAGCTTCTAATGGGTAGTCTCCCTTGGCTGTTTCTCCTGACAACATGACACAGTCGGCACCATCAAGAACAGCATTAGCAACATCACTAGTTTCAGCTCTGGTTGGCCGAGGTTTCTTCACCATACTTTCCAACATCTGAATAAAAATTTTTAAGAATGAAATGGTTTTTCCCAATTATTGCATATTTATAAAGTAAAGATGAATATGAATCTTAAACAACTAAAGCAAATGTGAAATTAATCATGATTTGATACATATTTTTCAATGAGTTGAATGTGTTGGACTTTTTAAGTCATTGCATTCTTTGGAGGACACCTATTATGTATAATATATTATAGAGCTGCTGAGCAACAACAGGGATAGGACAAGTTGGGACATGTGGATTAGTCTTGTTATAATATCTTCAGTTATCTAATAAAACTAGATGTACTGTGAGCATAGCTCACAAAGGATACCCCCCGCTTTGAAGTCCAATTATCTCCCTTGTGTGATATCGGAAAGCAAAGATTTTTCTTCATGCATATCTTTGGATGATGTACTTCCTTTCTATAAAGTTTCGTTGAAATCCATCTAGGAGGAGTTGCACTTACAAGATATACGGACAGACGGACAGACGGACAGACAGACAAACAGACAGACGGACGGACAAGGTGATTCCTATATACCCCCCCAAACTTTGTTTGCAGGGGGTATAAAAAGTTGTTTGAATGACAACAAGCTAGATTTTATATCATAAAAGCCAATCTGCCCATCACCAAAGTGACAATTTTTTCCTTAGAAGATCCACTTAAACATCCATTCGTTCTAAGGATCAAAAACAGTTACTGTTGTTTGTTTGTTGGCAGTTTTCAATTTTTCATTTGGAAAGGAAACCGGAGTATACGCCGATCATCTAGAAAACTGGCAATCCTAGATAAACTTGTCAATAAGGCCAATGGCTAACCTAACTTTGACAAACGTGATAAAAGAAGCTTAATGGACAAATTGGGACTTTAAAAAGCAGTATTCTGCTATAAAACCGAATAAAACCATGTCTGTTTCTTACAATTAAACCACAATGCCCGTTTCTCATTCCTTCCCATGATCCTTTTTGTACTAACCTGTGTAGCACAAATAACAGGTTTTCCGGCTCTGTTACATCGACCGATCATCATTTTTTGTGCCAGAAAAACCTTCTCTGGTGGAATCTCTATACCTAAGTCACCTCTAGCTACCATTATTCCATCTACCTGCTCCAAAATTTCATCAAATCTACAAAACAAAATCTGTAATATATTAGATAAACTGCTAAGTACCACGAAAGCAGAAAGGTCATGTACAGATGGAATTCATCACAAATACTGAAATATCTTCTGCCACATGTAAAGTACAATACAATTTCAAAAATAATGGCCAATGAGCAAAGAAAATTTATTGAAAACATAGGACAAAATCATTTTCAGGAATAAAACACAAACTTGATCTTTTATCTGTTAATATACCCCATCAGACTAAAATTATTACATTTTGTGTGGCGAAATACCTGGATTTCCGAGTGAAAATAAAATCTGTTATTTCATCAAGTGATTGGTTTAGTTCAGTTTAGTTGGGGTTTTACGCTGTTTTCAGCACATTTGGCTATTTCTTCGCGGCCAGTTTTTATTGGTGGAGGAAGTACCGGAGAGAACCACCGACCCTCGGCAGGAAAATTGGCAATCCTTGTCAATTTAGATCGAAGTCGAACACACCCCGCCACAGGTGAGATTCGAACTCGCAACCTCAGTGTTGACAGGCTAGTGATCATTAGTAGTCATGACGAACTACCTAGACCACTCGGCCACCGAGGCCCCCACCAAGTGATTGGAAAATTCATATTTCACTCTAGAAAGTGACAAAACAATTGCCATCACCAACAATGTTACTATATAAAAGTCACATAAAAACACAATCCCTTGTATTATCTTGTTAAACCTTCTGAACAAATGGAATAATTAAGTCAATATAATAAACAGAATAACTAATATTGAAATTCAACTACCAAAAATCTACAACTTGTGATCATAAGACACTAATTATTCACTCGTGCACGCATTCATGAATTAATGTGTTATTTGGTCCTCATATATTTTAAGGTATTTAAATTTCAAGATTAGTTATACTTTAATTATTACATTATCCTCAGTGAAATATCATGATTTAGAGTGAAAATCCAACACTTCACTAGTGGAGAGAAGTAATATTTCATCCTAGGAAATATCGTGACAATAGCCGTCGCCAACGTTACTATACAAACATCTACACATTGTGATATATAAAAAAAAAATCTCTTGTATTAAATCATTTCTTCTTTTCAATATATGAAGTTATGAAACTTAAAGCTAGGGAATAAATTTTTTTTCTCCCAATTATTTTGAAACTTTGGCCTTGGTTTGGGGGTCTTCTTTTACGACGGTTATTATTAGGTGTTAAACCAAGTGCAGGAGGGATATTTGATGATATCTAGGTCTACGTGTGCTCGACTGCTTCATGTTTGTCATACAACACAAACACTTACTTTTTTACTCCTTCGTGATTTTCTATTTTAGCTATAATCTTGATATTTTTTCCTTTTTCTCCTAAAATTTCTCGAATTTCTTTGATATGAGATCCACTCCTAATAAATGATGCAAACACCATATCAACCTACCAATATAAATGTCAAGACTGTTTAAAATTACTCAGATTCAGAATCAAGATTCAAAATTCATTAGGATTAAAAACATCATATCCTTGCCTTGATTATTCAATGGCTTATCTCTATTCTAATTACCAGATTTTAGGTTTAAGAAAGAAAATTTTCACCACTGCTGGGTGTCAAACATTCACTGCAACTTGTATTTCAGAAATATCTTAAAAAATCTTTGAAAAAATAAGGAACTGTCTGACTGACAGCAAAACACATTTTTGTTGACCGTTTGAGCCACTTGAATGCCGCCCTCCCGTTTGCCTGTCTGCCTGCTCGCCCACCTCAGATTACCAAAATAATAACACGATTGTTCGCAGTAGAAAATCCGGCTTATAAAAACTTATACTGTACAACTTAATTTTTTTTAGTCATAAAAACGGTCTGCCTCCTCAATTCTTATAAAAATGGCCTAAATTGTCCATGGGAGCAGTTTTACCATTATCTGTGTGCTAATCATGGATTTTGTGTAAAAATATTACATCAAAATGAACAATTGTGACATTCTTCAACCAGTCCCAATTCTGTTTCTAAAAACTGGGACCACGCAAACTTCTATCATATATACACAATTGTTATTCATAATACAGACTTTTAGTTTAGCAACATTTTTTTTATATGAATATGAGTTGCAAAAGTATATTGGACACACACTAGATGCTACTACTGTAAATTCAGAAATTATTGCGTGCATTTTTTATTGCGATTTTGTCATTTTAGACCAAAATGCAATTTAAATTTTTGCGATATTGAGAAAACTCCCGCTTCATGCATGTAAAAAATTCCAAAATGCGAGTTTAAATTATTGCGAATAAAATAATAAAAACATCGCAATAATTTCGGAATTTATAGTAATTAATTATTATAAATAAGACAATAATAATACAAAGCTAACAAGTCTTATAAGATCTTTTTTCTTGATACTGCAAATGACAGAATGATTTCTAATGAAAAAACTCAGACTTGCTTTTTCTTTCTTTTTGGGGGGCAAAAGATACATTTCTACAATATAATACCCAGTTAGTAAGAATGAGTTATCAGTGTAATTAATACCTTCTTAGCTTTTGTTTCTGCCAGCACATTACGTTTTATTTATGCCAATTAACATTTGCAGTACACAATTTATGTAAATTTTTGAGTTATCTCCACCTTTCTGAATTTTTGTTGATATTTTTCTCTGGAGACCAAATTGGAAACTAAGAATAACTGTGATATTTTGAATATTTAGGGCTTTCAGTTGTAAATGTTCAAACATGTACCATTATATTAATCATATCCTACAAAATCATAAAAAAATACTTTTAATATAATCTAAAACAAATCCTGACACAAGATGTTCCATTGAGTTACCTACCCCTTGTTCAACACCAAACTGTAAATCTTTTTTATCTTTTTCTGAGACAGCTGGTAAGTCTACAGGTGTACCAGGTAGATTACAGCCTTTTTTACTACCAAGATCACCTCCATTCTCTATTTCACATAACAACCAGTCATCTCCTACAATATAAATACATTTGACTCTCATTATCTCGAACACAATCAAGTCGAAATTCTGGGTAACTCGAATTATATGTTTGTACCCTCAACAGCAGAGACTATACAGATTTACTCCTGATATCTCAAATTCTCGCTGAATTCGAACTAGATTTTCAGGTCCCAATGGATTCGACATAATGAGAATTGACTGTACATACATACTTTATATATTCCATTTATATTCCTTGTACTGGGGTAATATATATATACACTATTTAAATTTATATCATCAAAAGTCCCCCCCTTTACAAATTTATCAGACAGACAAAAGTTATATGATATTCTCAATTGTGAAGATCCTGATATATTAAACTCTGTTGGCAAATTTTTACATGTTAATATGCCATGAGTCTTTATATTTTATATAATCATGCTTTATTTATTTACATTTTGTACATTGAATGTTTTCTGTCATGCAGTTGTCTAATTTTCTGTCAATCAAGTAACTTCTTCCCTTTCAATGTTTTTATTTGTTACTCTGTTACTTATTGCCCCATTGAGGGCCCTTAATTGGTTAATAAACATTATCTTATCTTATCTTATCTTATACAATACATAGTCTTTGTCAGAAAATATAAAATTTATTTGGGCGAGCCTTAGAAACATGAGAAAAGGCAAGCTTTAGCAAGCCTTTTCCCCACATTTCGCAGCGAGCCCAAATAAATTTTATATTTTCCGATAGTGATTTTGTATTGTCTTTATCCTGCAATCCCCTTTAGATGCGTAAAATGCCTTAAAATTATGTTTGAATTTGAAATCCAACTGCCGTGAAAATGCGGGAAACGGCATGACGTCATCTGTTACATTTACTACGCTCCTCGTGCTCTTCATGTAAACAAGTACCAGTAGAGTTTATTAGGTTATTGACCTAATACGACTAAAGTCTATTCTATCTCTGTTATTAGACCGGAAATGGCATGATTGCACGATAAATATTTGTAGACTGCATTCTTTAATCTGTAGCAATGATGTTAGAAAAATTCTATTAAAAAATAAATTTCTGTAAATTGGAAAATTAACGCATCCACTTATTACTGCAAAAAAATACACACAAATATTAATAACTTATGTGTACATGCTGCAACAGAATATTACAAGCAAATTTTAAAATAAAAGTCTTAACTAACGCAATCCTTACCCTTTCACATAATTTGCATTATTAATAAAAACATCTCATTAATTTCTAAATTTAAAGTATATCATACATCATGCTGTCCTTAGAAAATTGTGAAAATGCAAAACTTATTCGCTAAATTCGCTCTTTTTGTTTTGATTTCCAATAATTTTACATTGAAACTCAATTTTGTACCTATTTCTAGCAATTTTAAAAAAATTAAGGAGTAAAATAGAACTCAAAAGCAAAAACACCCTGCCCTTCCAGGTGAATACAATTTGCTCCATATTGGACACTGTATTAATCTGTCATAATTTCTATTATACAGTGGGCAACATATGATATGCCTATAACAGTTGTTTATTTCACTGAATTGATCTCCTAGGCCAAAATTTGTCACTCTTGCAAAAAGAACATTTGAGACAGTTTATTTTTTTTGAGTCTTTCAATTTATCTAATATCTGTTTTTACAAAATTAAAATAATAAATATTTAAGGAACATGCCTAAGTTTTAAGACAAATTGATGAATTGTTGACAACAGAAATCAACTATGACCTTCTAATTTCCAAATCAAATTTGGTATGACTTGTTTGTTTGCACAATAATTTAAAATTTATTGAAACAATATTTAGTGCTGTCAAATGAAATTCATAAATTACAACACTACATTCATTTTATTACTGAATTGTGTCAATCATTTATAAATGTTGATTATGCTAACGTTTCTAAATTGATATTATACCGGAACATTTACGAATAAAAACAAAATATGACACAGGGAACCAGACAACAATACAAACAAGAGGCTCAAGAGAATTGAGCCTGTTTAGTTCACATGACAGTCCCACAATCAATCCATTTTATTTCAAGTGAAAATTGTAATGACCTTCCATAGATGTTTCATACCAAGTATCAGTTAATTTGTCTATATGGTTTCAGAGGAGGAGATTTTTGAAATTTTGACCAATCAGAAATAAGAATTCATCATAGCTGCCATATTAGCTGTCTGACTGGGACGAAATATGCAAACTGTATAAAGATCCTTCCATAGATGCTTCATACCAAATTACAGCTCATTTGGCTTTGTGGTTTCATAAAATTTTATTTTTGAAATTTCGACAATTCAGAAATAAGAATTCATCCTGGCGGCCATATAAATTCTTTGACCGGAACAAAATATGCAAAATTTATAAAGGTCCTTACATAGATGCTTCATACCAAGTTATAGTTCAGTTGGCTTTGCGGTTTCAGAGGAGAAGATTTTTTAAATTTTGTCCAATCAGAAATAAGAATTCATCATGGCAAACATATGAGTTGTCCAACCGAAACAAAATATGCAAACTTTATAAAGGTCCTTACGTAGATGCTTCACAAGTTTCAATTCATTTGGCATAGGAGGCATCATTTGGCAGAGGAGAAGATCAAAATGTAAAAGTTTACAGACGGACGCATAGTGAAGACAAAAGCTAACATGGCCCTTTGGGCCAGGTGAGCTAAAAGTGGTAGTCGAAAAATCAGAGCCAAACGGGAATACGTTTTCATTGTATTAATGCCCTTTTCACAGAGTTATTTGAGGTAGGAATTTTTATCTCAGTTGTTGGTTTCAATCTCTTTTTAACAAAATTAGGTATATAATGTCGACAATGGTGGGGATCGATCGTATGTAAAAAGTTGTTCCCTTGAATTGATATCGAAAAGTCGCCAGAAAAAAGTCTCATGGGCCTGTAGTACTACATAATACCCATCCCTTTCTCAACTTCATTTCCAGAGATAAAAATGTGTTATAATGTATAACTGAATACCATACACAATTTCAAGAGTTCAATCAGTTAACTTGAAAGCAATCTAGGATTAAGTTACCTTTTTCTTTAACAATAACAGATATTAGTCCATCATCTATATAGATTCGTCCTCCTACACTCATCACCTTGGTAATATTTTTATAATCAACATATAACAAGTCAGCAGAGCATTCTTCATAATACTTTTCATCTGTAGTCAATTTGATCACGCCTCCTGTCTTCAGAGAAATTTCAGCAGAGGCTCCCTAAACATCCAATAACACAGGTGGAAATAAATAACTATTGAAAATTGATATCTATTGTTTGAGACGATTTCATATAAATCAGTTAAACTGGAATTGCATAAAGAACTTAGCTGAGAAATGTATAGTTGCAGAAATTACGAAAATCTGGCATATTCCAGTTAAAGTTCTTATTGATTATTGTTTGTTCTCCTGGTTTCATTACTTTCTCAGACTTCATTTGGCTTAATTATCTTTTTACAATACCAAGCAATGTAATTTATTTAGAGCGATGAAATAAAATCTTTAAATTTTGTTACAGTGCTGAAAATTCAAAAAATAATTGGTGGCAGCCTAGTGTTTGTAAGTAATTCTACATACAGGTGTCAAATGTATACATCATTTACATGTATATAGTAGCTGCCTGAAATATAAAATAATTTACCCCTTTAAGCAGTCCCGTCCTGATTTCTGGACCTTTCGTGTCAAGTGCAATGGCTACTGGTCTCGGATGGGTGAATTTACTAACAGCTTCTCGTACATTCTGTATGGTTTGTCCATGATACTGGAAAAGATACATGTCCAACATGTTTTTTATGGCTATTATGTTTAAGGCCGGGTACCCAACAATTAGACTAAAATAGATTTGGCTCGTTTAATTTCCATAAAATTTTGAAGAAATATTTACTTTGACCTGGTGACAAAAATATAAAAATTTTAAGAAATTTGAACCACACAATTTACGGGAATAATTTCATTGGATATACAGCAGTTTCACAAACACTAATTTTCATCATTGAGAAGCTTGATTCCTCTTTACTAATAGTATGTGATTAAAACATTCAGCTGATTTTTAGAGTTAACTCCCCTAGGTGTTCTGTACCCCTTAAAATAAAATTACAAAGATCTTTATTATATTCTAAGTCATCCATGATCATAGTTTCAAATATCTCTGACATTACATGTGACATCCACAGATAATCCCATTATACAAATGAAAACTGTTCCTATGGTAACCATTGGATCACAATGTAAGGATGCAAAAAAATTGATTATTCTAGTAAATACAGTGTTATATGTTATGAAGTATAATCATGCCTGCTCTCTCTCACTTTCATAACAAATGATAAATATTGATTATTACATGGCATTTTTCATACAAGATGCTTTTTCAGCTCTAGGGTCATGATATCAGACAGGATGATATGTGACAGAGGGATGATATAAAGAATATAATTCTAACTAACCGACTGGAAACGGCTGAGTATTTATGGATCAGCATGTAATAACATTTACTGAAAGTCATGTGATAAATTCCGGAAGCAGTTAATAACAATTTCATATCAGTTCGCTAAGCCAATTAATCGCTTTATTAAATATTAAAATTTATTAGTTATTTACTGTAAATATATCTGATTATGTTAAATATTCTCATTTTTACAATTACATTGAGTGTGGTGAAATACCGGAATTTCCGAGTGAAATCGAATCCGATAATTCACCTAGAGAAATCTAAAGTCATATTCACTCTAAGAAGCGACATAACAAAAGCCGTCGCCAACAATGTTGCTATACAAACGTCGTTGCGTAGTTGCATAAAAACATAATCCCTTGTATTTTCTCATTAAATCTGATGAATACACAGAATATGTCAATGTAATAAACAGAATAACTAATCTCGAAATTCAAATACCAAAAATCTACAACTCGTGACCGAAAAACACTAATAATTTACTCAATGAGCTACATGCATTCGTGAATTAATGTGTTGTTCGGTAACTCGATGTAGATTTTTAAGTATTCGCATTTCAAGATTAGTTATACTATAATTATTTTTAAAAATCCAATGTGATTCCTTGCAATATTATTTCCCTAATGTGATCATCTAAATATAGTCTATTAAATATGAATATAGCTGCAAAATCTGATTTGTACTAATTTTAAATCTCTTTCATAGCCAGTATAAGTTCAGAGCAGTTGTACGTATCTAAATGGATAAATACACACTGATGATGAGCAAACGGGAAATATTTCATCAAATCACATTCCGCAATGTTTGAAATCAATCTGCACGTTGTAAAAATTTGAAAATTATCAATTGATATGAATTAGAGAGATAAGTGGGCATGATATTTTCCAAAGCAAAAAAGTTAAACTACTATTCCAGTGACAAACAAAAATTATGAATGAAATCTGATTACAGTATAGCTTGTAATAGTAAGTAATTTCTAAAAGCAATTGTGGTCATTATTTTCCCTTTTTTGAATTTTTGTAAGTATTAAAAACATCGAATTAATTTCTGAATTGGACTGTTAGTCCTCATTTGCATCATCCCCTTCGATACTAAAGCAACAAAAAATTTGATGGATGATGGATGAGTTATTGTTTAACGTCCAGTGTCAACCATTAAGAGCACACCAGGACAAGAACATGTTTATATGATATGAATATGATACCTGATTTGTACTAGACTGACACACTAGCTCACGAGGTAACTGTCCGCAGGAAAACATATCTCTCCACTAAGACACATTATACAAACTCCGAGACAACAATTCCTTGCCTCTTACTCCTTTATGCCACGTGCTTGGCAGAGAAACGGTGTACTCATTGCTTCAGCCACATGTATGACATGATGTTTATATTATTTGTGTTGATAAGTACTGAAATTATCATCAAAGTAGGGTGTCAAGTCCCTCAGGCAAAGCCCACCTTACTTAGATTCTGGCTAAATGTTTAGGCGCATTTGGTTGTATTGTTTACACTGTTTTGGTCTCATAGGTGAAAGTACAGAAGGTGCAAAAAAACAGAAATTGGGAAGAATCCATTTGCTTATATAGGAATATATAAAGACTAAAATTGTCAAAATCCAGAAATCCAGAAAATGCGGGAAAATTTTCAGAGATGTGGTCTTGATTTTTTGGCTTTCTGAATAATCCAGAAATGAATATTATACACATTCCCCATTTTTGGTACATATGAGTTGTCTCTCATTTGTGGAATTATCGGCTGTTTGGAGGTGTCTTCCATAGCAATCAATGTACAAATTGTCATTTTTCTGCAAAATATTTTTAACTTTCGAACAATATCCTCCATACACAATAGTTTTTAAATATATTTTCTCACATTTTTCAACGTATGATGAAAGCCTTCCTAATTCAATATTTTCATAAAAAAAATAAAAGTAATTTTTGCCCTTCATGTTAAATATACAAGACACCTTCTGTCAGGAAAGATAACTCATGCATATGGGAGACAACTCCAACAAACAATAAATTATTCCAATAGACAGGAGGTAATACTGTATAAATAGCATAATTCAACATTTTGAAGTCAACAGTTTTGTATTTATGACATCAAGAATTTGCATGAAAATAAGGATTTACTGGACATTTGTCTATTGCTGTCCTAGTTCATTTTTTTTTACTTCAGAAGCACCTAAATATCCTACAAATTCCAGAAAATCAAGGTTCTCCCAGGCTTATATACCAGTGCTGTAATTTTTTACCACTATGCTATAAGTTTAATCCACTGTGCAATTAATTTGGACCAATGAATATATTTTTTACTTTTGAAGCAGTGGTCTGTTCCCTTTTTCCTTAGTTTACATTAGGGAAAACTAGAATATTTAAATCCAATAATATTTTACACAATAATTTATTACTTCTTATAAAATCCCAGAAATCTTATTCTTATTAACTGCTTCTTATTACAATAATAGAAAGGTTCGTTACAAACCAGTGTGAATTTTTTACCACAATGATGTTAAAAATTTCTTCTTAAGGATGCTCGCTGGTCATGTTTTGGTCTTTTAGTCAGATTTTTCGGAATCCTCGGGTTTTATCCATTTCTTAAATATGAAATTTTTTGCCCATGAACCCCCACTTTTTCTTTTATAATTCAATCATATATACCTTAAAATGGTATTTGACAAAATTTTATCAAATCCTTTTTATTTTTTCATACATCTTTGAGACAGTGAAGTTGTCAATGCAAAGACAATGAAAAATCCGAGAAAACCCATTTCCTGCAAATTTTGAAGGCCTTATAGCTCTAAAATGAGCACATGAACCTATATTTTTTTCTTGCTTATTTATTTACTATTCATATGTTCTCTCAAACTAAAACACCTATTTCAAATCCTATTTATTTCCCATTAGACCAGCAATCATCCTTAATGAAAAACATTCAGCCTCTATCAAACAACTAACCTCATAAGTTCCATGAGAGAAATTAAGACGAGCTATATTCATGCCCTCTATCATCATTTTCTGTAATGTCGGAATAGCTACACATGCTGGACCTGTAAACAGATGATTCATTTGATTAAAATTCCTTCAACATTGAGCATTTCTCTTATTTCCATAATAACCAAAAACATATTAAATTCAATAATTTTGTCATAATTTGTCCTTTACCGTGACTAAAATTAATTTCAGTCATTTTGAAATTCATTTGGGTCAAATTGTGTATCAAGCTAACAAACCTGCACTTGGTGTGACATGTCACAGACTGGTACCTTTACCTATATTACAAAAGGACTCTATGGCACAGATAATTCCTGACATACGAACTTCATGTGGTTCTGAGTCTATGTTGTTTACAGATATGTTCTAAGTCGGACCTGTGACAGACAGGTACCCTTACCTATAGTACAGAATGAACTTCATGTGGTTCTGAGTCTATGTCAAGTTTACAGATATGTTCTAAGTGGGACCTGTGACAAACTGGTTCCCTTACCTATAGTACAGATGATTCCTGACATACGAACTTCATGTGGTTCTGAGTCTATGTCGTTTACAGATATGTTCTAATTCGGACCTGTGACAGACAGGTACCCTTACCTATGGTACAGAATGAACTTCATTTGGTTCTGAGTCTATGTCAAGTTTACAGATATGTTCTAAGTGGGACCTGTGACAAACTGGTTCCCTTACCTATAGTACAGATGATTCCTGACATACGAACTTCATGTTGTTCTGAGTCTCTATCAAGTTTACAGATATGTTCTAAGTGGGACCTGTGACAGACAGGTACCCTTACCTATAGTACAGATGATTCCTGACATACGAACTTCATGTGGTTCTGAGTCTATGTCAAGTTTACAGATATGTTCTAAGTGGGACCTGTGACAGACAGGTAACCTTACCTATAGTACAGATGATTCCTGACATACGAACTTCATGTGGTTCTGAGTCAATGTCGTTTACAGATATGTTCTAAGTGGGACCTGTGACAGACAGGTAACCTTACCTATAGTACAGATGATTCCTGACATACGAACTTCATGTGGTTCTGAGTCAATGTCGTTTACAGATATGTTCTAAGTGGGACCTGTGACAGACAGGTAACCTTACCTATAGTACAGATGATTCCTGACATACGAACTTCATGTGGTTCTGAGTCTATGTCAAGTTTACAGATATGTTCTAAGTGGGATCTAGCATATGCAGCCTGTAGCTGTTGAGATTGTCTATAGTATGCCCCTTCCTGGTCCATTCTGTCTATATCCAACTGTAAAAATCATTGAAATATTCATTTTTTCTAATAAATCATATACATGTATGTATGTACAAATATCTTAAAATCTATGTAACAGGTTTCAGGTGTAACACTATCAAATCCCAAGGAATGATACACTTTAGGCCCCATCAAGTTAATTTGTAGATTCTCATCCCCGCCCGCCCCATCTCAAAAGGGCCCGCCCCAATTTTTTTTATTTTTCATTTTTCGTCAATACGAATATCCGTATTTCATACATGTCCGTATCCGTCTTCAACCTATTTTTTATCGCCATAACTAATACTTCCGGTCAATAAAAAATAAAAAATAAAATCCTCCCACCCGCCCCATTTTTTTTGTGACAGGTGGATGAGAATCTACAAATTAACTTGATGGGGCCTTATTGAAAAAAGTCAATTTTTTCAATTCCTGAAAATTAATGGATTATAAGTAATGATTTTATTCAGTTTGTGAGTGAGCTGGCTTAGATAACATTTTTGTACATGTATATCAAAAGCTTCCTTATATTAATTTATTATTATATAATTAATTATTATTGAATTAATAAGGGAAGTTTTAAGTTCAGAAAGTATGCATACCTGAGTATGAATCCAAACCCTTGCAGCAAAGATTTTATCTCCATATATTATGGAATGTCACTTTTAACACATACAATTACATAAACAAATTGCTAAATATAGAAATATATTTTATTTCCATTCGTGTTATTGACAGTCACTTCAAAATATTGCCAAAAAATTTGTCAACTAAATATATTAACTATTTTTAGCAATTTTTTGTCACATTTTATTTTGTGAGGAAACATTTCTAAAATCTTTCCTGGTCTAAAATGAGATAAGTCTATATATAAATCACAAAATATTCTTAAATTCATGTACGTTATGGGTAAATGCTTAAAATACTTTAAATAATTTTTATCCTGTGTTCTTTACTACATTTACAATACATTGTTTTGTCATTTAGATACATGTTTTAAAATATATAAACTGTACACTATATTAACAAAGCTTATATACAATAGAAATATATATCCATGTCCCTTGAAAATATACATGCATATATCTGAATAACTATAGACAAGCTGTAAGTGATTCTATAAATAGGGCCAAATATAAATTTATTTCTGTTTCCTGCTAAATGAATTATTTTAGTATATTGCTTTCTTTTCAGGTTAAACTTTTATTTTGAAATTTTACGCACCGTTTGATTTGTTAAATATTTTGCATCTATTATCAAAGACTAAATTGTTAATTTCTACTATGCTTTCATAAAGGGGAATCCCCCTGTTTTATAGCCACTGTGGTTAAATTGTAAGTACTCACTGTAATTTTGTTTCTCTCAATTAAGGAATGTTTAAGATATAACCTGGTTTGGATCAATTTACCCATAACTGACCCAAACCAGGTTACTGAAGTATAACCTGTTAAAAAATTTGAAACATTTCTTATAATTTAATTTCAAAACAGAAGTACAATGATTTCTCGATTCAAACATCAATAATGACATGGGAATATTTGAATTTACAAGAGGCGGATTAATCAGTTACTGACGTCACAAGATCAAACCCGGTTATACAGTATAACCAATGTTGATCTATGCTGTTCAGCCAATCAAAATGCAGTATTCAAATCAAATTTAATTATTTTGGAAAAATCTCAATTCCCACTAATATTATGCAGGTTATTTTTTGAAAGATTGAGAAAAATTACAGTCAAACCTTATTTGTGGCATGTTAAAACTAGAGGCTCTCAAGAGCCTGTATCGCTCACCTGGATTTAACTTTTCACCTTGAGCAGACCTAAAAATTTAAGTGTTGCAGTCAATTTGGCTGGTTTTTCTATAGGATTCTGTGTTAAACTAATTTCAGCTGTGGCAGCCATCTTGGTTTAGTCCAGGTCAACGGATACATTTCTAAAAGAGAACCATTTAAGGACCATTTCTGCTAAGTCTTGTTCCAACTGGCTAAGCGGTTTCAGACAAGAAGATTTTTAACTGAATTTTTCTATAGGGTCCAATATTTAACAAACTTCGGTGTGGCAGCCATCTTGGTTGACAATCCACGTGATCAGACATATTTCTGAAAGAGGATCTCCTAAGGACCAATGCTGCCAAGTCTGGCTCCAATATGTCAAGTGGTTTCAGACAAGAAGATTTTTCAATTAATTTTTCCATAGGGCCCTATGTTAAACTAAGTTCTGCTGTGGCGGCCATCTTGGTTGACAGTCTGGGTCGTCGCACAAAAATTCTGAAAGAGGACCATCTAAGGACCCATTGCTACCAAGTCTAATTCTAATTGACTTGGTGGTTTCAGACGAGAAGATTTTTGAGTGAATTTCCCATAGGGTCCTATGTTAAACTAAGTTCTGCTGTGGCGGCCATCTTGGTTTACAGTCCACGAAATTTGACACATTTCTGAAAAAGGACCTCCTAAGGACCAATGCCGCCAAGTCCTGCTCCAATATGTCAAGTGGTTTCAGACAACACAATTTTTCAATGAATTTTCCTATAGGGCCTATGTTAAACTAAGTTCAGCTGTGGCGGCCATCTTGGTTCACAGTCCGGGTCATCAGACACACCTCTCTAAGAGGACCATCTAAGGACCATTGCTGACAAGTCTGGTTCCAATTGGTCAAGTGGTTTAAGGCAAGAATATTTTTCAATGAATTTTCCCATAGGGCCCTATGTTAAACTAAGTTCGGCTGTGGCGGCCATCTTGGTTAACAGTCCGGGTCATTGGACATATTTCTGAAAGAGAACTTCCTAAAAACCATTACTGCCAACTTTGGTTCCAACTGGCCTTGTAGTTTCATATAAGAAGGTTTTTGAAATTCACCCCCCCCCCTTTTTTTTCTATTTTTAGTAACAGCAGCCATGGAAGTCGGGGATGCCAGACATAAGTTTGGAAGGGGGCCAGCCAAGGACCATTCCACCAAAGTCTGGTCTCAATTGGCTCAGTGGTTTGAGAGGAAAAGATCTTAAAAGCAAAGTTTACGCTGAATGCCGTCTTTAAAGGGCAAAAACTCCTATAAGGGGTCAATCAACGATTTTGGTCATGTTGACTTATTTGTAGATCTTACTTTGTTGAACATTTTTGCTGTTTACAATTTGTCTTTATCTATAATAATATTCAAGATAATAACCTAAAACTGCAAAATTTCCTTAAAATTAAAAATTCAGGGGCAATAACCCAATAAAGGGTTGACCGATTCGTCTGAAAATTTCATGACAGGTAGATCTTGACCTGATGAACATTTTTACCCCATGTCAGTTTTGCTCTAATTGCTTTAGTTTTTGAGATATAAGACAAAAACTGCAGTTTACCCCTATGTTCTATTTTTAGCCATGTCGGCCATGTTGGTTGACAGGCGGGGTCATCGGACATATTTTTTAAACTAGATACCCTAATGATGCTTGTGGCCAAGTTTGGTTCAATTTGGCCCAGTAGTTTCAGAGGAGAAGATTTTTGTAAAAGTTAACAGACGACGACGACGGACCACGGACGCCAAGTGATGAGAAAAGCTCACTTGACCCTTTGGGTCAGGTGAGCTAAAAAATGAAGTTGCAGTCAAATGCATTTTTAATTAACAAAATTTTCTTCTTTTCTTGTTTTTTCTGTATGAAAATCTTATGTTGGGTTGCCGGTTAGTTAAAATCTGAGTTGGTCAAACAGAGATAAAATTTTATTATGCCTAAAATCCATTTACTTTAGATATAAAGTAAGCACAAGCATCAGCATTAAGTAGATATCCTATGTAAACTATCACAAAAATTTTAATGCACAAGATGAGCAAAATACATTGATATATGACTCATCAGTTGTGTTCAAATCAGGTTTTTATGAAAATCTTCAATGTTTCTTTGTTTTATTGAGGTTATACCCGATTCCATT
Organism: Mytilisepta virgata; assembly: GCA_028015205.1. Classification (NCBI taxonomy): domain Eukaryota; kingdom Metazoa; phylum Mollusca; class Bivalvia; order Mytilida; family Mytilidae; genus Mytilisepta; species Mytilisepta virgata. Next base: position 3,324,058 of record CM051513.1, read on the forward strand.
TCATGATAGATTTCATTCCAAAACTGCACCTCAATATTACCTAGGCTCAATTTTTAATTTATTTTCAGTAAATTACAATTTCTGGACAGTCTTGTGTCCATTAAGAAACCAAATGAAAATGTTTTTTCGTCACTTTCCTGTAATTTAGGCTATTTCCGCCAAAAAAAAATCCAGGACCAAACATTTAATTTAATATTGGATGTAACAAGTCATTTGATTGGTTAATTTTTTTTGTCTATCACATCACAGATTAAATTTCTCTTTTGTACTATGATGTCACAAAGGAAAATCCCTTGCTTTGTTATATGTTAAAACTAAATCATAAAGATCGACTTTGAAATAACCTCAATGCATAAGATGAAAACTTTACAATAATCTGCTAAGTCCTGTGACTTGGGTTATTTCTCCATATAATGAAAATAAATTACATTCAATCCTTAAATAACTACTATATACAGGTAGTTGCTTTCTTTTCATCATTTTTTTCACAGAGAACAAAAAAATTCAAATCTCAATAAAAGGAAAAAAAATTACCTCAATTGATTCCAGTCAAAATAAATGACTCCTACAAAAAAATCCTATAGTGACAACTTATACTGGATCACATCAACAGAAACCTTTTTTCCCACAAAGAAGTTGCAGAAAAAAATGCAATGTAATCAAAATTAGGTTAAATTAAAATTCTGCTTACAGAAATAAGGTCAAATTCAAAATAAGATTTATTGACATGTAGTCCATGAAATATGATCCTGACCGATAAGTTCTGGAACATTTAATTACCCAATATAATTATCAGTATGATCATAAATAATCTACCTTTAGTAATTTTAATATTGATCTATATAATTTTACTGAAGCAGGACTTTTCTATTTCCAATTATTTTCAAAAACCTTGGCAAAAATGCAATTCCATACAGTTATAGAGGTGTCAGAAAGTAGTTCAAGCCTTGAAGTGTATCAAATTTCTTTCAATTCACTTCTTTTTTTGTTTTCGGTGACATTTCTACAAATAAAATAATTCACCCTACAACTGCCAACTGGCCTATTTACTATTCAAATATAGGGGGTAAAATATTTTTTTCAATATTCGGATAGTAACAGATCATCTGGTACCCTTGTCTTCACTTGGTATTAAAGTTTGTATCGGGTTCTGGTTCACAGAGTCATGTTATTACATTGATGACAGTAATTTATTGTAATTTCCAGTGAAAATATCGAATTTATTTTCACTGGAAATTACAATAAATTACTGTATTAAAGTTTGTATCGGGTTCTGGTTTACAGAGTCATGTTATTACATTGATGACAGTAATTTATTGTAATTTCCAGTGAAAATAAATTCGATATTTTCACTCAGTGAAAGATCGGTTTTTATTTAACGTTGTCAAGGGCATTACTAACAAATGACATTTGTGACGTCGACAGATTCAGGAAGGGATCTAAGGAAAATATGACACTTTTGAAGACATTTTTTGTCTATTTTATCAATGTAATAAACAGTATAACTAATTCAAGAATTTGAATATCGACAATATTCAACTCGTGACCGGAAAACACTAATAATTCCCTCATGCGCTGTGCGCATTCGTGAATCAAGGTGTTTTTCGGTCACTCGTTGAATATGTTGTGATATTTAAATTCTTCAATTAGTTATCCTATAATTCTCCTTAGATTTCACGCCACAAAATTTGCATCCTTAAATTAAGCTAGAAATGGGGCTTCCTGATGAAATACAACAATGAATTGTTGCTGGATAAAAACAATATACATGGATAATACGTTCAATTGAACTGCCACAAAACATGTGAGAAATGCTAGGAAAACCTATTTCTATGACATGTACAAATTTGTATATTTTCCTGACAATAGAATAAGACAACAACCCAACCAAAGAGCAGTTAACAGCTCAAGGCTACCAATGGGTCAACGCATCCAAAGGTGGGCTTCATATATTTATCTTCGTTTGAAAGGAAGTTACTATGTGAGATATGTCTGTTATTACTGTGCACTTATTGTCTTCATCAATATGTCCATAAGTGGTCTGTGATAAAGAAAATAACTATATTACTTCTTTGTTTAATTGATATTCATATGTTTTGTTGAAGAATATCAATTAAATGGTTCTTAAATGTTGGTTTAACAGATTTTTCAGTGTGATTGTTGATATTGTGGCAGTCAGCTTTTACTGGTAGAGGAAGTCAGAGATCAGGAAGATAACCAATTCTAATTTCAAGAAAAACTAGTTGCAAATTCTGAACAGTTAGAAAATCATGATAAATAATTCTATAGGCAGTTAAACAAAAAATAGGTTTTAAAAACTGTTAACAGTTAGAAATATAAAAAAAAAAAACATGTCACTGAGCCTGTTTCTGCATCAAAACAGCAAGTTCCCATTCTTTATGTACTGTCTAGCAGACATTTTCTCTCTCAAAACCCAAAGGCAAATTAAATACCATATATATATATACATGTATGAACATTATCCAAACAATTTCACCCATTTTACAACAGCTTAATGTAACCTGTGTAAAGTTGAATATTACTCAATGGCCTTATCCTGATAAAGTTGATTTGTATGAAATATGAAAAAGAAGAAATGCATTTCAATTTCTATGCATAAAAATTGCAAATGTAATAAAAAATCATTCTGTAAAAATTTGGCAAACATAAGCGCAGATAAATAAAAATTTGTAATCGATGAAAAATACAACATGTATAAGCAAGCATTTGGCAAATGAAAGAGAATATTTTTTGCAGAAGCTACTGGTGGCATATTTTGTTGAAATAAAAAATAAAGACAGTGTTTGAGTGTCAGCAAACCGTATTTTCCTTCATCACTGTATAGAGCTGCCCAGCACTTGCATGATCAACCAACCACCCGCCTGCCCATCTGCCTGCTCACCTGCCTGCCCACCCACATGCAGCGCATCACCAATTTAATAACCAGAATATATTTTTGTTGGAAAATTAGGTTAAAATAAGAAGATATAAAAGTAGATAATATATTTCTGGTGTGGTTGCGCTTACAATGGACAAAACCTCCTACAATACAAAATACATACAGTAATAAATATTATCAACATATTGTAATCTAACACATCACTATTGTTTCTTTCTAAAAAAGTTTTTCCCTTATCAGAACACATAGTATTTATAGGTTACAACATTCTATTTTTATCAAATGCACTGTTTATTTTATTGCTTATTTTATTGCATAAAATACTGTAAAAATTTAATACTTAGGCCACATCAAATTCACTTTTAGTTCTTTGGATTTAGCTGCTCCAATTTTCGGACAAAATTTGGCACTTTATTTTTCAAAAATGTTGAAAATTTGCCCTGAATTCTTTATTTTTAAATAAATTAAAAATAAAAAGTGTTCTCCCACTCCTAAAATTTGGTAAAATTTTTTTTTGATTTTTCCCACTCATTTGCAATATTTTAGCTTAAAATATTCATGCCGCGACTAAATTTCATCTTCGCCTGAATAAACTCGAGAAAAAAAAGGTAATTAAATTTCGCTTGCTTCCACTTATTTTTGCCATAAAAAAAATCTAAAGAACTAAAAATCAATCTGGTGTGGCCTTATTTTATTTCAATATATAATACCAAATATCATATTATACATTTTTTTTTTCAAAGCAACAAAAAAATAATTTAATATTAAATGTAACGTGTCATTTGATTGGTTAATATTGTTTTGTCGTGTCACATCATATTCCTTTGATGTAACATCATAAAGGGGAATCCCTGCATTTTGCCACTAAAATGTTAAAACAACTGTTTAAATTGAATGATAAGGTTTGATTGATTTTGTTTTCAGTCAATTCAAAATAACCTCAATGCATGTGATGCACACTTAAAAATAATGCAACATGCAGTCTATTTAGCTTATTTCTTCATAGACTAAAAATCGAACAGCGTTCCAAAGTCCCCCGCCGCTAGAGCATCAGAAACCCTTGGACAAGTGAAACATAACAAAATTTTCTCAAAGAGAGAGAATAGAAGGACAAACAATTTGTGGTTATTGCTAAAGTTTTTTACAAGTTAATGAGTGGTATGAAGACATTTATACAATATGGGTATAGTGTTGAAATCTTATTTTACCATGTGTATTGAGAATTTATACAAATGTACATTAACTCCTTTTCAATAAACAGAAATGCTTTGATCAAAAGTATTCCGCCTAACAAACTCTTAAAGACAGTATTTTTCAATTTTATAAGTTTCGATAGGAGTTTATGTATAAAACCTCCCTTTAGGTCCAAGTGTATAAATATTATTCCAATGCAAGGAGAATATAAATTTTCTAGAACACTTAGATGAACATTTTGTCAATTTTCAAAGTTATTAAGGGGCATAACTCCTACAAAAATATTTCGACATGACTCATCTTCGAACTCCCTTGAGGTATCATTGAGTTAAAGCTACTGTATAAATATAATCCAAATCGGTCAAGAAATAAATTTGCTAGAGCGCTTACATGAAAATTTTGTCAATTTTCTAAGTTATTAAGGGGCATAACTCCTACAAAAATATTTCGACATGACTCATCTTCGAACTCCCTTGAGGTATCATTGAGTTAAAGCTACTGTATAAATATTATCCAAATCGGTCAAGAAATAAATTTGCTAGAGTGCTTACATGAAAATTTTGTCAATTTTCTAAGTTATTAAGGGGCATAACTCCTACAAAAATATTTTGACATGACTCATCTTCGAACTCCCTTAAAGTATCATTGAGTTAAAGCTACTGTATAAATATTATCCAAATCGTCAAGAAATAAATTTGCTAGAGCGCTTACAAGGTGGACGGACAACCCAAAAGACCGTAATACATATATTTCGATTATTAATCAATCATTTTTTTCATCTGCTGATTGATAATAAAGTTCCTTCACACTCCTATCACTATTACTTAATCTGGCAACAAGATTGCTACACGTAGCCATATGTCCCCCGCCGCAGAGAAATGTTGAAGCCCCACAAGACATATTAAATGTGTATTGAAATGGCGGCATAGGATCAGCAGTCTCAGAGGAGTTGCGTCCACAAAATATTCCTACAGTGTCAAATGCACAAAAATGTAAAGTCCCATAACTCCCGTAATATTTGTCAATATCAAAATTGCTGTGCAATAGGATTCAGTACATATGGTGACCAACAGTCCTACAAACTTTTATCAAAATCTCATCAGTGGTCTCAGAGCAGTTGCGTCCACAAATAACTGTGACAGACGGATGGACAGATGGATGCAGACCATTACTAGGTCCCTCTGTCACGATACTGCTGGGATAACAAAGATTTGCAATCTACTAAATGGAGTAGATGCACACAAAGATTTCTAAATTACCGTAATGGGAAGAAGCCAACAGCATTTCTGTAAAATATAATTTTCACAAAAAACAAGATTGCTACACGTAGCCACATGTCTCCGCATATGCAGAATCAGTTTGGGTAAGAAGTCTAAGTCCCATATCTCCTACAAAATTTGTTGAATTAAGATGTCAGTAGAGTATGCACATCTACACTTCAAAACAATAAATCCTACCAAATATGGAAGCTAATCGCCAAGCGGTTTCAGAGGAGATGCGCGCACAAGGTGTTGTGGACTGACGAACAATAAAAATTTGTGTCCACAAAGTGTTCCTGTATTGTCACATGCACATGCACAAAAAACAAAGTCCCATGACTCCCATAAAATTTGTCAAATTAAAATGGTGGTGGGATAGAATCAAGTACATATGGTGACATACAGCCCTACAAAAATTTAACTAAATCCGATCATTGGTCTCAGAGGAGTTGCATCCACAAATAACTGACAGACGGAGAGACGGAGACCATTACTAGGTCCTTTCTTCGCGTTGCGTCAGGGGACAATTTCTGTGACAGACGGACGGACGCAGACCATTACTAGGTCCCTCCGTCGGATTGCAGTGGGGGACAAAAATGGCTAAAGTAGAGCGAGTTGTTTATGGCATAACAAGCACCTATGCAGACGTACTCTTTCTCGACACTAGAAAAAAAAATATCATTCCATATGGCATTTGACATTTATGGAACAACTATTTGATTTTTATTAGGGGTGTAGTATAAGAAAAGATTTTTTTTTAAAATATTGGTGGGGGGGGGGGGGGGGCTCCAATATTTGTTGCTAAAAAACGTGACGTTTGTTTAGTTGGGGTTTTATGCCGTTTTCAGCACATTTGGCTATTTCGCGGCGGCCAGTTTCTATTGGTGGAGGAAGCCGGAGTACAAGGACAGAGCCACCGACCTTAGGTAGGAAAATAGGCAATCCTTGAACACTCCCCACCACAGGTGAGATTCTAACACTCAACCTCAGCGTTGACAGGCTAGTGATCATTAGTAGTCATGATGAAATATCTAGACCACTCGGCCACCGAGGTCCCCTAAGGAGCGATTCAATCAAGTAGCATGTATCTTAAAGTAGTATCAAAGTAAACTCCTGGATGCAAAAAAAAATTTTTTTTTAAATCCAGGAAATCAAGATCCCTTTCTGCAATTAAAATTTAGTTGTTCCTTTATTCCTTTTCATAATATCTTCTACTTTCTCCCTTTAAATTCCATTTCACAATTACTCTTGCTGTTTGGATTCTAAATTTAAATTTTACAATATGTTATATTAAGCATTTATTTTTTGAAGAAAAATGCAGAAATGCCTTGTAACTTACCCTGCCAACAAATAATGATGTTAACAGAAGAACCTATAAAAACTACAACCACTTGTTGTCTAGGTGAATAATAATTAGCAATGATCTTATTTATGGCCAACTATTCGTTGCATACACTGTGTACATGTATATTATAAGGAGAAAATTATTAGTGAAACAAGTCCAGAAATTGTGAAAGAAGGTGAGGGGGAAGGGTTCATAGTCATAAAATTAAATCTTTATTTAATTCCTATCAATGGTTCCATATGTAGTTGTGGGTGTTTTTTGCTTTCTTTGAGGGGGGGGACACCCCAATGGAGCTGCCCCTGATTATAATTATTTATAAGGTAAAACTTTGGGTGGATTGTTTTTAATTCACCTTTGAACATACATGCTCTGGAGAAATTTAGCAGTCCATAACAACTTTAATACATATGCTTATGTTGACACTGTTTTAATACAATTTCATTTGAATTTCTAAAAACACTTTGTTAACACTCTTTCTATTCTGCAAACAAAAAAAAATCCTTGTGTCTCCTAACCTGAATAGCCCTCTTTTTAATGCCTTTCTAATAATTTATATTTGACATTTTTCATTAATGTTAAGCACGTCTTAAGTTTTATAAGTTTGACAGCAGAAGCATAGCCACACCCTTGTTTGTGATTCTCTTCTGGAAAAAAGTGTGCCTTTTCTTGTTTCTTAATTATTTCTAAAAAATAACCAATTTTTTATATACATACAAAACCCTGCCCTTCTTTCTTTCTGATATATTTCTTGAAAATAATCATCTTTCGCAAACTCAAAACTTCTGTGTTAAATATTATGTACATACATACATACACAATGTATATCAATTCTTAGTAGAACATCCAAGTTATCCAATTATGATATTTATCCATTAAAAATACCATCTGAAGCAATACATAAAAAAAATAACCTTGACAAGCAAGGTATCATATAATAAGTGGGTTATCTATCCTTGACTGGGTTAATATTTATACCAATATTTACACATATCTATTATTAGAAATTAACCAGCATAGTACAATGGATGGTCAAGTGTACTTATACATATTTCATGAAGGAGGTACATTATAATCATCCTTTATTTAACATTTTACAGAATGTAATTTTTTTTTTCCTTTTTGTTTGTTTGTTTAGTTGAGGTTTTACGTCGTTTTCAGCACATTTGGCTATTTCGCAGCGACCAGTTTTTATTGGTGGAGGAAGCCGGAGTACCCGGAGAGAACCACCGACCTTCGGTAGGAAAATTGGCAATCCTTGTAAATTTAGATCGGAGTCGAACACACCCCGCCACAGGTGAGATTCGAACTCACAACCTCAGTGTTGACAGGCTAGTGATCATTAGTAGTCATGACGGACTACCTAGACCACTCGGCCACCGAGGCCCCTTTTTTTCCCCTTAAATTTGTAATAATTCTTCATTTTTTCATTTTTTAACATTGCCACTGAAGACAAACTGCAGACACATTGTTAATGTTCAATAAGTGGATATAAAGCTTCATAATTTACTTTTTAGTATAACTAACAGAATAGGTCATTATGACAAAGATGATCTTAATTCAACAATTCATTTCAATTCTTACAGGAAATCAAAGTATTTATGATCTCAATATTTTATTTCAATTTTCATAAAGGGACATAACTCAAAAAGTTGAAAACAATTTGACTCCAACTGAAATATATTAATTATATAATAATAATAAAATTAAAAAATAAAATGCTCCGCTGGGCGCAGCTAAATACGACTGCAGATGTCGAACCCTGAATAGTTGGGGCAATTATGAAAACAACATTCAAGCTTGATACAATACTGAATTTGGATTGTGAATAAATATTTGACACAGCATAGGTTTCTGACACAGAATGAATGTTGTCTAAGAACTTAAAAATTTTTAATTTACCTATTCAAACCATATCAGTATTATTTGTTTTTATATATAAATCAGAAATAACCAATTTAAAATTTAAAATTGGGCACACATATCAATTTCTTGCTATTGCGCAATACTGTGTAATTGAAAATTTCTTCAAATATTTGACACAATATAGGTTTCTGACACAGAATAACTGAAATAAAGAACTTAGAATTGGTCATATGATTTGAATTTATATTCAATTTTTTGCTTTTGTGTAATACAATATGCTGTGGAGAATTGCCCCCCCCCCCAAAAAAAAAAAAAAATTTACCCCCTTTTTAGCTTTAATTTTGGACCCCGATTTGGACCAACTTGAAAACTCGGCCCATAATAAAAAAAACTAAGTACATGTTTAGATTCAGCATATCAAAGAACCCCAAGAATTCAATTTTTGTTAAAATCAAACTAAGTTTAATTTTGGACCCTTTGGACCTTAATGTAGACCAATTTGAAAACGGGACCAAAAATTAAGAATCTAAATGCACGGTTAGATTCGGCATATCAAAGAACCCCAATAGTTCAATTTTCGATGAAATCAAACAAAGTTTAATTTTGGACCCCGATTTGGACCAACTTGAAAACTAGGCCCATAATTAAAAAACTAAGTACATGTTTAGATTCAGCATATCAAAGAACCCCAAGAATTCAATTTTTGTTAAAATCAAACGAAGTTTAATTTTGGACCCTTTGGACCTTAATGTAGACCAATTTGAAAACGGGACCAAAAATTAAGATCCTAAATGCACGGTTAGATTCGGCATATCAAAGAACCCCAATAGTTAAATTTTCAATGAAATCAAACAAAGTTTAATTTTGGACCCTTTTGGCCCCTAATTCCTAAACTGTTGGGACCAAAACTCCAAAAATCAATCCCAACCTTCCTTTTGTGGTCATAAACCTTGTGTTTAAATTTCATAGATTTCTATTTACTTATACTAAAGTTATTGTGCAAAAACCAAGAAAAATGCTTATTTTGGCCCTTTTTTAGCCCCTAATTCCTAAACTGTTGGGACCAAAACTCCCAAAAACAATCCCAACCTTCCTTTTGTGGTCATAAACCTTGTGTTAAAATTTCATAGATTTCTATTTACTTATACTAGAGTTATTGTGCGAAAACCTAGAAAAATGCTTATTGGGCCCTTTTTTGGCCCCTGATTCTTAAACTGTTGGGACCAAAACTCCCAAAATCAATCCCAACCTTCCTTTTGTGGTCATAAACCTTGTGTTTAAATTTCATAGATTTCTATTAACTTATACTAAAGTTATAGTGCGAAAACCAAATGTCTTCGGACGACGACGACAACGACGACGCCAACGTCATACCAATATACGACCGCAAAAATTTTGCGGTCGTATAAAAACCAATAAAATCATGCCCTTAGGCTTTAAGTGGGCCTATAATTGAAAATTAAATATTCTTATTCTTATTACCTAACATTGATAAAAATTTAAATCAGATTACTTTCACAATAAACTATAGCAGCGATGGGGAATGGTCAATAGGCCACTTGGTCCCATTACAAAACACTTTAATGAGCCATTGTTGTATCTTCTGTTAGAAAGAATAAATGTATAAAGGGTCATTTTATAATTTCATTGGCCATCACCACCCTCAAGCTATGTAGCAAACAGCCAATGGTCCCTGCCTTTCCTAATCAGTGGTATAAAGAAGCGGTACAGAGAGCTTTCTAATAATACATCGAAATTAAAGACATCAATACAAACAAAAAATATAACAATTTGAGAAAAAACAAGTATCAGATTTTCCTTTTTCACCCACCGACCTTAAAATAATCAGGTTTTTTTCCATTCGAGAATCTGGTCAAAAATATTCCTCAGAAGCATGTTTTTCTCAGACATAAATTTTGATGTGTTTGCAATCCATAATTCATTAATTGATATTTTTTTCATACACTAGATCTCTGGGATAGTTCGGGTAAACTTTCAATATACTTAATGGAAAATTAACAAACACAAATAATTAGAGTAGCAAGGGAAAAAGTCTTAAGTTACCACACCACATTGACTGGTGTTATAATTGTACCAGCCTTAAGCAAAATCTACCTTTGAACCGATCTACACCTTCAGCCACTAGCCTGAGTCTCCTTTGGGTAAGTACAAATAATACATGTATATTACTTATAATATATCACATGAATGGTTTAGTAAAAAATTTCCAATATTAATGCTTTTTGTTTTAGTCTAGTAAAAGTTGTACTCTAACTAGACAGGAGGTCTAATACATGAAAAGGTTTTCGGCACAGATTGCATTGCAACATATGTATTTTAAGTCATGATTATGGGAACAAAATGACAAAAAAAAAATTGTCGAATGTATTTATTTTATCTTCTACTACAAAAATTCAGTTAACACAGGGTTCAGATTACACAGGTTTATATGTCTTAACACTGCAAAGGTTAGTTACTCCAAACCCATCTTTACCATATCTAGTACCTGTACATTCTAAGTATAAAATTATATATGGAAAGCCATCAAGACTAAATACAACACGCAGGTCAAAATAAAGAAGAATGGTACATGTATATCTGTCATTGTAAAAAACAAATTCATGGACAACATAACAGTACACAATATAAACATCAGTAAAGTACAAAATATAAACAAACACCAGTGTTCCATCAAGCATAAAACAGAGAAGAGCAGCACCCTGCCCCTCTTCCAGTTGACTCTGGCCCTATACTTCTATATTAAGATTTAAAATATAGTCAAAATCCCATTTTGATAAAATGAATTGAAAATACATTAAAGGGTTGCAAGAGACTAAAATAATTCAGAAAAGGGAACTACGTGTAATTTTAATGATAAAGATAACTGAAGATATCGGTGGTATGTTAAATACCCAACTGATATTTCTTGAAAGTTTACAGGTTGCATTTTAATTATCCTTTTTTTTCTGCTCTTAAATCCTAGATCAAACTGGAACACTGATAATGCTTGTTATATCAATACACTACAAGGCAGATTACAGAAGAATTTTGTCACAGGAATATATCTGTAAATTGTAAAAAAATTTTGTAAATTGTACAAGTTTTCTAAAGAAAAGTGAGCAAATTAAGAAACCAATACAAAATCTTCATATTTTCTTCGGTGTTTCTTGGAGTGAGAAATTTTAGCCAAAAAATATGACCATTTTACTCTATTTTGACACAAAAAATTGTATCACTCTTTACAGGCAAAGTCTAAATTCACAGGTGTAATTGTGACAAAACGCTCTTTCTTGAATTGATTATGAAAAAAGATTCAATTATGAAATCACATGATCATTATTATTAATTTAAGTCAATCAGACTGCACATTCTCAATAAAAATACTCAATTACAATCTATAACAAAGATCACATGCTACCGTAAATTTGAAAATTATTATGATTTAATAAATTGCAATAGAATACAGTCATTACGCATTACTGTCTTACCGAAAAAATGTCAAATAGAAATCCAGTCGGTCAGACAAAAATTTTGTGATTCTTTAGTTCAACATATAGGAGCAAAATACCAAATTTCGGTCAGACGAACCGTAAAACAATTTCGTAAAGACTGGGAATAGTACACTGCATAAATTAAACTTCACCTAGTGATGCTTTATAGCAAATTAAAATTCACCTAGTGATGCTTTATAGCAAATTAAAATTCACATAGTGATGCTTTATAGCAAATTAAAATTCACCTAGTGATGCTTTATAGCAAATTAAAATTCACCTAGTGATGCTTTATAGCAAATTAAAATTCACATAGTGATGCTTTATAGCAAATTAAAATTCACCTAGTGATGCTTTATAGCAAATTAAAATTCACCTAGTGATGCTTTATAGCAAATTAAAATTCACATAGTGATGCTTTATAGCAAATTAAAATTCACCTAGTGATGTTTTATAGAAAATTGTACAATTATCACATTTAAAATAACTATTGTATAATTTTTTATATTTTGGAATTTGTTATAATAAATGCACACAATAATTTTCAAATTTACAGTGTTTAGATTGTCTCATGCATATTTTACATATATATACTATATGGCATCTGTTTGAATCTCTAACACTTCATGACTATCATTTCTAACTTGTAAATAAAACATTTTTTTTTTGTTATAAAAGCTTGGAATTTTAACATCATGAAAAAATTATATGAAGGATTAGGGCTGCCTTGTTTAGATTCCTTGGAGTTCAAACTGTAATCTCATCCTTTTATTGGTTAGAGTTGTTTACTAAGGGCAAGGCTCCACAAACTATGATCGATACTGTTTCAAGGGCGCCAACAGAAAAAAGACACTGATTACCAAAAATCAGATCACACTTAGGACTAATTGTATTCATATGAATGTCTACATGAAACTAGACCAAGGTTTTATATAAAAATAAACGATTTAGGTGATGGATGATTTTTTTCAAAAACAAAAAAATGGAAATGCTATACATGTACCAGAAGTCATTATAAAGAAATTTTAACAGTTAAAAAACATAATTCTGTTATAAAAATTAAATATAAAGATCCCTGCAGAAAAAGACAGAAATTTATACAGAAAATCAAGTCACCAATTTATGTAAAACATATATTATATGCATACATATGCCCATCTAATTTTACCTTCTTAGGCATTCGGTATCTTGTTTTTTCCTTGCAACAGCTGTTTCCAAAAGGAAACCATTTAATATCGGAGTAAAATTTTATCCTATTTAAAAGGTTTCGGCACAAGGCCTTCATTCTTTCCTTTGTCTCTAAACATCATGTCTAATTTTTAAACTGAAGAATTCTTACTTCCTATATAATGGGTAATGTCACGGTGACATCACATCACAAACAATCTCTCAAAAATGCATTATGCACTTTCCCGTACATTTCTTACACAAAACAAAATTGCTGTTAAAAGTTAATAATCATTATATAAGGCCAGAATTTTTTTTTCTGTTTAGTTGGAAATTCAAAGAGTCGAGGGGGCAAAAAGAAATAAGAAAAAGAAAGTCTGTTCCAGAGTTTTTTACTTTTTAATGCCATTTTTGGGTTTGGATAAAAGGCAAAGTATAATTTATGCAAATCCAAAGATATTTTAAGCCACCTGAATATGATCTTAAATTGAGTAAAAAAAGCTGTATAAGATTTTCTAAAATAATTTAGTAACATACAGTACAGGGCTCACCACACTTGAAAATAACAGGGAGACTCAGTCTCCCTCAGGGTAGCAACAGGGAGACTTCAGGGCATTACAGGGAGACTTCCAAGTCTACCAGAGAGACTGTGTTTTTTCCCCCAATTTGTCGCCTGTCGAGTAAATACCTGTTATTTTGTGTCTTATAGTGTATACTATACATTCCTTTATTGTGTTTTATCCTGTATTGTTTGAGATTTTATCTACATTTACTCCATATCCTTCCATTTTAGTCATAATCTGAGATTTTGTCTCATGTGCATTTAATCAATATCCTTTGGGAATTTTTCATGATGAGTCCTGGAACTCATTATTTTTCAGAATGGTGAGTCCCAGCTGATTTTGATGAGTCCCAGTCCCAGGACTCATCACCACTTTTTTAACGTACATTGCTGCATGATTTTGACCATGGTAGGCCTATTGTACTATTGTTAAAGTTTAATTAAAATCATGTGCTGCCTTAAAATACTGACAAATATAATTTGAAATAAAAAAAAATTAAAAAAATGAAATTATGCAATGGTGCTCCGAACTTGGAAGAAAATTTCTGTTACAGATATGAGCAAAAATATTTGTACCTTTTGACACAACTTATTTATTATTGCCATTTTATTTTTTAATATTTATTTATATATACTCTTTACTATTATTTTTTCTCAAACATACTCTTAAAATCCTCCTATTCACCTTGCTTGAACACTTTAATAATCAATACATGTATTTACAAAATTTCCATTTGTGCATAGATTATAATGTCAAAATCCGCTAATTTATTTTTGAATAAGGTCTACATATTGTTACCGGTCGGTAAAAAACACCGTGACCAATGAAAAATCACGAGAATTCCGATTGCCGCCATTTTCTAGCTTACTTTTTGTCGTTTCTTTCCCCTTCCTCCAAGAAAACAAAAAATGGCGGCTCGAGATTTTTAATGAGAATAACGGTCTTCAGACGCAGCTGATTACGTACGTTGTTCAGAGGCGCCTTACTTAAAAACACAGGGCGACTCATTTGTCGCTCTGGAGCCGATGACAGGGCGACATTGGCGAGCATTAGGCGACTTAATCGCCCAGTTTGGTGAGCCCTGACAGTATAGTAATATTGGTCTATAGAAGAAAAAATTCTTATGATCATCATCATGATGATATGAATTTTACCAGTTTTGATATATGGGTTTATTAGGGAAAACTGAAGAATTTTTTGTTGTTGAGTTTCCCATTTTTATTTGTTATATATTTGTTACAACAAAAAATACATTGTCCTTGAAAGATATGAATGTATTAATTTTCTTTGCCAGATTCATGTGAAAAATTAAAGTTTGAGGAACTCAATCTCTATAATTAACAATTATTCAGCATAATCTCATTGGCATTTTCTTTTCCTTTGCCAAAAAATTACTACTTTTATGTTTTTTATGATCTAAAAAAAAAGTTTGAAAGTCAGATTTTATTTTATTATGTTTATTTCATAGTTTATAAAAAGTTAGGGTAGGTTCAATTGTCCAACAGAAAATAAAATAAAAGAAGAATGTGTCCATGGGACACTGATGCCCCCGCTTATAAATATGCAAGAGTCAATGTACTAATTCAAATTAACCTAATGACATTCTGTTTTCTTTGAAACTTAAATGAGTAAAAGTCAAAGTGCGTAAAATGCCAAATTTGGCAATTTTCAATTTATAAAGGGGCATAACACAAACACAATGAAAGTTTGGTGGTAATAAGTTTCATAACATTTGGTT
The DNA here is from genome assembly GCA_028015205.1 of Mytilisepta virgata. Lineage (NCBI taxonomy): Eukaryota > Metazoa > Mollusca > Bivalvia > Mytilida > Mytilidae > Mytilisepta > Mytilisepta virgata. Next base: position 3,339,577 of record CM051513.1, read on the forward strand.
GAGGCAAAGTAAAGTTAGAGTGCGGAAACAGCAAATTGAGCAATTTTTTCAGTTTATAAATGGGCATAATATGAGGAAAGTGAAAGTGACGCCACCCAAATTCGAACTCAATCTGTGTTTGGTCGTAATAAGTATTGTGTGTAAGTTTCATAACATTTGCCATGATTTGGTTGAGGCAAAGTAAAGTAAGAGAACGGAAACCAATTTCGGGACGTACCTACGGACATTGGGACAGAGGGACAAGGGTAAAACTTAATGCCCCTTCACCTAGCATAAAAATCTGGCCTAATCTATAATTTTTCATATAATTTTTGGTTAATTTGCTAATTTTTTGTTTCAATTTGTATATTGAGTGCAATGACAGGCAGGTAGATATAGATTCTCCTTAAGGTATGAGTGACTTATGGAATTTCTCCACCCGAGATAGTTAAATTTTTTATTTTCAACATGCGAGCTTTTAGCGAGCGTGTTAAAATCTAAAATTTAACTATCAAGGTTTGGTTATCATGATTAGTGTGTGTCCCCTATTAAATAAGAATTTCTAATGTAATCGTTATATGAACTAAGTTGTAAAGAAGTGAAAATTTGGTGAAATTACTTAAATGGTAGTTTCACAGTGAAATACCCATGATTTTCAATTTATTTAATATCAAGTGACTACAGCTGCAGAACAGTACCTGTAGCTCTTATTTTGTGCACATACAAAAAAAGACAAGAAACAACCATAACGAAAAACAATAAGTGGCCTTATTGAATGCAAAGTACCAATTCGGTTTCTATGTTAATCTCCATATGGGGGTACCAAGATATGAAAGAAAATTTCATAAAAATAAAAATTAATTTCTTGAAAAATAACAGCACCTAAATTAAGTGGAAATGTATCTGATCAATTTAATGCAACCAAAATGGTACGTTCCCATAGCTTTTCATGCCGAAAAATGAGGCTCAAAAAGGGGGGATAAATTTTTGCTAAAAATCGGGGGGGGGGGGGTACCCACTTAAATCATTGAAATTACCCACATTCTTAAAAGCTAGTTTGAAATTGTTTTATCTCATATGTTTCAAAGTAAGAACCACTGCCGTTTAAAATTATTTATTATTTAATTTAATATTGACCAATGGGCAGCGAGTCTCACATTCATTTCACCGTTAAATGTTCCCTTCACAAAATGGCTGCGCCCAGTATTTTATGAATTGGTACATTGTATCCTATATCCAATTTGATGCAGCTGACTCCTATTATGACCTATAACTAACCAACTGAATATTGGGCTATAAATAGTTCGGCACAAAAACGATAGAATAAAGTGTTAGAGTAACAATTTATCTATTTATTTTTTCAGAAATCACTGACAAATTCATTTCTGTATATTAAGTACTTGCATTAAAAAAACTACTACCAAAAATTACCTGTAAAAAAATCATTATTGTAGCATATTTTCTTGAATAAAATTAAAATATTTCAAAGTGAAATTTGTCCTCATAACAAAATCTTTGAAATATCCTTATTAATTATATACAGTGAAATTGCCAAAACAGATAATTTCTGAAATAATAAATCAAAAGCTATATATCCCACTGAAAAATAAAATAGTTTATAGAGAACAAACCTCTGTTTTAATGACAGGTACATCCTGTGAATTAATTGGTATATAAACATACTACTTTCATTTCTTGTATACATCTATGTATATAAATTATTTAATGTGATCAGTACCTTTCTTATGCCTGGACAAAAATCAAATTTAGGAGGAAAAACTAAATTCTAAATTTGTTTCTTGACCTACTGTAATAATATCCAGGTGTTGGTTCACAGCATTTTTGACATAAGTTTTTCCTACATAATGTGCACAAAAATTCTGTCTCCAAATCAGTAAGAAATTTTAACACCTCAAAAATCGCAAGACCATGAAATCTCACACAGCCTATTGCAAGAGTAATATTTCTCATACATCTATCTCTGAAAAGGCTTGCCTTAACTTCAAAAACTGCAGGCAAAAGGTTCTTTCAACTGTCTCTGGGTGAGGAATATCTGTCTATACATGTAGCAACTGAGTCATTGATAATTAACAACTGGTTACAGTATGCTCAAAAAACCTCCTATTTCTACCAAACATTGATAAGAAAGGGCTTTGAATAAGAATATGAGAAATGTGTTGTAGAACACAGGATGCCAAATCCTCATGAAAATAAAACTGCCATATTTGTTATATATGTGGAGAAATCATTTTGAGAATTATATTAAAATATATATTAAAGTGAGATTCTACACCCTGCTTATATATAAATCATGATTCCAAAATAATCTAGTACATGAGAGAGTCTCACTGTTATACTGTTAATTTCAGTTATATAGTCTCTTTGTGGATTCATTTACTGTAGAGGGTACAAATTTTCATGGATTGAAAAATGCATAAAAATTAATGGAGGGGGCAAAATATAATGATTATAAAATAATTGATTATACGCTTAATGGAATACGATCCAGTAAGGACCTACACTGACATTTTCATGAAATTTAAAGTGTCTCACATCACATACCTTGACGTAACAATGCAAACAACGTCACATCACAATGATAGAACGTCAGAAAAAACACAACTTTGCACAAATGGTACATCAAAATTAACATCGCTTCAATTTGAAAACACCTGAAGTGCAACCTAAAAAAAATCTTTTTTAAAGTTTTGTACCTTTGGTACAAAACCAAAACGCATACAATCTTCTGAATATAGAATTTAGTTTGCACTAGGTGGTCTAGTTTAAGACTCGTTTCTGACTTGAAAATGTGAACCCACGGGTGGAATTGTCCAATCTCACATCTTAGACCATGACCGATTATTATAATCTCCCTCAGCTTAACTGTATCGTATTCCCTTTGTAATAACACTGCCAAATGACAGATTCACTAAGCATATCTTCTTATTCAAGATAATGTAATTTGGCACTATCAGTAAATAATCTTTTATAAACTGTCTTCCACAATTAAGGTAAATATTTCTGGATTCTCATTTTATTTTTAAATGCTGCCCAAATCTTCTTATAATCTTATTTTTATGTTATTGCAATTCTTATTGCCACATTATTGTTTAAATCTTTGAAAACTTATATATAGTTACCTTTCCACTTCCACTGGTAGTCATTCCTGAAGACATCTGCCAAATAAATAAAATGTATATAGCCATTATCAAAATGTAAACATATATGTATAGGGTAGAAGGATTCATACATTTTTCTCTCAAAATTACTATAACCTGTGCATGATAATTTTTCAGTACAATTTCAGACTTTTTAGTGACTTTCAAGGTTTAAGTACTATGTCAATGGGTCAAAAGGTGTGTGGTGGTAGGAAAAAAACTGCAATAAATCAACACACTGTCCATTTGATTGACAGTTTAAAAATAAGTTTGTTCTGTTTTATTGACATTACAACCCCAGTCATGTACCATTGAATTTTTCAAATTTACTTACTTACTAGCAGAAGGAAAGTTTTGTAAATGAAAATCATGTTCTACTGCTACATTTTCTGTCTGGACATCTCATTTCATAAAATGGATTTTTCGCATTTTTAAAGTCTAAAAGTAAGAATCATTTAACAATCTTTTGCTGGTTAATTAACCTTTCTGAGTCGTCCAAGAAAACATAAAACAATTTAAATTTTATTACAAAGGTTATGCTTGTATACATCAAAAATGATTCTAAATGGGGAATTTCCAACAGAAAAACTAATGCACTTGAAAATTTCAAAATATTAATAATTTGAATTTATTAACTCAGACCGATCATAAAAGTTGTAAAAATTTTATTTTAGATATTTGTAATGAACTTTGTACATATCTCATGCAACACAGGGTTGTAAAATGTTGAATGCATGGGTTTTCGATCACCTAATGTATATCTTTCATTTTGATCTTTCAGATACATCAATAAAATGTATATTTTATCTAGTCGTTTACTTCAAATCTCCAAAAAGAAATTTACAATTAAAACCTGTCACATCGGTAGCTTTTTTATTTGTACTTGCCGGTTGAATGACCTTGCTCTATTTACTCCAGATATTTGACCGACGTGTTTTCAATCACCCCCGATATTTTTAGACTTACTTCCATTGGTTAATAGATCAAGTGGTCAAATATTATTAACACCACAGTCTACTGTGCAGATGACTTACGTATGTGGATATTTTTGGCCTCTAATGTATTTTATTTGACTTAGAAGCAAAGAAGAAAAATGGTTTTAAGAATAATGGTGCTTTGTATCATAAAAGAATGAATAAATAAAGGTCTCGCATGTCTTGGGATCATGTTTCACCAACTTTTATGCACAATCGAAAAAAATGTGACTCCTTTGATTGTAAATATATGCTAATTATCTGAAATCTCATGCAATTGCGTGATTCTGCAGATTATAAATAGCCTATCGAAATCTCCTGCAAAGACCATATTATAAAATCTCGTTGGAAGAGTTATCTCCCTTTTACATTGAAAATTCCATAGGCGAAACTTTTTTTCTTTTTCTGGAAGACATGATTGAACAAAAATAGGTAAGTTATATTGTTTCAGTTACGACTTAGCTCATTGAATCTTTCACTCAAGTGACCAGACAATTCACAATCATTAAGGAATTCAAATTCTTAAAAATCCATTTTACTAACTGAGGTGTCCAGAGAGTAATTTAATTTTTAAAAGTCAAAACGGCAAAGGGAATAGTCAGTTTATGGTTTCCTGAGAATGCGCAATAGAATTTTATAACAGGTTTTACAAATATTTCAATGAAATTATATTATCTGTTTATTACCGTGAACTGGTGAATAACAGTCCACAAATTTATTCTACAATAAAACTTCCGACAGACGACCTTCCTTCACCTTCAAGAAACTTCCGGTATATCTTAAAACCAACAATGGAACTTCCAAACCTAAGAAGTTTAGTCTGAGAGCAACCTCCGACGCAAGGGTTCGGAATCTTGTCCTAATTTGAGAGCCCCCCCCACACGGCCATCTTCTTCTTCTTCTCGTCTGTATGATCCTCCAGTATGTTGGAGCACAATTTTAACATTTAGTTAAAATTTTTAATGTTAAAATTTTTTAAAATCTAAAAGTAACGGTCTCCGGCGCACCTCCTATTTATTAGAGTTAATTAAAAATGTTCTAGAACAATGCAAATTAAAACAGAACCTTCTAGTGACATTTTCTATATCATCTAACAGAGTAGGTTTATCAGGTAAAAAGTTCCGTAGAACGAGAGTTTTAGCATCAAGTATTAGATATATTAAAACTTCAGGGTTTTCTTTTATATTTTTCCACTGTGATTGATTGTGGTTCATATTTATATTTGACCAAATTGGATGGGCCTGGCCAATTCGTAATGTATGGTAACAACAATGGGACAGTGAGCTCTTGGTTGAGCATTCATCTATCAGTATTTTATTCCAATGAGTATCGATTTTTTGCTTTGCCATAATTTTCCATCTGGTTTTTGTCATAGGTGTGTCCATAAGTAGGTTAATGTCGGGAAATTGATATTGGATCAATAGGTTTTTAATGTAAATAAACCAACTTTTAGACGATTCAGATTTTATGCAAATTTGCCTTGCCATAATGTTTTTCAAAACAGTGTTATGGCTTCTCAAGATACTTCCAAGGAGTGAAAATTGTCGTAAATGAAGTTCTGCAACAATTGGTCTACTTCCCAGTAACAGGTGAGTAATGCATTTAGCTGTACGAACTGGTAGGGCCTGAATTGATCTAAGCATTTTGAGATGAAAGTTTTCCAGGAGTCTAATATCACATTGACGAGGGACAAAGACCTCCAAACCATAAAGTAAGCGTGGTAACACATATGTTGTGTACATTGACAAGCTCTGGGTTGGTGGGAGACCATTAGTCCCATGAAGACCTGTACCTGTTAAACTGTACAGAGATTTTCTAGCACAGGAAATGCGTTCGTCTAGGTTTATAGACAATTCATTTTTCACTGAACGGACTATTCCAAGATGGATTCCTTTTTCATTGACAAGTATGTCATTTGGACCAAGTTGCCAATTTGTAGATTTTTCAGACTGTTTCGAAATTATTTTTGGTATTACCATGCTTTTCTGTGGATGTATTATATATCTTTCTCTTGTTGAATAGTTATATGTAGCATCTAACATCATTTGAAGCTCTTCTTTAGATTCGGACAGAAGTGCAACATCATCAGCAACCGTTGGACATCCGATATAAGTTGTGCCTATAAAACTTCCAAGTTGTTGTTGTTCCAGTGTTAACAGAAGATCATTAATATATGTTTTATATAGTCCAGTGGACAGTATTCCTCCCTGACGAACCCCTTGAAGTACTGAGAAGTTGTTACTGATGACACCTTTCCATTTAACTTTTGAAGTCAAGTTCTGATACCATGTATTTATCAGTTTCCAAAGGTTGATATTAATCCCATTCAGAAATAATTTACGTTTCAGTGAAGCATGGTTGACCACATCGAAGGCACGCTGTGAGTCCAAGAAAGCCATAAAAAGTGATCGACCATTCTCCGAGCTTTCAATACTTGCTTCAGATATTATTAGAGCAGCCATACTGGGAGACAGTCCTGTAGTAAAGCCAAATTGGAGATTTGACTGTTGAGATGGAAGGTGGTCTTTTACCCGATCAAGAATAACAAGTTCAAGTACTTTGCCTATAATAGAAGATACTGTTATCCCTCTATAATTTTCAAATTTTGTAGTGTCTTTGCCACGTTTTGGTACTGGATGGATTATACCATTTTTGAATTGATCTGGTATGAATGAGCAATCCACAATAGCATTCAATAGAGCGGTCAGGGGTGGAAGTATGGATGGTATTGCAAATTTTAGATGTTCAGCTGTAATGTCAAATTCGTCGCTGGCTTTGTTGTTATTAAGACTTTTTATGGCGGACGCAACTTCGTCTTCAGTTATAGCTGATAGAGCATGTAGGTTCTCAGAATCATTAATAAACTGACATATCAGATCCATATCATACCGCACTCGGCTTTCGTAGTCTTTGTCAAAGTGGGGACTGTCAGACGGTATGGCAAGATCTTCATAGAATCCAGCAAATCCTTGACACTGTTGTTTAAAATCCAAGACCAACTCACCATTGCTTTTCATGACACAGTACGAACTTTGTGATCCTCGTAAAGATTTTTTAACTAATTTGTAAAAGCCAATAGATTTATCAGTAGTATGAAGTTTGTTGTAAAAATTTTCACGATCTTTATATATCTGTTTGCGCTGTAGTGATCTTATGTTTTTCTTAAGTAGCTTCTTCTCTATTGACAAGGGATGGTCAATGCCAGGAGATCCCTGTTGAAGCCAAGTTTTGTGTAATGCTCGACCTTGTTCAAGTAGCTGTAATATTTCAGGTGATCCTTTCCATTTTGGGCCTTGAAGACGTATCTGTTTAGTTGGAACTGATGTAGATGCCGCTTTAAGGATGGTATTCTGTACAACGTCAACAAATTGTGTTATTTGATCAGGTGATTTTAAATCAGGGATTCTCATATTTAAATTTTCCTCATATTTTTGAAAATCTGCTTTGACCCAAAGAACTCTTTTGTTGGAGAGATGGTTGTTGTTTCGTGATTTTATGAACTGCATTTCAGTATTGATAGATGCTTGTATTGGGACATGACTAGATGAATTATTACATTCTGGCAGGCCTATTGTGATACTATTGATGATATTAATAGATGAAGTCAAAAAATAATCTATTTGTGATTTTCCTTTGCCATGCAAATAAGTTGGTGTATCATCTACACTAGAATGAGTACTAAGGGAGTTATTTTCCGCAAATTTTCGAAATCTCTTATCAGAACTATTGTTCCTGTGTATACACAATGTGGCGTTCATATCACCACAGATCAAAATTTTGTGACTTTTGTTGTATTTCGAGATGATAAATTCAAGGGTATCAATGCATTCTTGATATTCCTCACTGGTGCTTTTGTATCCAAAAGTAGGCATATAGCAATTAATCAAACAAATTGGAGTATCCGTTGTATTAACTTCAACGGCTATTATTCTATTATTGCCATCCTCGAGCATATGAACAAAACTGTTGTACTGATTTTTCCAAGCAATTAATACTCCCCCATGACCCCTGGATCTCACATAGTGAGTTTTCTGGAAGTCTGAATCTACACATCTAATATAATAATTAAAATTTGGTAAAAGTTCAGCAGCAATATGTTTTTCGAAATCCCAAAGCCAATGTTCTTGAAGACAAATAAGATCAAATTTTGTTAAAATTTCATGTAAATAGGGTGAATTGCCACGAATGCCTTCGATGTTAAAAGATAAGATATCTAGCTGGTTCTTTGACCCCCGTCCCATCCTTCCGGTTGAGTGCATGGATGCCGAGTCCTTTGCTCGAGAAAAGGGCGCATCTGTGACAAATGACTATGGCTCCCATTAATGTTATTAGTTGGTTTAGTATTGATATGATCTGGTTTTGGATTAGAAGACTTAGTGGAGGCCCTTTCATTTCTTGAGACGTCTAATGACGTCTGAAAATTTTTAAAAACACGAAGGGAAGAAGAAAATCCACTCTTGCAAAATATTTAATGCATCTAAGCCCTTGTACAACATCACAATTGAAATAACAAGCCGATTACAAAAGATAGAGAAAAACTAAACTATCAGACCAACTTCCAAGCATGGATCTAAACTCACAAGCTCAGTAATCGATTAGATTAGGACAAGATTCCACACCAGTCATGGGACATATGCTTGGCCTCATTTGGAGACAAAGCATTTCTTTGTTTAAAAAAAACTGTGCATGTGTTTTGCCCGGGGCTCCCTATCAATACACAACATGCCCATTTTCAAGACATATCATCTGCATGGAGAGATATGATGCACAATCTGACTATTTTGCTTTTTTTTAGTTTTTATACTTTCGTCTTTAATGACGAGACATATTATGGTATACGTTGTGTCCGTCCGTCGTCCACACGGGTTCGGACAATAACTCAAAAACGCTCACCAATTTTCATGAAACTTTGATGAATTGTTTGTATCTATTGACGTAATCTCCCTTTCGATTCTTATAAATTTCCACTTTTACATTTCGAAGTAATGTGACTTTATTCATAAAAAGGGGGGATTTTCCAGTTTTCGGACTACATATAACACAAAAATGCTTTGAGCTGCAATATTCACGAAACTTAAGTGAAGTGTTTGTATCTATTGACGCAAGTTCCCTTTAGATTTTTATAAATTTCCGGTTTTAGGTTTCGGAGTTATAAGACTTTATTCATAACAAGAGGCTCTCAAGAGCCTGAATCGCTCACCTGGCAAACAATGCACTATAAACTAAATCTAATCATCACCATTCACTAAGGATACCATGTTTACTTTAAAAACGAAATATTGTTGAAATCCAAGCAAGTGTAAAAAATGGCGGGAAAGTGGCAGCCATTTTAAAAATGGCCGTCCAAAACAAACTTTCATCATCACCATTCAACTTGGGATACCATGTTTACCTTGAAAGTAGCTTTCGTCTTCATTTTCTTTCTATAATTCAGGAAAAAATAAGCAAAAACAGCATTTTGACCCCTATGTTCTATTTTTAGTAAGGGCGGACATGTTTTTCGACTAATCAAAAATCCAAGCATTAACTTTTTGCAGGATACCCTAAGGAACAATCTTACCAAGTTTCATTTGATTTCGAATAGTAGTTTCAGAGAAGAAGATTTTTGAAATAATAACATAAAAAAAAGCCAAAAAATGTCAAAAAAGGGCAATAACTCTAACATCAGTTGACAGATTTTCACGCAAATCAGCACACAGGTAGCTCTCATCATGCTGAACACTTTCAACTTGCCAGAATTTGCCGTAACCTAATGATTTTTGAGATATTTGCGAAGAACTGTTGTTTGACCCCTATGTTCTATTTTTAGTAACAGTGGCCATGTTTTTCGACGGATCAAAAATCGAAGCATAAACTTTTTGCAGGATACCCTAAGGAACAATCTTACCAAGTTTCATTTGATTTTGAATAGCAGTTTCAGAGAAGAAGATTTTTGAAATAATAACATAAAAAAAACTGTTGTTTGACCCCTATGTTCTATTTTTAGCAACAGTGGCCATGTTTTTCGACGGATCAAAAATCGAAGCATAAACTTTGTGCAGGATACCCTAAGGAACAATCATGCTAAGTTTTATCCAAATCCATTCAGTAGTTTCAGAGGAGAAGATTTTTTAAATAATAACATAAAAAAAAGCCAAAAATGTCAAAAAAAGGGCAATAACTCCTACATGGGTCGTTGGATCTTCTTCAAAATTTCAGGGCAGGTAGATCTTGAGGTGCTGAACACTTTTACCCTATGCCAGAATTTTGATATCTGTGACCGTTTCTGACTTATTTGCAAAAAACTGCGATTTACCCCTATGTTCTATTTTTAGCCATGACGGCCATGTTTTTATACGAATCAAAAATCCAAACAACAGATTTGTAGCACCCATACCAATTAATAACTGTACCAAGTTTGGTTGCAGTTGGACTTATGGTGTTGGAGGAGTTAACGTTTGAAAAAGTTAACGGACGACGGACGGACGGACGACGGACGCCAAGTGATGGCAATAGCTCACATGACCCTTCGGGTCAGGTGAGCTAAAAAGGGGGGATTTTCAAGTTTACGGACTATAACCCAAACATGCTTTGAGCAATTTTAATGAAACTTTGGTGAACTGTTTTTATCTATTGACATAAGTTCCCTTTCAATTTTTTAATTTTTCCGGTATGTTTTGGAGTAATTTTCTTTATTAAAAAAAAACGGGGGGGGGGGTTCCAGTTTTCGGACAATAACTCAAAAATACCTTGAGCAATTTTCATGAAAATTTGGTGAATTGTTTATATCTATAGAGGTAAACATGGTAAACTCCCTTCTGCTTTATTAATTTCCGATATGACATTTGTGGAACTTTATACGTTGAAAAATCCTCGATAACTTCAATTTTTCACACTTTGGACGGTTACGGAATTTTATTCGTTCAAATTTCGGAGTTACGGAACTTTATTCATTAAAAAAAGTGGGAATTTTCACATGTTACGCTGTATCTTAAGAGCGCATTGTCCGATTCACTTTAAACTTTACACGCTTGTTTGTTGTTATAATCTAAAGGTCTGTGTACTTTTTGGTGAAATTTCGATTTTCTGTTCCAGAGTGTGATATGACTTATTTATCAAAAATAAGCCGAACAAAATCAAAGGGTCTAGATATGTTAATTGGTGAAATTTGTACGATGGGCGTATAATGCGCCCATGGCGCAGCTGTTTATTAATATTACATCGACTGTGATTCAGCCTGAACGCCCGGACCTGAACGTGTACACTAGATTCGAATCCATTCTTCACTTTCTTACAAATGACGTTTTTAGATATTTTGAAAAATAACTTAGGCATTGATACAAGTTTTGATTTTATAAAGCGGGAAATGACGTACCATCATAACGCAAAACGGAAAATCACCTAGTCCTGATTCCAGCGTGTATGAATAAAAGTCTTGGAATCACTCTCTTTGTAAAAATTCCTTAAGTTTAGAGAATGCATACCTTTTAACATTGCGGAACATTCTGCTCTCCGCTTTTTTGTTTTTCATAAAGGGTATTTTGCGCGAACCGTTTTATGACGTAATGTACTTTCTGCCAACAGAAGATGTCCGAATTAGCGAAGTTGCGGGAAAAGTTCAGGTTGGACGAATAGAGAAAATTATCCCAAATCTTCGTGGGAAAGACTTATTTCCTGAAAGACGTGCTACAACAGACGAAAACGGTGTGCGTACCGACCCCTCAGAGGATAGTCTGGTTATACAAGAGATTGCAACCTCTTTACGCGAAAATACAGAGGACGGAGGTACCGCGGGTCGAATTTGTCCGTGGCATCCCGCCAGACCTGGAGAACGACGACTTCTTCGATCCGGGCGTACGAAACATGATCGTGTTAGACGACCTGATGTCGACGCCCGCCAAAGACTCTCGGATCAAAGACCTGTTCACCGAAGGATCTCACCACCGAAACTTGTCAGTGGTGGCGCTCAATCAGAACCTGTACTATGAGAAGTACCCGACTCAGAGGAGAAACTGTCACTATTTGGTACTCTTCAACAATCCGGTACACCGACAGCCGATCGTGACTCTTGGACGACAGATGTATCCGTACAGATCGGACATCTTCGTACGCAAGTTCGAAGAGGCTACAAAGAAACCCTACGGATACCTGTTGATTGACCTTAAACCTGACACCCCGGGATCGGCTAGACTTCGCACCGATGGTTTACAAACGGGGAACGGAATCGTTGACGGGGACCGAGATGAAGACATGGAAGCAGACCAAATATCACGTTTATTTTTTGTTGAGTATAGTTCTTTTCTTGAAAACTCTCAGTAAAAGTTATGCTATAAATGATGCAGTATGATTTATTTGACCAACATGATCTATGGAGCGAATCTGTACAGTTTCATTATCATGTAATTGGACCACTGGAAAACGATTTATGCCTTCTATTTATAATCTTTGTTTGTTTAGTTGGGGTTTTACGCCGTTTTCAGCACATTTGGCTTTTTCGCGGTGGCCAGTTTTTATTGGTGGAGGAAACCGGAGTACCCGGAGAGAACCACCGACCTTCGGTAGGAAAATTGGCAATTCTTGTCAATTAAGATCGGAGTCGAACACACCCCGTCACAGTTGAGATTCGAACTCACAACCCCAGTGTTGACAGGATAGTGATCATTAGTAGTCATGACGAACTACCTAGACCAATCGGCCACCGAGGCTCCTATTTATAATGTTATTATGTTGCTTTGTGGGGAAAATGTTTTAATAGCGAGATAGTTACAACCTTTCCCGATTCTGTGCAAAGAGGGAGAGTTGAATATAACTTAAACCAGCAGTTTATGTGGATTTTGTGTTTGTTGCTTATAAAGTTTACTACTTTGTTCATACCGTTTGTTGAACTGGGTGAAAAACAACGGTTCTGGTAAGGTGAACATTGACACACTAAATTAACGTTATCCAATCGACAGATCCCCAGACAAAAAAATAACACAAATCACCCAGAAAATAGATAGTCAGAATATTCTGACTTGGTACAGACAATGAGTAGTGATGGACTTATACATCATATCATGTAGAATGCCCTTGAAATCTGTGGTGAAGGAATTTTATACTTGCAAAAGATCTCTCGATGGAATATATTGTCTCCCGTCATTCCTATTGACATTATTACCCACTTGACGCATCAAAGTTCAGACAGAGAATTTATACAGCACCTGAGAACTTGATCCCGGCTGGTGATTGGTTAGTATCTTATTTCACCATGTACAACAGGTAACACCGGAAAGACGGTATTGTTATTGATTTCTCTGTTCTCTACTTCCAAATAGAGTAAACTGGGGTGACATCTAATCATGAAAGAATGTCGTTTTAGAAAATCAGTTGTGTCCACAAATACGATAGAAAATTCTGAACTAATGACAGTCAATTTTTCCTTTAAACATTCGACATGTTTTGAGGAGTAATCCTTCTGCGATCTAACAAAAAGTGGCTTCACTGAGAATTCAGAAATTGTTTACTGCGTCTTTGCTGTTGTCAGGCATTTTCACTGACCCAGACAGTTTCTGTCTGATCTAGATAAATAACAAAATAGATAACAGCAAAGGTCCACAATAACATACCAATCAACCAAAGCAACCCAACTGACAAAACCCGGGACAAAAAATAACATTAAAGAGTACAAAACACAAACATGAACACAACCGAGTCAGGATAGTCTGACTTGGTACAGACACTAAATAGTGGTGGGGTTAAATCGGTTTTATGGGTACCCAAACCTCCCACCTTATCTATCCTGACACTCTGGTGTATAAAACACACTATAACAAGAGGCTGTCGAATGACAGCAAACCGGATTTTCCTGCATGGAAATGATGTTTGCAAATCTGGATTCCCAAACAGGATGAAGTAAAGAAATATAAATGAATTTTTGTAGGGTTCAGAAATGGAAAGGCAAAAATCAATCTTGACCTCCTATTTATAGTAAGTGACAAATATTGGAATTTTTGAGAGTATATAAGTACACACACGGTGAAAGTGAAAATCGTCAATATCGGAACGGTGAAAGTGGAAATCGTCAATATCGAACTTGACCTCCATTTTGTCATCAGTAACAACATATTAAAATTTGAAAAGCTTTGGTTGAATAGTTCATAAGTTATCACACGGACACCACTGGAAAAGCCATTTTTCAATCTTTCAAGAACCATAACTCCTGAACTGTGAAAGTGAAAATCGTCAATATCGAACTTGACCTCCATTTTGTCATCAGTAACAACATATTAAAATTTGAAAAGCTTTGGTTGAACAGTTCATAAGTTATCACACGGACACCACTGGAAAAGCCATTTTTCAATCTTTCAAGAACCATAACTCCTGAACGGTGAAAGTGAAAATCGTCAATATCAAACTTGACCTCCATTTTGTCATCAGTAACAACATATTAAAATTTGAAAAGCTTCGGTTGAACAGTTCATAAGTTATCACACGAACACCACTGGAAAAGCCACTTTTCAATCTTTCAAGAACCATAACTCTTGAATGGTGTAAGTGAAAATCATCAATATCGAACTTGACCTCCATTTTGTCATCAGTAACAACATATTAAAATTTGAAAAGCTTTGGTTGAACAGTTCATAAGTTATCACACGGACACCACTGGGAAAGCCATTTTTCAATCTTTCAAGAACCATAACTCCTGAACGGTGAAAGTGAAAATCGTCAATATCGAAATTGACCTCCATTTTGTCATCAGTAACAACATATTAAAATTTGAAAAGCTTTGGTTGAATAGTTTATAAGTTATCACACGGACACCACTGGGAAAGCCATTTTTCAATCTTTCAAGAACCATAACTCTTGAATGGTGAAAGTGAAAATCATCAATATCGAACTTGACCTCCATTTTGTCATCAGTAACAACATATTAAAATTTGAAAAGCTTTGGTTGAACAGTTCATAAGTTATCACACGGACACCACTGGGAAAGCCATTTTTCAATCTTTCAAGAACCATAACTCCTGAACGGTGAAAGTGAAAATCGTCAATATCGAACTTGACCTCCATTTTGTCATCAGTAACAACATATTAAAATTTGAAAAGCTTTGGTTGAACAGTTCATAAGTTATCACACGGACACCACTGGAAAAGCCATTTTTCAATCTTTCAAGAACCATAACTCTTGAACGGTGAAAGTGAAAATCGTCAATATCGAACTTGACCTCCATTTTGTCATCAGTAACAACATATTAAAATTTGAAAAGCTTTGGTTGAACAGTTCATAAGTTATTGCACGGACACTGTTTGGCAGCCGCCCGTCCGCCCGCCCGCCCGTCCGCCCGGCCGCCCGCCCGCCGTACATCACCAATTTAATAACCGATATTTTCCTTTGAAAATCCGGTTAAAAATCAATACAGTATGATTACCAACAAGATGATCGCTTGCTAGAACTGAAAAGCTACCAGAAACCTGTATTGCTCATTTCATTTGTCAGTTTTAAGCAAAATTAAGTGTTTGACTGTAACAGACATCTCGGTCTGTTGATACACTTTACAAATGTTTGGTTCCAATGGACTTCCTGGTTTCATACAAGATGATCCTTAACGAATTTTCAATCAGATCGTAGGTTAAACCAATTTCTGCTATGGTGGCCATCTTGGTTTAGGATGCAAGTCAGCAGATACAATTTTGATAAATGATCACCAAAGAACAATTGCTGCCATATTTTGTTCCAATATCTCAGTCTTTTTAGACAAGATGATTCCTTGTACGAAAATTGGGTCATTTTGGAAGATGACCACTCAAGGACTATTACTGCCAAATTTGGCTCTAATTGGTGGAGTGGTTTCAGACAAAATCTTAAAATTAGGTAAATTCTCAGTGGGGTTTTGTGGAACTGCATTATCAGATTTGGCTGCCCTCTTGATTGTCAGATACAATTTTTGAAACCACCTAAGGAACATTACTTCCACATTTTTGATTTCCATCTGCCAACTAGTTTCAGGTAAGAATTTTTTAATATTTTTAGCTGGTGTCCATAATGATTTGAGGTCCTTGATACAATTTTTATAGTTTGGTCTCAATTGCCCCAATTGTTTTACGAGGGGAAAACCTTTACCATTAATCATCAAAGATGACAAAACACATCAGCAATAGCTTACATGGCATATTGCCCTATGGGTCAGAGGAGTTAATAAAGCAGGCTTAAATAGGCATACCATCAAGTAAATAACATGTGAAGCGGGAGGGAGGGAGGGAGGGACGGGGGGTTTTTAGAAAATATCGGGAATAAAAATGGGTGCCAGATTTCAGTACAATCCATCTGGTCTCAGTTTCACAAAAATTCAAACCATCAAGACAACAAAGACACAGAATGCCAGAAATCAGATCAAGCTTAGAATAAATCATTGGCCTACAAATATTTTGTAATTAGAGGCTCCCAGGAGCCTGTATCACTCACCTGGATTCAATCTGCCAATCAACAGCCATAAAAGCACCTAAGTAACAAACATCCACCAAAGTTTTTGGCCCAGTGGTTTCAGAGGAGAAGATTAAAATGTAAATTGTGGACGACGGACACCACGTGATAAGAAAAACTCAAATGGCCTTTTAGGTCAGGCGAGCTAACAAACAAAAGGGAAAGTACCATAGGTAAAACATAAATACCAAATTAGTAATAATATTTTTTATTTGATAATAATGACAGATGATGTCATGTAAAAATTGATATATACAATGACTACCTAACACATAAATAAACAAACTTCATTGGTCAGGTATGTACACTATCAACAGCTTCGTTATTTACACTGTTGGCCAGTCATAAATTCATATTATTAACCCTAAATGAAAAAATTCACATTGAAATTGAAAAAATAAATCCATCTGTCAATGTTTAATGTAAATTCTCCTGTACAAGATTTCATATTAAATTTCTGTCTCATAGTAAATTTACTTCAAGATAAGATGGACGCACCAACAGTTTTTCCCATATATTTATACCTAGCCAACAGAATGATGAGATTAACAGATTTCAATCTGTTAAATGTAGAAAATGCCACTATGTAAAATACACAATCTGTAGTTGAAACTTACATGTAATTCAACAGATACATACAAAGAACTTGTCTATTTAAAATGTAAGGATACAGGGCATGCATGAATCTAGCAAGAAACAAAATGTCCATTCCTCAAAGTCTTGTTCTTGGACATATCATGTTTTATATCATTCTATGTAATTTTCTGTATATTTGAGACCAAAAAGGTTTCTTAGAATTAAATGCTACTACAAATACATAATCTGGCAGGTACAATGGCTGATGAGTTAAGAGTTTTGAATGATTTTGCCATTTTGTTCAGTCTTGTGACATATTATGGCAGTGATATGCTGTGTATAGACTTGGGAAGTTAACTGTTAAATCGCTTGTGTTTTACGTAACTTTCAGTTATTAAAAACATATTGTATGCAGGTGTACTTTAAGGGAATAATGAGAAACTTAATTATCTCCCTTCACCTGGTTAGCAAAGGGAGATATTTGTAATATCGAAAGTGCCAATGGGTGGCTATTTTATTATCTCCCCTGGAACACTTTGTCAAGGGAGGTAAATGATTAATGTTTCTCATTAAGTTGGAAGGAAACTGGCTGTTCTGTCTATCAACAACAATGGTATGAACAATCTGGGTTAATCTTCGGTTCTTTGGTAGAAGATAAAATTTGGGAACTAAAAGGCCAAGGAGGCAATGTATTATGTATGCAAATAGCATCTTTCTGTAGTACATGTAAGTGTCTGAAAAAATCTTGAAACAATATTATTATAACATCTCCTCAATTTCAAGAACACAAGTAACAAACCTAAATGTAAGAAAAAATATTGAAATCAAGAACTATGAAATTTTATAAATACAATTTTTCACATCTTTGCATCATCTGATTGTTCAAATAATCAAAGAAACTGTTTAGAATTTAATTCTATGAAATTTTACTGTTCAGTCCTGAAAATTTCATGGTATGCTGTATAAGAATTGAACACTATCCATCCTGAACTTCATACTTTACTTCTAATCCTGAACTTCATACTTTAAGTCTAATCCTAATCTCAATCCTCCATTTCTTTGTCAGTTTCTTTGAAATATTTCACTTTATATTTATGATAATTGTAATACGGACATTTTTCTATATCAGAAATTTCATGACGAGTTGTTTCACAGCTTACGACATCATCAGTTTCTCCAATAATCCACTTCCTGTTTGTTTCCATCATTTTGGTTGTTACATTTTCCTCTCTCCATTTTGAAACAAGATCCTCAAATTTTTCATGCATCTTTAATGATACTCTTTTATGTGACTGAAATGAATAAAAAAAATGTTCAAAGATTTTGGAACACATCTCACACTTTAAATTGTATTCAGGTTTCTTTGAACGGTATTTTACACAGAATCGAAATACTAGCAACCGAGCTGGCAATACCCAGTAGTGAAATCAACTTAGTGGTAATGATAAATTCTTTGATATGAATTTTAATGCATAAGATGTGCACATTTCATTTTAATGAGTATGACTTTCCCCAACCTCTCTAGCCTTGTCAAGTGTTCTTTTTATGCAAAAATACATAATAACTATTCATGACCTTTAACCTTACCTCTCTAGCCTTGGTAAGTGCTGTTCGTTTGTAGAGGTAGTATTCACTGTTTACTACATAAACAATTTTAAATGAGTTAACATTAAATTTGCATTCTGTATTGTCCAATATGTCCATATCATCTGGGTTTGCTTTTGGAGAGGTGTCGCCTTCCTCTTGTTCATCTTTTTTCTGTTCATTTTTGTTGCGCTGTCTCCATTGACGAATGTTTCTGTGAGAAGAATTCAATCAATTAGCAGTAATTTCAAGTTTAAAAGATATGATCTGACATTACACATTAGGCCAAAAGAAAATGTCTTTTTATGATTACCGACTAATTGGAGCGCTGACCCTAAGCCATTTATTTCCATTAAAAAAAATAAAATGAAAACACCGACCTACCTACCTATCCTATTTATTAGGATGATGTAACCCTAAACATATATATATATTTTTTTGGCCTTAGTACAGTTTCTCAGTTAACAAATGACCTTAAGATGAATATTACTAATTTTCGTTATTTTACAACTTTGTGATTGTTGCAATAATGCTTAAGGTATATTTTATTGAAATCTGACACAGTAAGTCACCTTATTTGTGCTTAGTGCTGAAACTGCTGTTACTTCAACCTATGTCTTCTAATAAATACATTGAAAAGTTTCTAAAACAACTGCTCACTAGCGATACCCCAGTTTTTGATAAGGTAAAAAAATAAACAAACTCGTCAAACAGAAAGTTGATGTCACCTTGGTCCTAAAATGTGATTAGTTGCAGAGAAAAGTGTGACGAAGAATTTCATTAAGGACAGATGCATGCATGGTAAAACAATATATCCCCCTCTCCTTTGGAGCGGGGACATAAATGAAAGTCAATATGGCATAAATACTTTTTTAGGTTATTAAATATTTTACCTTGGTAAAAATACTGGTTTCCTCGCCAACTGATCCTTCAAATCTTCTGAGACTGTGTCGTCATTAGCAAC
Organism: Mytilisepta virgata; assembly: GCA_028015205.1. NCBI lineage: Eukaryota > Metazoa > Mollusca > Bivalvia > Mytilida > Mytilidae > Mytilisepta > Mytilisepta virgata. Next base: position 3,359,251 of record CM051513.1, read on the forward strand.
ATATTTTTCTACATATTCTGACCATCGTTCTACCTCAACAGGATCATCTGACTGTTCATGGTCAGTATCTAGTAATTCTACAGTCAATTTACAGTCAAGCTTGAACTGAAAAAACATAAAAAAAACATTGTTCATACATGACTATTAAAATAGGGTAGTATTTAGCAAATCTACAGTCAATTTACAGTCACGCTTGAACTGAAAAAATGTAAAACATAATGTTCATACTTGACTATTAAAATAGGGTAGTATTTAGCAAATCTACAGTCAATTTACAGTCACGCTTGAACTGAAAAAATGTAAAACATACTGTTCACACTTGACTATTAAAATAGGGTAGTATTTAGTAAATCTACAGTCAATTTACAGTCAGGCTTGAACTGAAAAAATGTAAAACATACTGTTCAAACATGAATATTAAAATAGGGTAGTATTTAGTAAATCTACAGTCAATTTACAGTCACGCTTGATTAAAGATTAAGATAGGAGTGTATATCTAAGTTATAACATTAGTTCAACTGTTGACTGGATATAGTGTTGTTTCTAGTGTTGGATAATAGGTTGAAATTATCTATTACTATCGGTTGACAGCAACCAACCAACCATCAGTTATAATCGCATTTATATTATACCTTGCTCTTTTTTATATGAAGTCACGCATTCAGCCACATTGTACATGTCTTATGTATATATATATACCATATCATTGCAGAGCTTTATTTGTTCATGTTTGATCTTTTGTTTACTTTCATATTTTAGTTATCAATTAGAGACCAAGATTCAGATTGGACATATTTTGTCTTATAATTACAACATTTATTACTGAATAAATTTCAATGGTATCACTCACATGATAATTTCAAATACACAGCTGTATCAAAATTTGAATTAAGAAAGGTAAGTATCTGGTCTCAGACTGATACATTGTTTACTCCTTAGTTTTGTTTCCACTAATAACACGAGTTATACTTGTTATTTGATATTTGTTTATTCCAGTTGATAGTGTATTTCCAACTGATGAGTCCTGAATACACTGTACGGGTCACTGACATCAATAGGACGAAAAACATCGAATGGATGTTAGACATTGTTATTGTCATCCGGTGCCATTTTTGAATTTCATGTAAAATGCAAACCGGAAACAATAAAGACAATCGATTTAACAAAATCCCAATTGATTACTACAATGCTGAGCTAAACGAAATGATTTCCGACTTATTCCGATCATCAGAACACCGATTTACACACTTGGTTATTTTGTCAGGACCATTTATATCACTATCCCTATGTCGAGCTTTCTGCGACAGGCTCGACAAAAATAACAAAAAGTCCACTTCTAGCACATTGTTTTACTATGCACACCGTTGTCAACATATGATTACTCACACAGTACTGCAGTCAAATTGACAGTAAAAAGAATTAGCTCATACAAACCTTATATGGTAATTGCCATTACATGCCAATAAAATTTGGGTTTGTCACTTAAAACTTCTGAGTGAGAGACGGATGGACTGACCTCTGCAAGTCAGTGACTAAATAATGGAATAATAATACAACTTGTATTAGACTAAAATTAAAATACTCTACACGTACCACCATAGCTTTGAAACAGTTTTCATCAGTAAGTATCTGTTCTGTAGCTTTCTGATATGACAATTCTGCAGGTGATCTTTGATGGTATGTAGCCACACGGCCACCAGTGGCATGATTCTTTCTCTCATCCAGAAACAAACTGTAAATCTTACAACTTGTCTCTTCGCATACCATATTCTGTACCTAAAAATAAAACAATGCAACATTACATGTATATTGTCACTCGTTTTATATTTTCTGTTCTAGATATGGAATTGGAGAGAATCTGATAACTGATTAAAGAAAAAACAAGAGGCTCCCAAGAGCCTGAATCGCTCACCTGTTATATTATACCTGTTCAGTGGTTTCAGAGGAGAAGATCTTTGAAAAAGTTGACGATGGACTACGGACACCAAGTGATGGCAAAAGCTCACATGTCCTTTTAGGACAGGTGAGCTAAAAATGATGGATCTTTCACAATTTCGTGCCGAATTTGTTCCAAATTGATTGGAATCATATTTCCTTTTGTTACAGTTTCTAATCCTTGGCATAAGGTAAATTTTAACATCAGATATATCATCCATCAATGGTAAATCTGTGCAACACTTATTTTGGACAAATACATAACACCTATCAAATTGCATTCAGTTTTGTATTGTACAATGATACTATACCTGTCGGACTAGATTCTGTACAAGTTTATCCATTGTGAATGTAATATAAGCATGAATTCCATACATCTCCCGTAACTGATCTTCGTACTGTGTTGGTTCTAAGTTTCCGTCTAATAAACTTTTTACCATTTCTAAGAAATATGGGTAATATTCTTCTGGTTCAACTTCACCTTAAATAAAAAATTTCAGTTTTTCAGAAAATGTTGATAAGGCCATGACAACACAATTTCTAGGTTCTCAACCATTTTTTGATAATTTAATGTGAGCATATTTCGGGTAAAATCCTTACTCGTGACTTTTCCATTTGTCTCCCTAAAGATATACTGTAATTTTCAAATACACATCCAGACATATGAAGCATTTTTAAAACAATCCCTTTTGAAATCTAATCAATACAGATTTCACTGATATTTTTAGCAAATGAAATAATTTTAATCAAACAGTACCTCCTAAAGATGGGAAGGTCAATTTGATCGAAAATTCCAATTCAATTGATTTGTACTTATAATGCAACAAATACATGTAATTGTTCAGGTTTATGGAAATTAATTATAGTATAACTTATCTTGAAATGCGAATACCCAATAATCTACAACAAGGTACCCAACAACACATTAATTCACTCGTGCGCTATTAGTGTTTGTTGGTCATGAGTTGTAGATCTTTGGTATTCGAATTTCAAGATTAGTTATTCTGTTTATAACATTGAAATATTCCATGTATTCAGAAATTTTAATGAGAAAATACAAGAGATGTTTTTATACGATTACTCGTAGACTATTGTTATGTCACTTCCTAGAGTGAAATACAAGTAAGACTTTCGATTTCACTCGGAAATCCCGGTATTTCACCACACTCAATGTTATAACAAATTTTATTTCAACATAATTGTCTTGTGTCATGTGATTTTCTATATAAATGTAACCACTCCAAAATATATATAATTATTCCTCATGATAATTTTAAGAAAACAATCTTACTAGGAGCTTTAAGTCTGAGTGCTATGGCAGTTGACTCTTTACGGTCTTTCCGACATAATGCTTCCTCCGCTGCAATCTTCTGAGAGTGTGTGTAGATTTTATATAGACGTTCACATAAAATATGATGTAACCGGAAAAACAGGTACCAGTTATTGTTTATATGTAATAATGTGTAAACATCATCCTGTGAATAAAATGTAGATTTTATAGTGCAATATTATTGGTTCCATTTATTGATTATATTTATTCTAAACTTGTGCAGGCATCATAAATGTAGGTGTGAATAGAAGACAGATTCTAAACTAAAATAGTATTGCCTGACAGCAGCTCAAACTTCAAACAACACAACTTCCCTTCAAAACTGACTTCTGATGTTAAAACTAAAAAAATTTTTAATTCGCTACCGAAGTGGGAAGGAAAATTGTTAATTCAATTTGTTAATGAAGTAACCTGAGTGATTAAAGCAATCTTTTGGTCTTCTCAACTGAACATAAATGTTGAAATAGACAAAAAACAATCATGGATGAAAGTGCAGATAGTGCCAAAATCTGGGAATAACAGAGATGCCAACCCTAGTTGATAAAAACTGGGAGAAAAATTTTGGTGGGGGGGGGGGGGGTTTTTTGGGCCCACCTAATACCCAAATAGGGTCCAGGGGCAAAGACTTCCTTTTCATTTTTGGCCGTTCTGCCACTTTAAAACAGGTCCTTTACCTGCATCACTTAAGATATATCTTCTTATTGAAATACCTAATTAAGCATCTTGGCGATACAGATCAAAATCTAATAATTTACCAAAACCAGATATGATTTTTTTACCGATTGGAATAATAAGGTAACGAAATAGAGAGCAAATTTTCAGCCGAAAAATCTGATAAACTCCATCAAAATAGGGGTGGTGGGCATCTCTGAAATAATGACAAATTAAATGTTTTGTACAAGAATATATAGGAACATAAATAGTCAAAATCTGGAAATCCAACATATTCTAGAAGCTATCATGCACGTACAATCTCTGTGTCTTAAACCTCAAATTTTTTTTTTAAAATTCATCACTTACGTCTTCGAGATCAGAATCATCATTTGTTATATCTCCATTAACTAATGGTTTGTCCTCTTTAACAACCTCTTCCTCAGATTTCACTGTATTTTCTACCTCCATTGCTTCATCATTTAAAGGTACATTTTCTTTTTCATCATCTTTAATTTCATTTTCTACTTTCACTTTGTCCTCTTTTTCAACTTTAGGTTTTTCCTCTCTTTCTACTTTAACTTTTTCCTCTTTTTCATCTTCATGGTCACTTCCATCCTCTATAGAAAATATCACAAACATGTAATACAGTAATTACAAAAGGCAGGGGGCATGGGCCTTTTACTACATAGCTTTAAGGTAATGGCCCATGGAATTCTAGAATGGCCCATCATACTTTTATACCTTCTGATAGAAGTTACTACAATGGCCCATCCTACTTTTATACCTTCTGATAGAAGTTACTACAATGGCCCATCCTACTTTTATACCTTCTGATAGAAGTTACTACAATGGCCCATCCTACTTTTATACCTTCTGATAGAAGTTACTACAATGGCCCATCATACTTTTATACCTTCTGATAGAAGGTACTACAATGGCCCATCCTACTTTTATACCTTCTGATAGAAGTTACTACAATGGCCCATCCTACTTTTATACCTTCTGATAGAAGTTACTACAATGGCCCATCCTACTTTTATACCTTCTGATAGAAGTTACTACAATGGCCCATCCTACTTTTATACCTTCTGATAGAAGTTACTACAATGGCCCATCCTACTTTTATACCTTCTGATAGAAGGTACTACAATGGCCCATCATACTTTTATACCTTCTGATAGAAGTTACTAGAATGGCCCATCATACTTTTATACCTTCTGATAGAAGGTACTACAATGGCCCATCATACTTTTATACCTTCTGATAGAAGTTACTAGAATGGCCCATCATACTTTTATACCTTCTGATAGAAGGTACTACAATGACCCATCATACTTTTATACCTTCTGATAGAAGTTACTAGAATGGCCCATCATACTTTTATACCTTCTGATAGAAGTTACTACAATGACCCATCATACTTTTATACCTTCTGATAGAAGTTACTAGAATGGCCCATCATACTTTTATACCTTCTGATAGAAGGTACTACAATGGCCCATCATACTTTTATACCTTCTGATAGAAGTTACTAGAATGGCCCATCATACTTTTATACCTTCTGATAGAAGTTACTAGAATGGCCCATCATACTTTTATACCTTCTGATAGAAGTTACTACAATGGCCCATCATACTTTTATACCTTCTGATAGAAGTTACTACAATGGCCCATCATACTTTTATACCTTCTGATAGAAGTTACTAGAATGGCCCATCATACTTTTATACCTTCTGATAGAAGGTACTACAATGGCCCATCCTACTTTTATACCTTCTGATAGAAGTTACTACAATGACCCATCATACTTTTATACCTTCTGATAGAAGTTACTACAATGACCCATCATACTTTTATACCTTCTGATAGAAGTTACTACAATGGCCCATCCTACTTTTATACCTTCTGATAGAAGGTACTACAATGGCCCATCCTACTTTTATACCTTCTGATAGAAGTTACTACAATGGCCCATCCTACTTTTATACCTTCTGATAGAAGGTACTACAATGGCCCATCCTACTTTTATACCTTCTGATAGAAGTTACTACAATGGCCCATCATACTTTTATACCTTCTGATAGAAGGTACTACAATGGCCCATCATACTTTTATACCTTCTGATAGAAGGTACTACAATAGCCCATCCTACTTTTATACCTTCTGATAGAAGGTACTACAATGGCCCATCATACTTTTATACCTTCTGATAGAAGTTACTACAATGGCCCATCCTACTTTTATACCTTCTGATAGAAGGTACTACAATGGCCCATCATACTTTTATACCTTCTGATAGAAGGTATTACAATGGCCCATCATACTTTTATACCTTCTGATAGAAGGTACTACAATGGCCCATCATACTTTTATACCTTCTGATAGAAGTTACTACAATGGCCCATCATACTTTTATACCTTCTGATAAAAGGTACTACAATGGCCCATCATACTTTTATACCTTCTGATAGAAGTTACTACAATGGCCCATCCTACTTTTATACCTTCTGATAGAAGGTACTACAATGGCCCATCATACTTTTATACCTTCTGATAGAAGGTACTACAATGGCCCATCATACTTTTATACCTTCTGATAGAAGGTACTACAATGGCCCATTAAAATCTTTATAATGGGGCCTTTAATGGGGCCCAATAAACCATTGAAAATTTGCCTTTCCCATTCACTGATGAATGGGTGGAAGTACAGAAAACCGGAAATTGGGAAGAATCCAATATTTCATATAGGAATATATAGAGACTAAAATGGTCAAAATCTGGAAATCCGCCAAATTCCGGAAAACTTTCAGGCGTGCTGATGTAATGCAAATATACAGGAATTGTCTGTACAAGAAGACATTCAATTACTACTGTGCAGTATGTTATGCATGCAAGAACAGTATGCTAATTTGATTATAGGTTTGTTGACTGATGTGTGACAAACATAAACATTATGGAGTAATGACAATTGGAAAATCTTGGCCAAATGTTCACTTTTTTGTAATTACATGAAAGTTTGTTACTGTCGCTAATAATAGATGGAAAAAATAGAAAATATGACAAATTTTAAAATTTTTACATTCTTGTTTTCAAAGGAAACGACAATTATTTTGCATTTATTAATAAACAAGAATTTGTCTGAGTGACAGTGAACTGGATATGAATGTTAGGAGTTACCTGCCAAAACTATACCCAACAAATTTTAGTGTTGAAAAATATTATCAATAAAATCATGAAAATCTGTAAATGAAATACAAACCATCGTCTCGGTCGAGCTCATCATCACTTAATTCTCCTCTGGCAGTGTAAAATAAATCAGGAATGAAATGCTTCAGTAATTGTTTGATCTTTTGTTTGTGTTCTTTTGCTAAACCTACAATTTACCAAATTTTATCTGAGTTAGTCAAGAAATGCACTGAGCCAGACTTTTAACGTGCTAGCTCATGTGTTAACAGACCACAGGAAGAGGTGTCATCCACCCTGATACCAGTTGAACAGGTCTTTGCTCTCAACACTATATGCCATGTGCTTGGCAGAAGAGCAGCAAATTATACCAATCTCAAAGTTTTCTTTTGACACGGTTAGAGATCGAACCCACAAACTTCTGTACTCAAGATACGCATGTTAACATGAGACCAACGAGGCGATCATCAACAAAGAGTTGAACAAACCTGATCTCAAGCAGATTTTGAACTTGCAACCTAAATGATTATTTGCCTATTGTTATTACAGAATGACCTTACTATAACAATATAAATACTATAAATAGAGCCTCCTCTGCAAATGTTTTAAGGCTCATCTATTTTTTGTTTTGTTGTATTACGTTGATTGTTCTCATCTTGTCCTGGTGTTGGTAGTCTCAGGATTCGTGATACTTGAATGGCTCTGAAGATTTTTCTCACCATGTCTTATCATTACATGATTTCTCTTTGATCTAAAACTTTCCTGATTGGTGTTTATTTTTATAGATTATTCATTACATGTGACTTCAGACATTGAACCATCTTTGGCATGAAATGTTATATATGGGTTCTGTAGCTGGGTCTAATGAAACTCACCTGACTGGCGTTTTACATGATGAATTATTAATGACGCTGCATCTTCTAACATTGATTTATCTTTATAATGTAACGTTAAATGTGGGTTCCATGGCTCATTGTTATTCTCTGAGAACTGTTCTTGTCGCTGAAAGCAGACAGATTTATTCCGAAAATCATTTACTATTCAAATTTTTCACAATATATTTGATGGTATGTCCCTTGGATGAAATAACATCCACAATATTTTAATTGTCCATAATAGAGATACTGAGTCTGTCCAAAACATTATTGAATCTGTTCATATGCCATAGTACCATTATAGCCTTATATGGTACAGTCTATTAAATGATTATGAAATCTGCCTGGATTTGTGTGTGGATCATATATTTATCCAAATAGCATTATCATAGATGACATACATGTAATAGCATTAGTACAGGCCTTTTTCAATATTCTAACAGCATTGTAAAGTTTTTAATTAACATTAATAACCTCCCTCTAAACATTTTCAAGTTCGACTGATTGATCGATTACAGGCTAACGTCTAGTTGCATTATCATATGCACAGCAGGAACAGAACATGGTGATGTGATACAAATATTAACCCTACTCACAAGTATTAGTCCATACGAAAAACTGTCAACCCACTCAGATACATTATCTGTACTCCAAACTGACCCGTTTTTGCTGTTAATCTTAAATGACCCAAAAATATGTGTGTACTACAATTTCGTAATGTATAAATTTTTGCAACTACAGTTGACTCTCGTTATTTCGAACACATTTAAGTCGAAATTCCGGGTAACTCAAATTATATTTATGGACCCTCAACAGCAGTAACTATACAGAATTACTCCTGATATCTCGAATTTTCGCTTAAGTCGAACTAGATTTTCAAGTACCAATGGATTCGACATAATAAAAATTGACTGTATTTCATTGTATAATTTTATTCTTACCTCATCATAAATAGTTTCGATTTCATTTAATAATGCCTTCGACCGTAGTGACTTGACATCGTTTTGTTTAAAGTTTATTCCCTGATGATCTAATGATTTCAGATAATATTTTTCATTTTGTTCTCGCCAGATTTTGTTAAAGTTTTTCTGCGCTTCTCGCCATTCTTCTTCCTTAGCCTTTAATCTGTAACATACAAATTCAAATTTCTTAAACGTCCTAAGCTTCGGTTCTATGCAGGTGTACATTTCTGCAATACAATACTTATCAATTGTATTATTTTATTTGCACTTTACAAGTTGTAGGTAAATATTAATTAAATTGGTTAAAGTATAAAAGCTGTTAAAAACAGGATAGTAGGAATCGTCGATGTTTTTTCTTGTTTTTTAAAGAAATTTTACCAAAATATAAAAATCTGGAAATTCCAGAAAACTTTCACCCTTGTAATTAACTGAATATTATTAGGTTACCTTCAAGAGGAGATAAACCATACATGCAAGGGGAGATAACCAATACATACAAGGTGAGATAAACCATACCTTCTTAGCACTAATGGAACAGCAACAATGGGATTCTTCTTCAATCCATCTATAATATCAGGAGCTTTGTCACCATAAATTCTACAAAACATGTATGGAAGTTACGGAAAGACAAAAATTCATCAATCATTTAAAAATATAGTTTTTTTTTCACTATTTTCTTCTACAGGAGGTTCCAAAATTTTATTATAACAGAAGACGAGAAAATTGTGAATTGTCCATTAACAAAAAATTATCACAAAATCATTATTTTTCAAAATAACATTTGGAAATACAATCGTGGGGAAGGAGGGAATGGAGTGAAACATCATAAATTAGTTTAAACCCCTGTTAAGGAGTATTTATTTCCAGGTTTGGTTTTGTCCAAAAACAAAGTAACAAAGGGTAAGGTGGATAAATTACTGACAAAAAACCAGTTCAATTTATCAAACAATTCAAACAGGGGTGGGATGGGACACCAAGGGAAACAAATTTTTACTGCCATGTAAATGGAGGATGGTTGGGTAGGGTCGGATAATTTAGCCTTCTGTAGCGGCATAAGCCTACACTTTTTCGAAAACTACAGAAGGGACCTTTAGCATGCATGGAGTGTGGCATTCTCTAAACACGTTACCCACTATGGTCCCCAGTCAGGCTTTCCGTATTATGACCTGACAACCCCGCAACGAGAGGGTCTCCCCTATCCGCCACTGGGGACGCGCTAGGCAGCTCTGTGGGTTGAGCTCCAGTGATCCGTCACAGGTGCCCTGCATTTCCACCTGAGCTTACCTTTGTATTGCTTTCCGATGTAAGACTTCTGATGAACCTCCTAATGTATTGTCTAAACGAAATTTAGCTGCTTCTTCAGAATTCATTCGAGACATTTTCTTCTGAACACCTTCTAGCACTTTAATTGTAGATAAATTAGATTCTATAACAATGTCTAACTGTAAAGAGAGAAAAGAAAATAGTGAATTTCCTACAAAAACTTCATTATTATTCAGTTTTATCACTGTTTTGTAAATTAACCTTTCAATCTGATATTTTTTGTTAAAATACTTATTGCATTTATCACTTATAAGAAAAGCCCTTAACTCCTATATCGCCTACAAATTCTGAATGTAACAAAAAATCTGAAAGAACATTGACCAGACTTTAAGCACACTACAAAACTAAGGACAAAATATTCAAATGAGATCATCATTAAAATCCTTTTGTGACTGCACTTCAACATATGTGACCGATGCAGATAAAATGGCATACAGCTGTTTACAAAATATTCATATCAGATTTTAGTTTCTTTTCGACTATGCAAATGTTTTTATGCTGTTCACGGTTCTTATTAAGAAACTTTTAAACTTTGAGTTCCAACAATAATTTGATTGTATAATTTATAATTTTGACACGTCCCTATCAAACCACAGAAATCATGGATCCAAAAATTGTTAGTTATCAAGCTTCCAGTCGTTTGTCAGTGAAAAACTTATTTCATAATCAAATAAAATGCTCCGCTGGGCGCAGCTAGATACGACCGCAGATGTCGAACCCTGAATAGTTGGGGCAATTATGAACACAACATTCAAGCTTGATACAATACTGAATTTGGATTGTGAATAAATATTTGACACAGCATAGGTTTCTGACACAGAATGAATGTTGTCTAAGAACTTAAAATTTTTTAATTTACCTATTCAAACCATATCAGTATTATTTGTTTTTATATATAAATCAGAAATAACCAATTTAAAATTTAAAATTGGGCACACATATCAATTTCTTGCTATTGCGCAATACTGTGCAATTGAAAATTTCTTCAAATATTTGACACATAATAGATTTCTGACACAGAATAACTGAAATCAAAGAACTTAGAATTGGTCATATGATTTGAATTTATATTCAATTTTTTGCTTCTTGTGCAATACAATATGCTGTGGAGAATTGCCCCCCCCCCCCCCAAAAAAAAATAATAATTTACCCCTTTTTTTAGCTTTTGTGCAATACACTATGAAGTTGCACATTGACCCCCCCTCCCCAAAAAAAAAACCAAAAAACAATAAAATTTATTGTAACCCCCCCTTTTTTTGCTAAAAAAATTTGAAATTTTCTTTTTAATTTATGAAATATGAAATGAGAAAAAAATTACCCCCTCCCCAATTTCTCATTTACCCCCCCCCCCCCCTCTAAATTTTGTTTTCAACCCCCCCTCCCATTTCTTTATACTTTGCAACCATAACAGCCCATTTAAATACACCATAACATATTAAAATAGAAAATGACATCATAGTCATGGAATTTGTTAATAATAAGGTTTTGATAACAGGGCACACATATCAATTTCTTGCTATTGCACAATACTGTGCAATTGAAAATTTCTTCAAATATTTGACACATAATAGGTTTCTGACACAGAATAACTGAAATCAAAGAACTTAGAATTGGTCATATGATTTGAATTTATATTCAATTTTTTGCTTCTTGTGCAATACAATATGCTGTGGAGAATTGCCCCCTCCCCCCCCCCCCCCAAAAAAAAAAATAATAATTTACCCCTTTTTTTAGCTTTTGTGCAATACACTATGAAGTTGCACATTGACCCACCCTCCCAAAAAAAAAAAACAAAAAACAATAAAATTTATTGTAACCCCCCCCCCCCCCCTTTTTTTGCTAAAAAAATTTGAAATTTTCTTTTTAATTTATGAAATATGAAATGAGAAAAAAATTACCCCCTCCCCAATTTCTCATTTACCTCCCCCCTCTAAATTTTGTTTTCAACCCCCCTCCCATTTCTTTATACTTTGCAACCATAACAGCCCATTTAAATACACCATAACATATTAAAATAGAAAATGACATCATAGTCATGGAATTTGTTAATAATAAGGTTTTGATAACAGGCCACACATATCAATTTCTTGCTATTGCACAATACTGTGCAATTGAAAATTTCTTCAAATATTTGACACATAATAGGTTTCTGATACAGAATAACTGAAATAAAGAACTTAGAATTGGTCGTATGATTTGAATTTATATTCAATTTTTTGCTTCTTGTGCAATACAATATGCTGTGGAGAATTGCCCCCCCCCCCCAAAAAAAAATAATTTACCCCTTTTTTAGCTTTAATTTTGGACCCCGATTTGGACCAACTTGAAAACTGGGCCCATAATAAAAAAACTAAGTATATGTTTAGATTCAGCATATCAAAGAACCCCAAGAATTCAATTTTTGTTAAAATCAAACTAAGTTTAATTTTGGACCCTTTGGACCTTAATGTAGACCAATTTGAAAACAGGACCAAAAATTAAGAATCTAAATGCACGGTTAGATTCGGCATATCAAAGAACCCCAATAGTTCAATTTTCGATGAAATCAAACAAAGTTTAATTTTGGACCTCGATTTGGACCAACTTGAAAACTAGGCCCATAATAAAAAAACTAAGTACATGTTTAGATTCAGCATATAAAAGAACCCAAAGAATTCAATTTTTGTTAAAATCAAACTAAGTTTAATTTTGGACCCTTTGGACCTTAATGTACACCAATTTGAAAACGGGACCAAAAATTAAGAATCTAAATGCACGGTTAGATTCGGCATATCAAAGAACCCCAATAGGTCAATTTTCGATGAAATCAAACAAAGTTTAATTTTGGACCCTTTTGGCCCCTAATTCCTAAACTGTTGGGACCAAAACTCCAAAAATCAATCCCAACCTTCCTTTTGTGGTCATAAACCTTGTGTTTAAATTTCATAGATTTCTATTTACTTATACTAAAGTTATTGTGCAAAAACCAAGAAAAATGCTTATTTGGGCCCTTTTTTAGCCCCTAATTCCTAAACTGTTGGGACCAAAACTCCCCAAAACAATCCCAACCTTCCTTTTGTGGTCATAAACCTTGTGTTAAAATTTCATAGATTTCTATTTACTTATACAAGAGTTATTGTGCGAAAACCAAGAAAAATGCTTATTGGGCCCTTTTTTGGCCCCCAATTCTTAAACTGTTGGGACCAAAACTCCCAAAATCAATCCCAACCTTCCTTTTGTGGTCATAAACCTTGTGTTTAAATTTCATAGATTTTTATTAACTTATACTAAAGTTATAGTGCGAAAACCAAATGTCTTCGGACGACGACGCAGACGACGCCAACGTCATACCAATATACGACCGCAAAAATTTTGCGGTCGTATAATAAAAACATCTGACTTACTTCAAACCGTTCATCTTCACATCTGTAAATATGTTCTTCATACTGAGTTTTCCGTGACGTCACAAATGTAGAGTCCTCTGACCAGGATGGAAATGATACCCATGTGTCGTTTAGTACCTACAACACAATAGCTTCTTTATGTTTGAGATACTTAGTGTTAAATCAAGTCCCTCTGCATTTGGATAGCAATACTTTCTGATAATATTGTTTTTGTAGTATATCTGTCTTTTTTTTTATTTCTATGTTTTTCTGGCAGATACTGGAGGTATTAGGTATTTAACTGACGACCTTACTTTTGTTTTCCGAAATCTGATTAAGGATGCTTGCTGGTCATGTTTTGGTCTTTTTGTCAGATTTTCGGAATCTTCAGGTTTTATCCATTTCTTAAACATGAAATTTTTTGCCCATGAACCCCCACTTTTTCTTTTATAATTCAATCATATATACCTTAAAATGGTATTTGACTAAATTTATGAAATCCTTTTTATTTTTTCATACATTTTTGAGAGACTGAAATTGTCAATGCAAAGACAAAGAAAAATCCAGAGAAAACCAATTTCCTGCAAATTTTCAAGGCCTTATAGCACTAAAATAAGCACATGAACCTATATTTTTTTCTTGCTTATTTGTTTACTATTGATATGTTCTCTCAAACTAAAACACCTATTTCAATCCTATTTATTTCCTATTAGACCAGCGACCGTCCTTAATAAATTGCCATATAAATGTATACATGTAGTATATGATATGTTATTTACCTCTTTACAAAGAGACGTTCTACCAGTACATCGAGGCTGGGGATAAGACTTTGGCAATGCTCTGTAACTTGTGCCATACTTTTTACAAGTTGCATAATCTGAAATAGTTACAATACAATAACTGAAAATAAAATACAATGACAAATGTTTTGTTTGAAATTTGTCAGATTATGTAAAGCCCAAGACTTTAACGGTAGTCTTTAGGTGCAGGAATGCTACTTTTGTCTTTTAGCGACCAACTTAGAACTATTTTTACATACATATAGGGTTCTTTTGAAAGCATCACATCACTTCCTTTATTAAATCTGGTTTAATTAATGTATTCCTCATATCTTTACAGTTATCTAAAATTCTGTCATTTCATCTTTATTTTTCTATTAATTTAAAAACACTTGTTGCACTTTCACCACTTCATTCTGTGGTTTAACTGGTATATAATTCCAATACTGTGTGTATTGTTTATTTTGATTGTTGACGTCTGAGATCTTTAATTTTCCAATAAATGACGTTTATCCTATGCATATGTGAGCCAGTAAAAGAGTGCCATTATAAACTGCTCATTTCTTCCTTATCTTGCTGAAAAGTGTAATTGTTATGTATGGAATTATAAATAATAAGAGTTGTTTTTCTGCAATATATCTGTGTATAAACTCAGCCAAGTCACTCACAAACTTTCGAATTCATTCAGTTTGTGAGTGAACTGGTGTCTTTTATACACAGATAAATTGCTTCAAAACAACTGTTATTACTATAATACATCTGTCATAGTGCCTCAAAAATGTAAAGTAAGAAAACCTTTTATTGATATGATATTGTATAGCAACGTAATATTCCCTGTAAAACGTAACCAAAAGTTCACATGCAATATTCGCAGATATTGCATTTTAAAGACGATGTCTATGATAGTATTTCCGGCTATTTCCGGGATCTGGGTCTTGTTCCCATATGATAAAAGGGTTATTGCACAAAAGTGGGAAATATTGTCCCTCGTAGAATAATATATCTCACTTGCAAGCTCGTGCAAAAAAAAATTCTACTCGGGACAATATTTCCCAGTATTTGTGCAATAACCCTATATTATTACCTTGATATTTGCTTGAATAAAAATTTGCATTTGGCTGTATTAGTATTGAAACTACATTTATGTTAAAAAAAATGTCAATTTTTTTCTCTTCTACTTTCCAGATTTTCTGTTAACCAATTTGAGAACTTTACAAAAAGGGGAGATAATTGACTATACCTATTTCCATGGCAAGATCTCCAGTTTTTTTCTCTTCTACTTTCCAGATTTTCTGTTAACCAATTTGAGAACTTTACAAAAAGGGGAGATAATTGACTATACCTATTTCCATGGCAAGATCTCCAGTTACCCTCTCTTTACCAGTGGCACCCAATGGTATCGATTCTGTTGTACCTCCCGACTCCTTGTATCCTAGGAAATCTTTAAACCATTTATACAATTCAGGATATTTACTGAAATATAACAATGTTTATTCATCCAATTACAGGGCCCTCTCATTGGTAATAGGTAACAGTAGAGGTTTCCCTAGACCAATTTAGCATGGCATTGCACCATGCCTCCATTTTCAAGCACCATGCTGCCCTCATCATGAATTTTACAATGTGCCCCCAGGTAGCCAACCCCAACTTTCAATTTTTAGTTTAATCTTACCTTTAGGAAACTGATTCGCATTTAATCATGTACCCCTGTTGTGTTGGCACACTTTTATGACACTTTAACAACATCACACTAGGGTGAAGTCAGTTTGTTGCAGGTTTTGATAAATATACTGCCCTTATGTCAAGGTGGGGTTCCCCCACTATTATCTTTTTTAACCACTGAGTGCCCTCAAAATACGAAATTTACCTTGCCTTCACAATTATCTGGGGAAAGCACTAGTAACAGTGTAACACAATATTGAAGAGAGGAGCTACTTGATAGAAAATAAAAGACAATTATATGAAAGATAACATTTTTTATACTTATAACTACAGTCAAATCTGTGTATAAACAGAATCCAAGGGACCAGAAAAAAATGCCCTTTAAACAAGGGTTAATTTAACAAGCTTTGATCTTGACTGGAACATTTTCAGTGCCCTTTATAGATAGTGATGTGCTATATAGAGGTGTCCTTTTGAAACAGGTTTGACTATATGTGTATTTAAACTAATGATTCATGGTATATTGCCATGCACAAATTTGTCAACAGAGGTAACAGAAACATATTGTTTATAAAAGACAGTTTTACTTTAATTTAAAAGAATAGAAAATATATTCTGCTGACATGCCACTTCAGTTAATCACCATACTGTACGTAATTTGTCGATTAACTTGTCAGCTATATTCTTCAATAACACAGATGTCATGTCTTCAACGTTTAATAGAAAAATATGCTCATACCTATAGACCCTTATTTGAGAGAACATATTCCTAGAAACCCAAATTTTTTTTTTAAATGGTGGCCTTGTAAGGAATTTTGAACTTTACAAACATTAAAATTTGACTTACATGAGAAATGTTTGCACCAACTGAACTAATTCGGATCTGGATATAACTTCCTGGTTAAATAGCACTAAACACCGTAGAAAGTTTTCATATACCTCAGGATACTTCAAAGCTTTCCGAACCTGTAAAACATTCAGATCTTATTATAGAAAATACAATCAGTATTTAATTATTTATTCATAATTTGAAACAAGTAAATACCTGTAATTATATTACCAATTATGAAGAACCTTGAAATTTTTTCAGTACTTTTCTCTAAAACCTGTTCCCTGTTTGTACGTCAGTTAATTGTATTCATTGTATATTCATTGTATATAATTTTTTTAACTACAATGAGAAACCAGAGTGAGTTATATTTTCCTAACCAATGTAGGTAAGGGAGATGATAAATTTGTCTCCCTTTAAGCCTCAGGACAAAAGGGAGAGAATTTAATTATCTCCCTTACCTACACTGGTTAGGAAAAGATAACTCACTCTGGTTCTTCATTGACTCCTATCATTTCAAACTTTTCTCCCATTTCCAATGAAAACTATAAATTATGAAATTATTACCTTATCAAAAAAAGCAAATTCATTCAGAGTACCGTATCGTCCTGCCTCAGCCAGAGATATATCCTTCAGTGTACCTGTCTTCTGTTTCTGTGGATAAGAACAGAATAAATAAGAAATAACAATCTATTTCAATTGAAATTTAGTACCAGCACATTAACACAGACAGAAAATGCAAACTTGTAACTAAATAAATCCAGGGATGGTTTTTGTAGCATTTCCAGATGTGTTTACCCCTTTCTGGTGATTTCAGTAATGTTAATGATTTTTGTCAGTAATTTGGGCCCTTTGGCAGTAATCTCAAATTTCAGAATGAAAACTATCATAGAGCCCCACAAACATCTTATATTGTGTTAAGTCTAGAAACAATTCTAGTTTTTATCACCAGGTTCAAACGCTCTTCATAACTGGAAAATCAAGCGCAATTACAAAGCATTTACACGACCGGGAATAACAAATAATTTTGGTACAATACCAGAAAGAGTAATTTCCAGAGGTAAATCTGTAATCCATATTTTGAATCTAAAATCCAGGACAATTACTGAAATTCCGTAACAGTAAACACCTCTGCATTTCTAATTTTCTCATATTATGCGTAATCTGAAACAGTCAATTTTTGGAACTATGAATTAGTTATCTTACTTCATACCTCTTTGTACAGTTTTGCTTCAAGGCGCCATTGGCTCCCAGACTAAAATTGTTAGGTGCCATTGGCTCCTAGAGTAAAAATTTTAGGTGCCAATTAAAATCTTTAAGTGCCAATGACTGACAGATATAATACATTTTTTGAACAGACACAATTTTATTAACATTCTGTATCATACTCGCACATGACACTATCATTTTTCTCTTAGCATTTAAATGCAATGCAGACCAAAATCAAAGACGTACTACAACCTGGATTTTACGGGTCGCCAAATTTGAAAATTTAATCACCAATTTGGCGACTTATCAAGATTACAAAGCACCATACGTATTTTTACATCGTCATGGTGACTAAAGAAGGCCACTTAGAGCCCTGTACTTTGAACACAAAGCAACAAAGTTAAATAAGATCTCTACATTATGGCCATACCTTTTGGGGAGGTTGTTGTCCACTAGACGGTCGTCTATGTTGACTCGACTTGTTCATTTGACTTTTCATTCCTGGTTTTTTAACTGTTGACGAGTGGTCGTTTCTCACTCCCAGTGAGGAATCATTCTGTAGCATATTTAACTATAAAAAAAATTATAAGTAGAATGACTAAATTTTCTCATTTTGTTGGTAAAAGTGTGGTTTTATATGACACCTTTGAAATTGGGGTCTTGGTGGCCGAGTCTTTTGGTAGTTTGTCATGATTACTAATGATCACTTGCCCGTCAACACTGAGGTTGTGAATTCGAATCTCACCTGTGGCGGGGTGTGTTCGACTCCGATCTTAATTGACAAGGATTGCCAATTTTCCTACCAATAAAAACTGGCTGCCGCGAAATAGCCAAATGTGCTGAAAACAGTGTAAAACCCCAACTAAACAAACAAACAAACAAACAAACAATAGAAATTTAAACTAATGATTAACAACTAACAAATAATCTATCCAATGTTGTTATATAAATCACCTTTTTTTTCTTTTGATGTTTCAGACATTAATTTGTTTAAAGTTGTGGCGAACGAAAGAACAAGAAATTGAGCTAGTATCAAAGGGGAAAGTAGGCTGAGCTTTGCTATAGTACAATATGCCCAAGGTCATGTTATTCCAAAGTTCAAGCACCACCCAATGCTATTTATATTAAAAAACATATACCATGTTTCTGAGTTTTAAAATATCAAAATAAACTCGAACAAGGTTTGTTTAAAAGATTAACTCATATGAAAAATGATATATCTATTAAATTTGTACTTGTTCATTATAGAAAGGGCCAATAAACTGTTAATAAAATGCTCCGCTGGGCGCAGCTAGATACGACCGCAGATGTCGAACCCTGAATAGTTGGGGCAATTATGAACACAACATTCAAGCTTGATACAATACTGAATTTGGATTGTGAATAAATATTTGACACAGCATAGGTTTCTGACACAGAATGAATGTTGTCTAAGAACTTTAAATTTTTTAATTTACCTATTCAAACCATATCAGTATTATTTGTTTTTATATATAAATCAGAAATAACCAATTTAAAATTTAAAATTGGGCACACATATCAATTTCTTGCTATTGCGCAATACTGTGCAATTGAAAATTTCTTCAAATATTTGACACATAATAGGTTTCTGACACAGAATAACTGAAATCAAAGAACTTAGAATTGGTCATATGATTTGAATTTATATTCAATTTTTTGCTTCTTGTGCAATACAATATGCTGTGGAGAATTGCCCCCCCCCAAAAAAAAATAATAATTTACCCCTTTTTTTAGCTTTTGTGCAATACACTATGAAGTTGCACACTGACACCCCCCCCCCCCCCTTCCAAAAAAAAAAAACAAAAAACAATAAAATTTATTGTAACCCCCCCTTTTTTTGCTAAAAAAATTTGAAATTTTCTTTTTAATTTATGAAATATGAAATGAGAAAAAAATTACCCCCTCCCCAATTTCTCATTTACCCCCCCCCCCCCCCATTTCTTTATACTTTGCAACCATAACAGCCCATTTAAATACACCATAACATATTAAAATAGATAAAATGCTCCGCTGGGCGCAGCTTGATACGACCGCAGAGGTCGAACCCTGAACAGTTGGGGCAAGTATGGACACATCATTCAAGCTTGATACAACATTGAATTTAGATTGTGAATAAATATTTGACACAGCATATGTTTCTGACACAGAATTAATGTGTTGTAAGAACTTAAAATTTTTTAATTTACCTATTCAAACCATATCAGTATTATTTGATTTTATATATAAATCCCAAATAACCAATTGAAAATGGCATTATAGATGAGATAAACAAAAAACTTTCATCAGCACATTTTATATTGGCAAATTTCCAATGAAGTTCATTAAACTAATAATGTGCAATTGAAGAATTTGACACATAATATGTTTCTGACACAGAATAATTGAATTGAAAGAATTTATAATTGGTCATATGATTTTAATTTATATTGAAGTTGTTGTTTCTTGTGCAATACAATATGCTGTTTAGAATTCCCCCACCCCCCAAAAAAAAAAAAAATTACCCCTTTTTTATAGATTTGGACCAACTGAAAAATATCGCCCATAATAAAACTGGACAGATAAAAATCTTAAATTTGTGATATTAAAATGAAAGAGTTATCTCTCTTTCTGCACACTGTCTTATGATGTAGATATTTTTATAATTTGGTTGTCATATTTGCTATAAATCATATGTAATTGTTAGAATTTTTGTATGTTATTATTATATAATTTTAAAATTTATGAATTGTAAGTTGATTCAATATATATATGTGGATTGAATTTTTTTTTGGGTGTTAATGAAGTTATTCTTTAATTGTAATGTAAATAATGGAAGTTGGTGTAAATTAGAATGATTGTAAATTTTATTTTATTTTTATTTATAAGTAATAAATAATGTTAAAATTAATTAATATGTATTGGTTATGTTGATGTAATATTTTTTTTTTTTTTTTTACAGATAATATATATAAATTGCACAATTAAAAGAAATTTGATGTGTATCATTGTTAAAAATAAATATGGCATCAATGTTTATTTTTAAATTTTTTTTATGTATAAATATGTTATGTAGATTATTGTAACCCCCCCCTTTTTTTCCTAAAAGAAATCTGAAATTTCCTTTTTAATTTATGAAATATGAAATGATAAAAAAATTGCCCCCTCCATAATTTCTCATTTACCCACCCCCCTAAATTTTTTTTCAAACCCCACCCCCCCTTTCGTTTGATACTTTGCAACCATAACAGCCCATTTAAATACACCATAATTTATTAAAATAGATAAAATGCTCCGCTGGGCGCAGCTAGATACGACCGCAGATGTCGAACCCTGAATAGTTGGGGCAATTATGAACACAACATTCAAGCTTGATACAATACTGAATTTGGATTGTGAATAAATATTTGACACAGCATAGGTTTCTGACACAGAATGAATGTTGTCTAAGAACTTAAAAATTTTTAATTTACCTATTCAAACCATATCAGTATTTTTTGTTTTTATATATAAATCAGAAATAACCAATTTAAAATTGGGCACACATATCAATTTCTTGCTATTGCGCAATACTGTGCAATTGAAAATTTCTTCAAATATTTGACACATAATAGGTTTCTGACACAGAATAACTGAAACCAAAGAACTTAGAATTGGTCATATGATTTCAATTTATATTCAATTTTTTGCTTCTTGTGCAATACAATATGCTGTGGAAAATTGCCCCCCCCCCCAAAAAAAAAAAAAATTTACCCCTTTTTTAGCTTTTGTGCAATACACTATGAAGTTGCACATTGACTCCCCCTCCCAAAAAAAAAAACAACAAAAAACAATAAAATTTATTGTAACCCCCCCTTTTTTGCTAAAAAAAATTTGAAATTTCCTTTTTAATTTATGAATTATGAAATGAGAAAAAAATTGCCCCCTCCCCAATTTCTCATTCCCCCCCCCTAAATTTTGTTTTCACCCCCCCCCCCCCCCCTTCCCCATTTCTCTTGATACTTTGCAACCATAACAGCCCATTTAAATACACCATAACGTATTAAAATAGAAAATGACATCATAGTCATGGATGGCAAATTTTAAATATGCATAATTTAAAAGCAGTTTAGATGAGATAAACAAAAAAGCTTCATCAGCACATATTCAAAATTTGAGATAAAAAAAAGAGTTATCCCTCTTTGTACATATTTTTATAATCATGTTGTCATATTTGCTCTAAGTCATATTTAATTGTTAGCAGTAGTATGTATGTTAGTATCATATAATTTTAAAATTTCTGATTTGTAAGTTTATTCAATATATATGTTTGGATTGAAGTCATTGTTGGGTGTTACTGAAGTTATCCTTTAATTGTAATGTAAATAATGTAAATTGGTTTAAATTATACTGATTCTTGCTATTGCACAATACTGTGTAATTGAAAATTTCTTGAAATATTTGACACATAATAGGTTTCTAAAACAGAATAACTGAAATAAAGAACTTAGAATTGGTCATATGATTTGAATTTATATTCAATTTTTGAATTCTTGTGCGATACAATATGCTGTGGAGAATTGCCCCCACCCCCCAAAAAAAATAATTTACCCCTTTTTTAGCTTTAATTTTGGACCCCGATTTGGACCAACTTGAAAACTGGGCCCATAATAAAAAAACTAAGTACATGTTTAGATTCAGCATATCAAAGAACCCCAAGAATTCAATTTTTGTTAAAATCAAACTAAGTTTAATTTTGGACCCTTTGGACCTTAATGTAGACCAATTTGAAAACGGGACCAAAAATTAAGAATCTAAATGCACGGTTAGATTCGGCATATCAAAGAACCCCAATAGTTCAATTTTCGATGAAATCAAACAAAGTTTAATTTTGGACCCCGATTTGGACCAACTTGAAAACTGGGCCCATAATAAAAAAAACTAAGTACATGTTTAGATTCAGCATATCAAAGAACCCCAAGAATTCAATTTTTGTTAAAATCAAACTAAGTTTAATTTTGGACCCTTTGGACCTTAATGTAGACCAATTTGAAAACGGGACCAAAAATTAAGAATCTAAATGCACGGTTAGATTCGGCATATCAAAGAACCCCAATAGTTCAATTTTCGATGAAATCAAACAAAGTTTAATTTTGGACCCTTTTGGCCCCTAATTCCTAAACTGTTGGGACCAAAACTCCAAAAATCAATCCCAACCTTCCTTTTGTGGTCATAAACCTTGTGTTTAAATTTCATAGATTTCTATTTACTTATACTAAAGTTATTGTGCAAAAACCAAGACAAATGCTTATTTGGGCCCTTTTTAGCCCCTAATTCCTAAACTGTTGGGACCAAAACTCCCAAAAACAATCCCAACCTTCCTTTTGTGGTCATAAACCTTGTGTTAAAATTTCATAGATTTCTATTTACTTATACTAGAGTTATTGTGCGAAAACCAAGAAAAATGCTTATTGGGCCCTTTTTTGGCCCCTGATTCTTAAACTGTTGGGACCAAAACTCCCAAAATCAATCCCAACCTTCCTTTTGTGGTCATAAACCTTGTGTTTAAATTTCATAGATTTCTATTAACTTATACTAAAGTTATAGTGCGAAAACCAAATGTCTACAGACTCCGACGGACGACGGACGACGACGACGACGACGACGACGCCAACGTCATACCAATATACGACCGCAAAAATTTTGCGGTCGTATAAAAATGACATCATAGTCATGGATGGTAAATTTTAAATATACATAATTTAAAAGCATTTTAGATGAGATAAACAAAAAAACTTCATCAGCAAATTTTATATTTCCAAATTTCCAACGAACTTCATTAAACTAAAGATATTGGCAAATTTCCAATGGAATTTGTTAATAATAAAGTTTTGATAACAGGTCACACATATCAATTTCTTGCTATTACACAATACTGTGCAATTGAAAATTTATTGAAATATTTGATACATAATAGGTTTATGACACAGAATAAGTGAAATCAAAAAACTTAGAATTGGTCATATGATTTGAATTTATATTCAACTTTTTTCTTCTTGTGCAATACAATATGCTGTGGATAAATGCCCCACCCCCCCCCCCCAAAAAAAAAAAAAAAAAACTTGAAAACTGGGCCCATAATAACAAAACTAAGTACAAATCTGAAATGAGAAAAAAATTTTCCCCACCCCCCGCCAATTTAATATTTACCCCATAAATTTTGACCCCCCCCCCCCACTTTCCCTTTTTCAAAAAAAAAAATCTTTCCCTCAAGATAATGTCATAATCCCTATTCAAAATTATCATGAAGTTTGCAAACATAATTAAACGTTAAAATACATCATTGAAGTCTTAAAATAAAAAATGACATATGGCTAAAATTAATATTAATTCATAGTAAGTTCTAAAAATAAATTGAAAGCTATAAATCACCCCAAAAACAATCAACATTTCTTTATACATAATTGAATCATACACAATATTTTACTTTAAATGTGTTTGAAATGTGTTTGGATTACCTTCCTTAGCCCACCAAGCTAATATCATAGATTTCTATTTATTTATACTACAGTTATTGTGCAAAAACCAAGAAAAATGCTTATTTGGGCCCTTTTTTAGCCCCTAATTCCTAAACTGTTGGGATCAAAACTCCAAAAAATGATCATAAACCTTGTGTTAAAATTTCATAGATTTCTATTTACTTATACTAGACTTATTGTGCGAAAACCAAGAAAAATGCTTATTGGACCCTTTTTTGGCCCCTAATTCTTAAACTTTTGGGACCAAAACTCCCAAAAACAATCCCAACCTTCCTTTTGTGGTCATAAACCTTGTGTTTAAATTTCGTAGATTTCTATTAACTTATACCACATTTATAGTGCGAAAACCAAATGTCTACAGACTCCGACGGACGACGACGACGACGCCAACGTCATACCAATATACGACCACAAAAATTTTGCGGTCGTATAAAAAGAGGAACAATCAACTGTCCACATCTAATTTTAAATAACAATCTATGAATTATCTTTTCACGGCAGAAATAGATAACTTACATATCCCCCATAGGAGGAACCATTTGCATCTGGCAAAAATTGGCCAAATTCTGCCAGTAAATCTTCTTGGTTCTGGAATAATTTTGCCACTTGTGAATACACTTCTGCTTCTGTCAGGGGCTTATAACTTGTTACTATTCCCTGTAAGTATAAAACATTTCAATAACCTTACAGGAAATAAAATCTCTGTTGTTGAGATGCATGAGTGAAAGTACAAAAGGTGCCAAAAACCAGAAATTGGGAAGAATCCATTATTTCATATTACGAATACAAAAAGACTAAAATGGGTCAAAATTCGGCAATCTGGCAAATGCCGGAAAACTTTCAGACATGAATTTAAGAAGTTTTGGATTGAGGGAGGGAAAAATGTTTCAATAGCAAAAATAAGGATTTCAATTCCTGGTTTTAAAATAATCTGGTTACCTTTCTCCACAGTGAAGAGAATGAAAGCACACGGGTTCATTAACAAACTTTATTCATGACTGGGACATTTTCATGGTGATTTGCTTTATAGAGGTGCCCTTTATACACAGGTTAATTAAACAAACTTTGTTCATGACTGGGACATTTTCATGGTGATTTGCTTTATAGAGGTGCCCTTTAAAGCAGGTTTGACTATATGTGTATTAGTTACATGTATAAACAGTTTATATTTCAATGTTTAATATACATGTAGTAATCAGACACTTTATTACATGTCATATTGGCCAAATATCTTACCTCTTTGAGATTTCTTTGTTCCTTCTGATATGTATGTAGAATTTCTAAAAATGCCTTGTAAATCTCTGGTTGTCCATGGAAACGATTCTGTAAACATACATTATACATGTATAATTCAGTCATGTGACTAACAAGAATTTTCTATAAAAATGTGTGAGTCTTCCAACGAAGACATGTGTCGCCTGCGGACGTCAATTTTTACAAAAGATATTAAAATTTTCTAAAAATGAAATATATATGCACACCTGTGCATTAAGGTTAATGCACAGAGAAAGTTTCATCAAATTCCTTTGAGCGGTTTACAAGTAGTTGAGGATGGAAGAAAAGTGTGACGATGCAAGACGCAAGATGACAGATAGTGATCCCTGTGTGTCGACCATGCGTTCTGCAGGCGACACAAAAATATACATCCAGTATATGTCTGTTGCAAAATTTCTACTGGTTCAAGATAAATTTTCAAGAACAGGAACCATTTTTTTATTTCTGTTCTATTCCAAAAGCCACAGTACACAGACAAATGTCTGACCTCAACTGAAGTTAAAGATAGGACTCTTACACCTAGTAAATCTGTGGTTTTTATCTAATGAATAAAGCAGTATTTTCATTTTCTAACCATTATATTCTCTCAGAATACCAGACTATTTTTTTTAATCAGGGGGTAAATACGTCAAGTTTTTTTTTTAAATGGTGAATTTTTTAACAGCAGGATTAAAGGAGTAAAATGAGAAATCAAAGAGTAAAATACATCTTCTGGGTTGCAAGATTGAAACTATTGTTCTCACCTATATTGATAACGTTTATCCCCTCAAATTTATGATTGTTATTTCAATTATGCATCTTACATGCCAAATAGTGTGAGCTTGGACGCTTTGATTTTTAAAACCTCTGAGCTGAGGGTAACTTTGATTGCCAGAAAATATTTCTCAAGCGTATCTTCCCTGGAGCTCTGCATCTTCACTGACTATGTATAAATAATTACCATGGCAACACAAAACACAACTTACCTTTATTTTGTTGACATAATTTATAGCATGGTTAAATTCTACTGGTTGTCCTGCCTGCTGTTGCTGCTGTTGTTGGACAGGGGTACCATGCTGGCTACCCTGAACAACTGGTTCCTGGTTTCGATGTGGTGACTGATGGTAACTATGGTGAGATGACTGGTTGCTATGGTTTTGGTTGCTAGGCATATGAGCTGGTGGAGGAACTTTCTGCAATACAAACATTCCTTTTAAAGAAGCTAAGAAATTTTAAAGACTTTCCTCAATCTACAATTTTGCCAAAATTTAGTTGACAAAAATGTAAAACACAAATAGAATTGAGCAAACCAAAGATCTGTTTTAATTTTTTAAATATTCTTCTAAAATCTTAAAAGAATTTATTATAAAAATTCAACATAGGAAAATTCAACCTTTAATATCATTTTACAAAGAACCAAAAATATGTTTTTTCATCTGATGATAACATTACTTACCGACGACAAATTAACAGGGGCTGAAGTCGGGATACATAGTGTTTGTTGGCCTGGTTGATGGACATTTATCTCATTGGCTTGAACTTCTATTTTATATCCGGGTGGAAGGAACGTGTTAAATCCTACTATTAGGTCAGGGTGACCTTTGAATAAGTTTGAAACTCTGTTAATGACTCCAGGAGTGTCAATACTGTAATAAATAACATATCAATAAATTTATATCATTGTGCTTAAGTTTACTTTAGGTTCTCATAGATGAAAACCCATAGTTTTAGGGAATTCATGATAATACCATACATTAGATAACTGACACAATTTTACCGTTAAAGTCGACATTTCTATCCAGTTTCATTTTTTTGTAAAATAACGATATTCTCCACTACCATGATTTCACTATTTCTTCAAAATTATTTTTGAAGTTTAAAATCTCTTCTTTAACATGTTTAAGGATTTTGGATAGCTAACGAATAGGTTTTGACAAAAAGTGAATAAATTACAGATTACTTACGACTGAGATTTAAATTCTTTCATGATATCAAGAAAGTCATTGTACACTTGTGGTTGATTACCAAACTGAAGTTTGACCTGGTCCAAGTAGGATAAAGCATCCTCGACCTTTAACCTCTGGAACTGCTGCTGCTGACCTTGAACTTGTGCTGCTGTATGGGCCTAAAATAAGGTATTGTGACATCAAAATATTTTCATAAATGTGCAAATATAACTTTCATTTTATTTCTTCACAGAAAAAGCTATATAATTATTAAACAATCAAATAAGGTTTTGAAATTACTTACTCATAGCAGAGTGAGGTTACTTCACACAAATAGCATCTGATTGATTAATACAATACAGCTATTGACAGTAATGTCCAATCCGGATTTGGGGTCAGGTGGAGTTAGAATTAAAGGGTACAATAAAGAGCTGAGGTAAAGGATAACTTACAAAGGAAAATGTTTTAGGTTGATGATTATTTTGAACCATTATTTTGACGCCTACATTGTAGCTACTTATTATATAAAAACATTATTTGAAGTGTTTATGATCATTTCAATAAGCCTCCTTGTAAAGATTCTTTCACAATGCCATGTTACAACAGGGAGGTAGTTGGTCTAAAATGGTTTATTGTGTCATGAAAATGTTGTGTAATGTCAGAATAATTCCGGATTGGACATGTACTGTCAATATGTGTATTATGATTATTTACTGAATACTGTTTTGCATGTACATAGACCTTGTAATGGATATTTGATTTTTTGTTTCTTTAAGCAATGACCTTGTTACCAGTTTGATTTAAACCAGCCAGCATAAACAAATCCATGACTTACTTGTGATGAAAACTTTTTATGTGCAGTTATTAGTTAACTGAATTACATGTAAGTATTTATACAAGTGGTATATATATATATCTTAAGGATGATCGTTGGTCTAATAGGAAATAAATAGGATTTGAAATAGATGTTTTAGTATAAGAGAACATATGAATAGTAAACAAATAAGCAAGAAAAAAATATAGGTTCATTTTAGAGCTATAAGGCCTTGAAAATTTGCAGGAAATAGGTTTTCTCTGGATTTTTCATTGTCTTTGCATTGACAAATTCAGTCTCTCAACGATGTATAAAAAAATAAAAAGGATTTCATAAAATTTAGTCAAATACCATTTTAAGGTAAATATGATTAAATTATAAAAGAAAAAGTGGGGGTTCATGGGCAAAAAAATTTCATGTTTAAGAAATGGATAAAACCAGAGGATCCGGAAAATCTGACAAAAAGACCAAAACATGACCAGCGAGCATCCTTAAGACTTAAGATCTACTAAAAATGACTGATTAACATTTTATTTCATGAATTCTCATATTGTATAACATGAGTGCATAGTTTGTGTTGGATTCACAAATTAACCACATTATTCAGTATTCAAAGTGAACCCCTTATTGACCCTCTCACATCTTTTGTGTGATAACATATCTATATGTCACAACTGGAAATCAAAATGTTGGTTTATTCCATAATTATTCCCCGCTTATCAATCTAGATGCCAGAATTTTTGTCCTTGTTGTAAGTTTTCACTGAGAGATACTTTTAGTATGTAGAACATTGCTGACATTAGCTTTACTTTGTTAATGTGTTTCTATAAAATCTTCGAAAAGCATGGAGAAAATCGAATGTGAATTTCAATGACCAATCAGCAACCGAGAACGTTGATTATCGAATTGTCCTCCAGCCGATCAGATGGCCTGAAAACAGGCAAAGAATTAGAGAAACAGATATTTTGAATTTTCCAATCCTAACTTTATTCAGAAATTACATGACAGGAAGTCGGAATCATTTTCAGTAAAGAAGTCTATGAGATAAAACATCTGCATTACTTGGATTACACATAATATATTAGTCAAAACAAAGTACAGCAGCACTGTTAGACAACAACCCTTTGACCAAGAGGAGGTAATACATACAAGTATGAAGTTTAAAAGGATGATTTTGCCAAACGTGGATAAAAAGCAACAAGAGAGGACACATTTAATGTCTCGCCTTTGTATTCACGTGGACACAGAATAAATTATCTGATACCCTACATCGTAACTCAAAGGATGCATTTAAAGTAGAAGTTATTGTTATCCAACATTTTGGTACCAGTTTCTTGTTAATTAACGAGGATAACAGTTAACAATGGCCAAACCTTTATATTTTGTTCCTACTGAAACTTAAATTTGGCTAATAAGAAATTTCAGTAAAATGGGAAATTAGTTGACTAACCCAGATTAGCCACAAAATATAAACATTTGGCCCTTGTGGCCTCATAGATTAGGGTGAATCTGTTACCCCTGTTGATTAAAAAGTAACCAGTACCCTGACGAAAAGAAAAGTGAAACAAATCTCGGAGATGGATAACTTCATCCAGAATTGGCAGTTACTCAATGAAAAATTCCTGAAAATTGCACTTCCCATGCCAGAAACAATTTGATTTTCAAAATTAAATCCCATATCACAGACAATTTTCTTTTACCACTGTAGCGACCACTACATGATTTTTATTAGCCACTGGTCATTTCTTCATCATTTGGACATGTGGCAATCAATTAGCGCCAACACAGTCAAGTGTCATACTAGCATGGACCCGACTAGAAATATTTATAGACCAAATATAGTGGGGTCTAGGTATTACAGTTGCCAAGAAATGGACTTGACCTTGAAAATGTAACACACTCGGGCATGAAATTAAGGTCAAGGTGGGTGGACAGGTGTTAGATTGGCATGTACTCACCAAGGACTATCTATAGACCAAATATTGTGTCTCTAGGTATTACAGTTACTGAGAAATGGATGAAAATGTGATGCATATTTAGCAAATGTTTATGAAAGTAATACCTATATCTCGCCTTTCACAACATTTTTTTGCATACGAGACAACAAAGTTGTAACCAAAGTCATTTTCCAATGTCTAATAAAAAATGATAATGGACGAATTGGGACTGCCAAAAACTGAATAAAATCATCACTTCGTGTAGTGGTCTGCAAGTAAATCCCCAACCTAATAACCTTATTTTTCCTTTGCAATATTTAAACCATTATGGCTACATGTCTGTGGTTTTTATAAGAGATACAATAGCCTTTAAAATGGTCAATACAGTTGACTCTGTCTCTCGTTATCTCAAACAAAAATAGTTTGAGATAACCAGAGTTTGAGATATCAGGATGAAATATAGTGCAAAGTTTAATCTAGGGACCAATACATTATTTTGAAATATCAAGAGTTTTAAGATAAAAGAGTCTGAGATAACGAGAGTCAATTGTATAACACTGTAAACAAGGCTATATAAGCGGAAATGTTGGGCCATTTCTAACTTTTGTCATTAGTTTTAATCTTTAATGTTTGTTTGTTTATTTGGGGTTTTATGCTGTTTTCAGCACATTTGGCTATTTTGCGGCGGCAACTTTTTATTGGTGGAGGAATCAGGAGTACCCGGAGAGAACCACCGACATTCGGTAGGAAAATTGGCAATCCTTGTCTATTAAGATCGGAGTCAAACACATCCCGCCACAGGTGAGATTCGAACTCACAACCTCAGTGTTGACAGGCTAGTGATCATTAGTAGTCATGACGAACTACCTAGACAACTCGGCCACCGAGTCCCCTTAATCTTTAATGTGTTTCCGCCATTCTCTGTTTATCTGACAGCTCATCTCATCCTTGTTTACTTTTTTATTCATTATCTTATAATATTGTTAAACAAATCCTTAAGTATCCTATAGCTATTTTCATGAACCAGTCAAAGTTTGATTCAAGACAGAAACAAATATGGATTTTATTGAACATAAGTATTTGCCCTTTTTCATAAACAACATCAAATTCTCCTGATTATCTTGATTATCGAAAATTATTGCCTAAAAACCAACATTTCTTTAAATAGGAAGTAGTTTTTACAAGTTGAATCGAACAAAAATTTAAATAATGAAATAAAGCATGTTTTTCATTCCCACAAATTATTACTGGAATTTCCATACCATTTCCTCACAAAATCAAATAAAACTTATTTTTTAGAACATTTGAAAAACTGACAAAAAATTAGGTTTTTGTTATTCTGGGATGGTTTTTGACTCCGAAATATTGACCTGTTCCGTGTACAGTAAGTATAACAAGAAATGAAATCCTTTAATTGCAGAATCATTACTTCTCAATATTCACAAAAATAAGTGAATTCAATAAACGACATAGTTTGAATGATCCACCAGGTTTTGACATGAGGGCAACACATGGCCGTTTTCCAGGCTTGTAAAATGTTACCTATTGTATATCTATTGAATTCATTTCATTCTATTTATGTAAGACTGATAAAGTTATAGAAAAGGAATAGTAAAATAAAACCTGGTGTATTTTCAATTTAAATTTATTCTTCAAAGAAAACACTAAATCGGAAGCTTAATTATACCAAACTTAATTTAGTTGTTTCAATCTTAACCCAAATTATAGTTTTTAAAAAATTGATTAAATTTCACTCTTAATAGTTTTATTTTGATGAATAACTTTATTTGTTCAGATCTCAGATTCCAACATGATGACAATCACTATTTGACTTGTTTATTTAGATGACGTTTTATGCCATTTTTAATACATTTGGTCATTTTGCGGCAGCAACTTTTTATTGGTGGAGGAATCAGGAGTACCTGTAGAGAACCACGGACCTTCGGTAGGAAAATTGGCAATCCTTGTCAATTAAGATCGGAGTCGAACACATCCCGCCACAGGTGAGATTCGAACTCACAACCTCAATGTTGACAGGCTAGTTACCATTAGTAGTCATGACAAACTTATTAAACCAATCGGCCGCCAAGGCTGCAAATCACTATTTGACAAAATTCCAATTTGACATGAAATTCAAAAAGCGACGAAAAATTAGAGAAATTACAGTATATTACCAGACTTTCTAACCCACAGAATTACGTATGTTTAGATCATTTAATTAGAATTTTCTTATTTCTGTGAATATTAGAGACCGAAGACATGTACATCACTAACAAAACGACAAATTTTATACTTCATACTTATATGCTATGGTTATAAAAGGGAGAAAACTCACTGCTGTGTCTTGTTTTGGCTCAGTTTGGATGACTACTGGTTTATTTTTGTCATCCTTAAAATAAATAAATAAAAATATTGTAAAAATAACAAAACTAAAATCATTATAAATAATTTCACCATCTCATGATCTAGTGACTGTAAGTAATAATGTTAAATATATACCAACATACAATGATTTAGATCACTTAAAACTATGCATATTTCTAACAGAGATTTCAGAGTTTTTGTCGGATACACTGTGTAACAAAGAGATTAGCCACAATTCAAAAGATTCTGAGTTGATGAATAAATCATGCATGAAAATTTAGAGCTTATATTTCAAAAACAACAATTTCTCTGAGTCAAGGAATAATACATTTATGAATATGTGTTTTTTTTGTAAAAAATTGTGCCTCAAAAACTTAATACTTACCCATTTTATTCAGTTGTATACACATGTACATCGTAAATCTAGACAGATCTTTTAATTTATATTAAAAAAAAACTTCCTCAAAAGAAATTAAATACCTGTAGCCTTACAACATAATCTATAAAATTAATTTACCTGCGGCGGCTGGACTACTTGAGGAATGGAAGGTTGTGATGGGGTCTGTTGATGGGCCGGTTGTTGGACCCCATGATGGGCTACTGGTGCCTGCCCTGGATGCATTCCACTTCCCTGGTTAACTCTGAATTTAAAATACGACAATGTACTTGCTATAACATATGGGTTTTCCAATTACTGAAATTGTGTGACGACCACTCTATTTCTGGTCTGTTCGATTCAAAGACG
The DNA here is from genome assembly GCA_028015205.1 of Mytilisepta virgata. Classification (NCBI taxonomy): domain Eukaryota; kingdom Metazoa; phylum Mollusca; class Bivalvia; order Mytilida; family Mytilidae; genus Mytilisepta; species Mytilisepta virgata. The sequence goes on from CM051513.1 coordinate 3,392,929, forward strand.
GGATGATGTCTTCTTGACTCCATCAATAACAAAATGGATAACAGTAAAGGTCAACAACAACATACCATTAAAAAACGCAACCCAACGACAAAAGGCCATACAAAAAATAACATAAAAGAGTATAATATCTACAATATCTATTCTTTATCACATTGGTATCTATTATCTTAATTGTCATTACCGGTATATTTTTATTGCCTAATTATTGATATCATAAACAACACTCAACACTGGGTACTGTGATAGAACTAGCTGGTCTGAAATTGTCCCAGAGTACAGTTTTTGATGTAACAACAGGAACTTACATGAAATTAAGTAAGACTAGAGGCTCAGAGGGCTGAGCCTGTATCGCTCACCTGGCAAGATTCTGTGTTAAAATATGTTCGGCTATTGCAGTCTTGGATAACAGATCCAGTAATCGGATATACTTCTGAAAGAGGACCACCTAAGGACCATTGCTGCCAACTTTTATTTAAATTGGCCAAGTGGTTTCAGAGGAGAAGATCTGCAAGTAATTTTCCCACAGGATCCTATGTTAAACTATGTTAGACTATGGCGGCCATCTTGGATAACAGATCAGGTCATCGGATATACTTCTAAAAGAGGACCACCTAAGGACCATTGCTGCCAACTTTTATTTAAACTGGCCAAGTGGTTTCAGAGGAGAAGATCTGCAAGTGATTTTCCCATAGGATCCAATGTTAAACTATATTTGGCTATGACGACCACCTTGGATAATGGATCGGGTCATCGGATATAATTCTGAAAGAGGACCACCTAAGGACCATTGCTGCCAAGTTTGGTTCAAATTGGCAAAATGGTTTCAGAAGAGACGATCTTTAAGTAAAATGTTGAGGGACAGACGACGGACGCCAAGTAATGGCAAAAGCTGACATGGCATTTGGCCAGGTGAGCTAAAAAAATGTAGAAATCACCTTTTTGACCAATATACTTAAAACTTACTGGAAATTCTGTAATGGAAAGGACATTGGATTATCTCCTCCTTCTCCAAATCTCTGTGCAGAAGGAGCAATAACTCTTGGAAACTGAGACTCTCCTGAAGACACTCTTCTTGGCTTAAAATAAAATAAGTCCATTACAAATTACACAGTATTATCAGCCAAGCCAATTAAATAAATTAAAAAAGGTTAAAGAAAATAAACATTTTGAAATGGATTTCCCTCAATGGCTGACTGAAACTTAAAAAAGATTTAGGTATTTTAATTCATTATTAATGCAATCACAAAACACTGAAAACGTTTAAAACGGGGTCAAATGGAGAATGAATGTAAAAAATAACTATAGTGTTAATATAAACTGGTTATTTTCAGTAATTAATTATCCTCTTTCTTCTTTGTTTGGCAGTTTTATTGTCCTTAAACATCATCCACATCTTTAAGACACATGGTTTATCCCATTTAAATTTTTGCCTATCGGCAATGAACTGGACATGATCAGAATCTGCCTGGCACGAAGATGCGTACAAGGATGCATCTAAGCAAATTTGCTGTGTCCAGAATAAAAAATATGCGTACAGGACGCATCTAGATGTGTTGCAAGGATCCCTGTGTATGACATTTGTAAAAAGTCTAATATTTTCTAATAAAATACAAACCTGCTCATCAATACGACGCTGCATTATCTGTCGAAATTGTCAAGTTGAGTTAGGAATTTCTGTAAAAGACAATTTGTCAAGCTGAGTTAGAATGGATGGATGAATTATTGTTTAACGTCCAGTGGCAACCAGGACGAGAACATGTTGAAATGATAATGAATATGATCCCTGCTTTGTACTAGACCAACACACTAAGCCGGATTTTTAATGTGCTAGCTCACGAGGTAACTGTCCGCAGGAAGACATATCACCTCGCTCAGACACATTATACTGACTCCGAGGCCCTCCAGCCAATCATTGCTCTTACTCCTAGATGCTGCAATTTCGGCAGAGAAGCAGCAGATATCAATTTTAATGTCTTTGGTTTGACCCGGACCCGCGACCTTCCGCACTCGAGGTGAACACGATACCACAAGACCACCTACGCGGTAGCTGATTTAGGAAATCAGGTAAAATAGAATTAAAATTTTATTTAGATAAGCAAAAAGGCATCATTATATAGAAATAATTCAAGGAACTATTGTATACATGTATATGTAACATAAAATATCAAATACTTAGTACTAAATAAAGGAAAATTGTGATACTGAAAGAACATTGTCAGCTGTATTTTCTACCGTGATGATATCAATATCATCATCACCCCTTTATCATAACCCTTAAAATGATATTGGTCACATGACCAGAAAAAAATCTTCACCACTGTTGATATATATGATAAAGCATATAAAACTATATATGATAAAGCATATAAAACATGTCAAAATCTGTATCACATGCCGTATCACCCCTCGGGCTGATATTGAAATCTCTGGTTGATACGGATTTTGCCATGTATTATTCTCTACATATATCGGTATGCTTTTACTGTGAAATTTAGGTTAAAATACTCCAAATGTTTATCAACTGTGTTATGAAAAAAATTCACTTAACCATAAGTGGATGGACAAGGATAGATCTATACAACCACCACTGCATAAAAATAAAATGAGCAATCCTCTTGAATTCATCAATTATGATTTCATAAGGACATTCCTTGAACAGTACAGATTTCAAACCAAATTATAAAAATGCACCACTAAAATTTCTATTAATAATTAGTCAGCGGTATTATACAAAACAATGGACAGTTTTAATTAGTTGTTTTACTGACTTTTATCATACTTAACTAGATTAAATTCATTACCTTAAACAGGTTGGGAACAACCCGCCAAATCAGGGACAGTCCCTGAAATCAGGGATACTTTTGCAGTGATAAAAATAAAAAAAATTGAGTTCAGATTTTTTAATTAAAATGGCACTTCTTGATATCAAATGCCACAACTTTTCTCAAAGAAGGATATCTTTATTTTCAATTTTAAAAAAGTTTGGCGTCTATGAAAACTTGAGAAAATTCCAATTTTCAAAGATGTCAAACTTTTTTAAAACTGGAAATAAAGATATCCTTCTTTGGAAAAAGTTGTTGCATTTAGTATAAACAAGTGCCGTTTTAAGTAAACAGTTTGTACTAAATAATTTTTTATTTTATCACTGTAAAAGTATCCCTGATTTCAGGGATAGTTACTGATTTCAGGGACTGTCCCTGATTTGGCGGGTTGTTTCCAACCTGTTAAAATTATATCTGAATAACCTTGTAGGGTAATTCCCTTGTAGATTTACACTATATTCTAATGTAATACTTGTGTGTATATATTCAGTGTTCCAGTTTGTACAACATAGCAGTGTCCTTTTGTTCTACGACTTGTCAAAAATTCTAGCTTGATATACTTTATTCATAATAAGGATTTTCACTTCAAGCCAATATATTTTATATTAAACCATGCACAAGAGTATTTATATACTTTTCTTGAAAATATTGCCTTAATTTCTACGATCATTTCTAAGAAAAATGACCTGACTTAACCAGCGGTTAAATCAACAAGGCTGTAAAGGATTAAGGACCATCACCACTACTCATTTCCATACTATTTGGTGTCTTTAAAACTGCACATTGTTTTTCAATATTTGTTTAAAATGAAAGTAAAAATAAAGTTAATTTTTGTCACCATCAAGAAATGTTATGTTGGTAAAAAATTTTGTTTTCAAAGCCTGAATATGCCATATTATTTGAAAATTAGAGAACTGTAATTATCCACAGTTTTTCATCAAGAAATCAGTTGCTGAAGCAAGTATGACGGAATGGATAGAGATTAATTATTTATCTCAACAAGTCTAATTTCAAAAGATTTCACTACACTGGAGAAATATTACTAAAAACAGGAGGGGGGTAATAAATGTAACTGCAATATAATGTGTTGTAATACCTTTGTACTACAAAACTTTCCATAAAAAATCATACATATCTGTTTTGCGTTACTTAGCTGACTTAGCACAAGAAAAACAATATACAACGCCTTTCCCGCGGATATTTTTAGAACACAAACTTTCATCATGGCCGACAACAGCCTGTGTGCGAACATCAGTTTATGTTTTCATCCAAAGATAACTTACAACAAGACGATTTTTAAAAACATATGTGTTTTTATTTTTAAAAGAATCTTACCTTTCCTAACGTATGAATTTAAATTCTCTGGTTCACCTAAATCATTAACAAATTAACATTTTCCTAGCTGAATATCACCGACGTTACATGTCGGCCGTATAAACAACTACCTGCTCTCCCCTTATGTGTAATAGAAATGAACTCATCCAATACACATTCACCAAAGGTGCGCGTAAAATAAATCCTACGCTGTTTAAAATATTTGTTATAAAAACATATTATCAGTGTGTGAAAAAAGATTTTAATAGACATATGATCAAACCAACAGTAAGTCGTTGGAGTGCCATTACTCCCTGCGGATTCCAATTTTTTTTCCGCGAAATTTAAAAAAAAAATGTGTGTGTGTTTAGTGTGCAGTCATTTACACAACACCTGAGTCACGACCTGAATTTTTTCTCCGCGGAGTTCAAATTCGATGGAAATTTGTAGATAGATCATATACAGTCCCGAGTTTAAAAAAACTTGTTCAGATATACGAGGTGGAAATGTCAAACGGTAGAAACAACACAATTTGCTCATTTTCTTGTTTTATATCAGAAAAATGAAATCTCGTATGGAGTGGTCGAGTCCATTTTATCCCCTATAGTAAATTAGAATGTGTATCGCGACGATTTGAATAAACTCGAAAATGTTTTTTTCGTAAATATTTGTTTGTATGGTAAATTTGTATGAGTTGGGCCTATGTCAGCAATCAGCTTGTGGTATCACGATACTATTAGATACATACAGATTCTATGTAAATATATTTGAATTTGAGTTTGACATCTTTTATAGGCCCAAACACGGCATATTCACATGACAATCAGACTTATTTAATTTAGGATTGAACAATATATATTTTTTCTTCACATGAATTTATATATATATTCTGACACTGAGCCAAGACGAGGGAATTCCACACACAGACTCAAAACGTGACCTTTTTAAACGTATCCAATCAACTGCTTCCCGCTAAATCTTTTTATAGGTCATAAGAGTATTTTCCAGTTTATTTTTAGAAAGAATTGTGTACGCAATAACACTATGAATTAAATAACACAATTTATTCGTGTGTCCGTCCAAGGTCAGTTAGCGATGTAATGTACTAGTATTACATGTGCAGTGGGCAAATTCCATAAATACCAAAATCAAATTCAAGACAAGGTGAATATTATCCGGTCGTTAGGATTTTAACACTAACACCAGCAACAGCACGAACTACCTCACTGGCACCGGAAGGGTAAGATGTCCTGCTCCTTTGACGTCACCCGTCATATTGCAAGTGAAGAGAATCCAGTTCTGTGAAGAGCTATATTAATATAGTCAATTACAGTATCGATCAGGTGTCAACTATAAATAAAAGATACATTACTGTGTGTATCTCTGTGTGTTTGTTTATTCCACATTGACTAGAGGTATGGGGGAGGGTTGAGATCTCACAAACCATGTTTAACCCCACCGCATTTTTGCCGGCGCCTGTCCCAAGTCAGGAACCTCTAGCCTTTGTCTTGTGTGTTTTTGAATTTTGGTTAATTTTTATGTTCAGAGTTTAGTGTGCCGTACAGAAACATACATACATACTATTTCAAGTTAAGCCACTTCTGTACTCAGTTCTAAAATAACAATCCAAAGATACTAATATTAGATATAGTAAATTTATACTATGCTGTATACGACGCATTTCACTTAAGGAGTTACCTCTCATCAGCAGCATTAAAACCGAACTTGGCTCTCTGGATTTTTGACAGGGTTGTAGGGAAATAGCTTAAGAAAAGGTACCAGAGCAAATACTGGAATAACGGTCAATAATACATCAGAAAAAATAATTTTGATGAAAATACATACCTGAAAAAAAGCCATCTCGAAAAAGCACACCCGAACTAATACTCATGTTTATATACAGATATCTGAGGAATTGAATAGCACTCAAAGTTCGAATAAATACAACCCGAATAATTATTACAATAGAATAGAGAAAGGAAACTGGGAATGTGTCAAAGAGACAACAACCCAACCAAAGAGCAGATAACAGCTCAAGGCTACCAATGGGTCTTCAACTCAGCGAGAAAATCCCTCATCCGGAGGCAGACTTTAGCTGGCCCCTAAACAATAATGGATACTAGTTTTAGCAAAATGGACGGCACACTTAACTCCGAAACATACAAATGAACCAAAATTAAAAAAAAAAAACACACACAAGCATATCAAGAGGAAAACATGTTGATGTTTTTACCTTGATTTTTACTAGATCGACGTTTGCTGAGCCAGCCTACTTGAGTAGTTCACGAGATAATGTTCAGGTTGTTGGAAAACATGTCATTCCAACTGATTCCGAGTTGAATAGTCTTGCCTTTTACTCCTGAATACCAAATTTATTTTTTTTGGTTTTGTTTTAAGTGTACCATCGGAAAAGCTCCGATTTTTTTGTACATAAAAATGCTCCAGTAAATGATTATCTAAGTCCCGTCACTCCGCTGGTACTTACTACTGGTTTTCATTTATTGATGATATATGCACATCTAATGGCACTGATCAAAACCAATCCATACAAATCAGCATGTAATCTGTTCCCCAAATTTGCATTTCCGGAAAGTCACTAAAAAGTCCTCTCAAGACATTGTTGGAAACCCATGTCTGGCCGTTCTTACACTATGCTACATAGTGACTGGCTGCAGGTTTCCTACGATGCTCAATGTAGTACTAAGGACTATCTTGAAGTTGCAATTGAGTCAAAGTTTCTTCTCTGTGCAGAAGGTGCAACAAGAATTTAAGATGAGGAACAGCAATAAAGTACTTTTTTTTCTGATTAAACTTTTTTCAGAAATATTTAGAATTAGTCTACTACCAGTCTTTCAACAAATTAAAAAAAAAAGAAGAGATTTAACTGTTTATTGTCTCATGAAGTAATTTTTAATACCTTTAACAGAACAGGATGACTGCAAACATAAGCTTGTACAAAACAGCATATAAATGCAGACTTAAGGCTTATACACATATCATATAAATGTTATTTTAAGGAGGTATAACAATATATACATATATTATAAATATCTTGATGACTAGTCCAAGATTGCTCTGACGTCTGACAGCCTTTTTTGTGATATGCTGGGGTCGCGGGACTATGTTTAGAAAACAATGGAAATTGGCGACCCAGACTTGGGGCGACAGTATTTACACTCAAAATCGTAATATGTCCCACGGACCCAGCATATCACAAAAAAGGCCGTCAGACGTCAGAGCAATATCCGACTACTTGATGACCAACTACTAGATTTACATTTCTAAGGAACATGTAACAAGAAATGAACTCTGTCAAATTGACAAAAAAAAGAGAAGAATTTCCTTCCTGGTTATCACTGTTATGAGCTGCCCACCAACCTGCCCCAGAAGTCACCTGCAGTAAATCATCACTCTTTGCAAAATCTTGTTAAAAACTTAAATAAGGCATGTTAAAGGTGGTAGTTGCAAACTGTCTTTCCAAGTGCAACCACAAAAATTTTTCTTTTAAATATAGCATTTTCCAGAAACTGACATCCGATTCATTAATCCAACTTATAATGAAAATTTTTACATCTTTCGGTTTCCAAAAGAGTTGTTTCCCTTGATGGTAAGTATGATGGACACTGTTAAATCTATTTTGTCTACAAAAGCAATATAATAATATGCTATATTAAAAACTTTTCAAATCACTTTTTAAAAACTGAATATTGCAGAAATTACTTTCTAATGAACAGGGATAAATTTATTCTTACCATTGAGAACCACAGAGTCTGCATGTCAGCTAGTGAGTTAACTTGGTGTCTCCATGAAATTTTAATTGTAGAATGGGAGTTTTTGGGTAGCCAAGCTTGTTACACAAAGATTTGTGTAAACTATCAAAAATAGAATATTTATTACATGAGCTTATGAGTTCAATTTGTATTCTGTAGTATATTTTTTCTAGATTATGGACACAAAAACTGTATCCATGTCAAATAATTAAGTAATCAAAAAGGCTGATATCTATAATCAATTGCAACATATTACTTTGAGTTTGATGAAAACCATGATTTCTGAGTGAAAGAAAGCTCGATAATTCACAAGATAACAGAAAAGTTGAATAACAATAATTCAGAAATGAATAGAAACATCACACTTTACTATAGGAAGTGATCTAACTTGCTAATGCCATAGAAATACAAATCTCAACACATAAGCAGATAGAAGTCACAACACTTTTTATTTTCTCATAAAATCTTCCCATTGTGTCAATATATATTTACCAAAATGAAAAACTAATTCTGATGCTGAACACCAAATATCCTCAACTTATTTAGGTTATGGTAGTCAACACTGATATCCCACTCACTCACTCATCCCACTCACTCACTCACTCACTCACTCACTCCTCACTCATTCACTCAATCACTTTTTTGAATTTTAAGTGTTATTTGGTCAATCAATATAGATTTTGTATTTAATAGTTAAATTATAATTATTACATGGGTTTGTTGAGTGCAGCTGTTTGATTTTAATGTACAATACTTTGGAACATTTGTAAAATGGAACTTTTACAATGTAGGATAAGCTTTCAAACTGACAGCAAACTGGATTTAGCTGACATCAGCAAACCAATAATCACATTGTCCTATAGGAAAATCCACTTCAATGACTAATATAACAAAAACACTCACAAATATTGCACAGACATTTGCTTATGTTCTGCATAAAATATTAAAGCACTATACAACAAGGGAAAATCCATATCTCGAACAAAAAGATACAGTTTCCCTTCTCCAAGATAATACACTCATTTATATGTATCAAATACAGTCTTCTTAAGGATGTTCGGTGGTCATGTTTTTGAAATTTTTGTCAGATGTTCAGAATCTTCTGGTTTTATCCATTTGAATGCCATAAATTATTTTTTCCGCTAACACCCATTTTTCTTTTCATACTTCTTTTGCATGCAGAATAATAAGCCATTTGTAAAAATCTTATAAAATTCTTGTTATTATTTAATGGCTTTTGAGAAATAAGACTTGTCAGTGATAAAGCTACCGGTATGTAAAATCAAATTTTCAATGGCTTATATTTCAAAAACAAGCACACGGACCTATAATTTGTTTTCGCTCTTTTAGTTCTTTAATTAATCCACTATCAATATTTACCAGTGTTATGAAAAGCTTGTTATTTTGAAACTGAGCAGTGAACATCCTTACGGAAAAAAATATGCTTTACAATAACAATCTCTAATAAAAAGGTAGTTTCCTTTCTTCCAAACTTTAGGCATCTTACATGTATCAAATACAGTCTTCTTAATAAAAAAAATGGTATTTTTTATAGTATAAAATGATTCTGCATACAACATTTTTGTACAATTAAACACTTGTATGATATGTATATATAACTCTGTCTATAAATAAAGAAAATAATGTACAAAAAATATATTCATAAAGAAGAAATACTTTGAACATTTTATAACAAGATGTACTGTAAGCCATTGCTCACTAGTGATACCCCCGCTGTTTGGTAAGGTAAAAAAAAATGAAACGCAGCAATCAGAGATTGCACATCCCCCCGCTCCCAGCAAAGTCGGAATGCACAAAGTCTGAACCCCTCATAATTTCAAATTGCATAAATAGAGAAAAAGTTTGACACTGATCTTTGGATATCAAGAAACAACACAGAAATATGAAATTGGACTTCTACTGCTCGGACAAAGTCGAATGCAAAAGTTTTAAGATGGATAAAATTGAAATGGCCTACATCAAATGAATGTAAGTCTTAACTTGTCATGTCCATTAAATATATATATTGTTTAGGGGTGGGGATCTAAAATGTTTGTGAGAAAACTTGCTTCCAATTTATTGGTATCATTTTGGTTCCTGAAGAAAAGAGCTGGAAAAAATATAAATGTTTACTATAGATTTCACAAAATACACAACACCAATATTAAACATTTTAAAATATCTGAACTGATCTTTTAATAACGAATACAAGTAGCTATGGTTAAGGGTTGGGCATCTCATTTAGAGATAACTTGTAATTTTCTAAATAAGTGGGGTGGGGCCGACCCCCGGAATGACCATTAAACTGGTCTTGTCATGCCCACTAAGAATATATATGGTTTAGGGGTGGGGATCTCAACTGTTTTTGAGATAACTTGTAATTTTGTAAATGAGGGGGGTCGGGCCGACCCCCGGGGATGACCATTCAACTGGTCTTGTCATGCCCACTAAGAATATATATGGTTTAGGGGTGGGGATCTCAACTGTTTTTGAGATAACTTGTAATTTTGTAAATGAGGGGGGTGGGGCCGACCCCCCGGGGATGACCATTCAACTGGTCTTGTCATGCCCACTAAGAATATATATGGTTTAGGGGTGGGGATCTCAACTGTTTTAGAGATAACTTGTAATTTTCTAAATTAGGGGGGTGGGGCCGACCCCCGGGGATGACCATTAAACTTGTCTTGTCATGCCCACTAAGAATATATATGGTTTAGGGGTGGGGATCTTAACTGTTTTTGAGATATCTTGTAATTTTCCAAATGAGGGGGGTGGGGCTGACCCCCGGGGGTGACCATGTAACTCGTCTTTAAATGTGGAATAAAAATATATATGGTTAAGGGGTGGGGATATGAACTGATCTTACCATATTTTGAGATTTTACATATTAGGGTGTAGCCCCACCCCCCGGGCAAAAATCAAAATTCCGAAACCTTTGGCACAGACAACTCTTCAAGTGTTACTAGTGTACCTAATTTCATGTTTCTATCTTCTACGGTGTAGGAGGAGTTCTTGGACAATCGTTTTTAGACATTTTTTAACTCCTTAGGGCATTGCCCCTAGGGGCGGGACCAAAATTTTGATACCCTCTTTCAACTTGGGAAAGGCAATATAAGTAGTGACATAAGTTCCAATATCCTAGCTTTAACACTTTTGGAGATATCTCCATTTATTGGATATCGCGAAATTCGTTTTTCGCTCATAATTTGGCCCCAAGGGGTCGAATTCCAATTTTAAGGGGTCTATTCCCTAGTGGGTCATATACTCTTCCATGATGCCAAATTTCAAGTTTCTATCTTTTACCGTTTCAGAGATATGCCTTGCCACTACAGACGTACGTACGTACGTACGGACGGACTGTTTTACATGATCCCCCCGCTTTCGCTAAGCGGGGGGATAATAAACGAAGTTGTCTAACAGGAAGTTCATGTCGCCTTGGTCTGAAAACATATCCCACAATATGGCTAACCTATAGAAGGATTGTGACAAAATATCAAGCAACTGTGAAGAGTGGTTACAGAGAAAGGTGTCACGGACAGACAGATGGACACACAGAGCAGGGGGGTATAATTATGCAATTAAACAAGAAGTTTTCAGAAGAATTTCAACTACAATAATTTATAGTTAAAATGAGAAATATGATGACAATATTGGATGGAAGCAAGTAAACATCAATGAACCATGAAAATATTATGATAATGTAATAATTGTATTATTGATCAAAGATGAACAAAAATCACTGAACCATGAAAATATTAATTTGTAATAATTGTATTATTGATCAAAGATGAACAAAAATCACTGAACCATGAAAATATTATGACAATGTAATTACTGTATTATTGATCAAAGATGAACAAAAATCACTGAACCATGAAAATATTATGAATTTGTAATAATTGTACTATCGAACAAAGATGAACAAAAATCACTGGACCATGAAAAATTGTGACACTGTAATGAATTGTGGCACATGTCTTGGACAATTCTGAATCTAATTCATAAAACTACAGAAAAATATACATGTGAAATGTCCAAGGTATCCCTTCAATGTAATTTGTACAATTAAATCAATAACTAGTCAAACTTAACAACAAACAACAACATCTTAGTAAAGGCTACCAGAGTAAGGTAACAATTTCAAATTATCCATATGATAAAAAGAACTGTCCATTAAGTTGGAGTATTACCATTGTCTCTTGAAATAATTGTTTATAAAATGTAAAGTTAGAAATGGATAGATTTTTTATCGTATGTACATATTCTACCCACACACCTGATTGCACATGCTATCTAACAGAGTACCAAGTTTTATACATATCCAGCAAACCATATCAGAGTATTTGTACTGACAAGGTGCATGCTAGGCATTGTAAAAAATTTACGAGTTCAAAGGGACATAACTCTTGAAAAACTTGGTGAAAAAGAAAATCCTTTCTATTGGATGTCTGCATGTATGCTGAGATAATAAAGATTATTATACTTCATGCCAGAAACTGCTGTGATATTTGGTACATTAACAATCTGCATATAAATTCCAACTTGTCCAGCAAATGCGGCATATGAACTACAGTAATATGTCCACGTGCGGCTTTATATGTCACGTGAGTTTTTGTGTACATTTACGGTTAAAAGAATAAGAGCGCTTTTCATGAATATTTACAGAAAGAAATGTCTCAGTCAGCGATGCGCTTTTTTACATGAGAAAAGTGAATAATTTTAAGTTGGATGAATTCTTAGCATGAAGTATAATAATCACAATATTAGGGTCTCTTAATATTTCGCATGAGTGACATTATTACTGGACGGGAAGCAGAGGTTATTATGTCACTAAGACCTGGCAAATTAATAGCCAAATATATGTAGTCATAACAATAACAGTGTTACAACTATAGACTGAAATATCACATATAAAGCTAAATAAGAAGACGAGCATTACTTAAAAAACACTTGTACTAATTTTAATCACAGCCACCCATAAAATTATATATTAAGGTAAATAATTTTTCATTTGGAATGAAAATAGCTTGAACCAAATATTTTAAGCTGGATTGTGTAGATCTCAAGCTGAAAAAAAACTTAGTTTATTGTATGCGGTATTTATGATTAATAAGTCAGATATATTGTGTTTCCGAAGTCTTGCTACAGAATGGAACATTTGCGATAATATGAAGAATCACATTTTATCTATGGTGCAAACAACCCCCCTCCCCCCTTTCGCCCAATTTCTTTTTACCATGTTTACAAATGAGATATCAAATTCAATGATTTTAGCTTTTATGGGTAGAACCATCACTTTGTACTACTCATGTCTATTGTAGAAAATTCATCTTACAATTCTACAATAAAAAAGATTCCTATAATGTGAAAACGCATAATTGCACATATTTTTCTCCAAATGTCGCTTCATCATGACTATATAATAGTCTTTGGAACTTAAATTCTGAACTTAACATCTGCGTGTCAATAATTGTTTTACTTGTGTTATAAATCAAAAATAATCTACTCTACAGTAGTTTACAATAAATTCAATTAAACATTTTCCTAAGATCACAATTTTTCCATGGATACAAAATGTATTCTTAAATATTAATTACCTTAGATAAAACTGAGCTGAAAAAAGAACTTTGTTTTTTCATACAGTGTCAAAAGGAAATTTTATTCTGTTTAAAAAGAATCAAAATAAGAAAATCAGAAATTATCTCCCCTTCATAAGCTGCTTGAAGGATTTAAGTGACAAATGTTTGGGTTTAAAATAAAAATTAACCGAACTAAAGCAATTAAGCTATAGTCACTTTTGATTTGCCTATCATCACATTATATGTTTTCAAATATAATACATGTACATGTGTATTCTACCAGCTATTTTTCCGTTAATTTTAAATCTTCAAACTTACTGATCTGAAGTACAGTACCCTAGTTAAAAATTACCTTCTTCTTTATTTGTCAATGTTTTTTTCTTGGCCCTAATGGGCAAAATTTGCAAATAAAGATTATTGTTTCACACAGACAACCATAACATTGCATGTTCATCCACAAAATTACATATCACATGTTTTTTCATCAACAAATAAAGTTAGTACATAAATTACATTTCTTGATGATTTTAATAAACAAATGTAATTATTTTTATTAGTAATGCCAACTTTTCAATTCTAGTATCTGCTAGAAATTCTTTCAAAAATCATGTTGTAAGAATTCACTGTTTATGTTGATAAACATTGTGTCAATTAATGCCAACTTTATTGTCCATATTATGTAGTCTACTAGAAATTCTTTCAAAATCTAGATGGTAAGAATTCCCAGTTTATGTTGTTAATTTTACAATCCATATTCTATTGTCTTACCAGAAATTCTTTCAAAAAATCCTTTGGTAAGAATTCATTGTTTATGCTATAAGATAAACATTGTGTCAACTTATTTTAATTGGATAATGACTACTCTGCAGTCCATATTTTGTGGTCAACTATGAATCAAATGTTTATTCTGATAAACATCATGTTGATTTATGTTTATTTTTATTGAATGGTTTACAGTTTCCATACAGCTGTTTATCAGAAATTCTTTCTAAAATCATGTGGTATGAATTAAATGTTTATGCTGATAAACATCCTTTCATGTTGGGATCATTGGTACAGCTTGGTATACAGTTTCTGTTCAGTTGTTTATTAGAAATTCTTCCTAAAATCAGGTGGCAATAACTCTATAGATGTGTAGTACAGTACAAATGCTGCAGAAGTCTAAAATTAAATAAGGACTTGTTAGTTTATTCAACGCTTTATTTTACATTGATTGATAACAGCCAGAAGGCCATGAGTAGCTCTCCTTGTATAGGAATTGTTAGTTTTACATCGTAAATGTATTCTGTAAATTCTAATTTTTAAATATTTCATACTTTGGCATACAACATAATCTATTATTGTCAATTCCATTGTTTTGAGATTTTTGAAGGCATTTGAGATTTTTTTCTCCAATTTCCCCTGAAAATATGGTCCTGTATCAAATTTTTTTTATTTCCTTTAAGGCCACACCAAATTTTTTTAGTTCTTTTTATGGCAAAAATAGATGCGAGTGAGTGAAATTTTATCTTTTATTTTTTTTTTCTTGAGAACTATTTTATTTCAGGCAAAGATCAAATCT
This sequence comes from Mytilisepta virgata, assembly GCA_028015205.1. Classification (NCBI taxonomy): domain Eukaryota; kingdom Metazoa; phylum Mollusca; class Bivalvia; order Mytilida; family Mytilidae; genus Mytilisepta; species Mytilisepta virgata. The sequence goes on from CM051513.1 coordinate 3,407,975, forward strand.
ACATGTGGCACAATTTGCAAAACAATGGAAAAAATCCCTATTTGTTTATGTTACCATATTTTAAGAGCGGGCAAACACTTTATATTGTTAATTTCTTGAAAAATGAAGAATTTGAGGCGAATTTACACTTACTGCTGTATTCTCCATTGTTTTCTTAATAATCAATAAAATCGTGTGGTTGATACCCTGCTATCCCTACATTTGACTAAATTGGATCCTGATAGCATGGATTAAGGTATATAATGTGCCATATCCTGGATATCAGGAAAAATTAAATACTTTGCATTTGAATAAAAATTTTCAAATAAGAATATCTGGCAAATTCAAGAATACTTTCAGGCATGTAATGACAGTAGATTGTAATAATAGCTCACCTTGACATCAGATTCTGACATTTCGTAGACTTGATCATCGTCATATTTATACCAACGTTTTGTACAAGGATTCCTACAGAAAGCAGTATCTGAAAGTTTAAAATAAAATTACTTTCACTAAATTACTATAATTTTAGACCTTTTTATCAACCTGACAATATACATGTTTATCGTATTTCCCCATGCCTATATCGACCTGCTGAGGCCTTCGTAATTTCCCGTATTTTGGCACTGTGACGTCGTAAAGAGTTGACCCGACCCTAATATGAGCTGACCCGAATATATCAGCGACGTCATAATGTTTGACCCAACGTTGACCCGAATATATCAGGAAAACATCCGGTTATAGGCAGATGGCCATTGAAAAGAAAGAAATTCCATTAAGATTGCTAGTTAACAATACGATAAATTTATCATCAAGTTTTCTTCAAACAAATATTGTAAAATATAAGCTGCATGACACAATTGTGAAGGAAGGAAGAATTTACTGGTACTACAAGATGTCCTTGTTTATTTTAGTCAACCAAAATGTCAATAGGCATAATTTGTGAACATTAAAAAAACATTTATGTAATTTATTTTTTTCTGTTCAAATTTCTCTTACAAGGTTGGGAAATTCCAAGTAAATTTTATATTTCCTACATTATCAAGAGAAGAAATTCCAATATCTTGAAAACCAACAAAAAACACCCAACATCATTATTTCTGATATTAAAGCCTTGTATATGGATAAGGAACAAACCTTGCACCTATTGATAGATATAATTTATTTCTGATATTGAAGCCTTGTATATGGAACAAACCGTACACCTAATGGTAGATATAATTTATTTCTGATATTGAAGCCTTGTATATGGAACAAACCTTGCACCTATTGGTAGATGTAATTTATTTCTGATATTGAAGCCCTGTATATGGAACATACCTTGCACCTATTGGTAGATATAATTTATTTCTGATATTGAAGCCTTATATATGGAACAAACCTTGCACCTATTGGTAGATAGAATTTATTTCTGATATTGAAGCCTTGTATATGGAACAAACCTTGCACCTATTGGTAGATGTAATTTATTTCTGATATTGAAGCCCTGTATCTGGAACATACCTTGCACCTATTGGTAGATATAATTTATTTCTGATATTGAAGCCTTATATATGGAACATACCTTGCACCTATTGGTAGATATAATTTATTTCTGATATTGAAGCCTTATATATGGAACAAACCTTGCACCTATTGGTAGATAGAATTTATTTCTGATATTGAAGCCTTGTATATGGAACAAACCTTGCACCTATTGGTAGATAGAATTTATTTCTGATATTGAAACCTTGTATATGGAACAAACCTTGCACCTATTGGTAGATATAATTTATTTCTGATATTGAAGCCTTGTATATGGAACAAACCTTGCACCTATTGGTAGATGTAATTTATTTCTGATATTGAAGCCCTGTATGTGGAACATACCTTGCACCTATTGGTAGATATAATTTATTTCTGATATTGAAGCCTTATATATGGAACAAACCTTGCACCTATCGGTAGATAGAATTTATTTCTGATATTGAAGCCTTGTATATGGAACAAACCTTGCACCTATTGGTAGATGTAAATTATTTCTGATATTGAAGCCCTGTATATGGAACATACCTTGCACCTATTGGTAGATATAATTTATTTTTGATATTGAAGCCTTATATATGGAACAAACCTTGCACCTATTGGTAGATAGAATTTATTTCTGATATTGAAGCCTTGTATATGGAACAAACCTTGCACCTATTGGTAGATAGAATTTATTTCTGATATTGAAGCCTTGTATATGGAACAAACCTTGCACCTATTGGTAGATATAATTTATTTCTGATATTGAAGCCTGTGTATATGGAACAAGCCTTTCACCTATTGGTAGATATAATTTATTTCTGATATTGAAGCCTTGTATATGGAACAAACCTTGCACCTATTGGTAGATATAATTTATTTCTGATATTGAAGCCTTGTGTATGGAACAAACCTTGCACCTATTGGTAGATATAATTTATTTCTGATATTGAAGCCTTGTATATGGAACAAACCTTGCACCTATTGGTAGATAGAATTTATTTCTGATATTGAAGCCTTGTATATGGAACAAACCTTGCACCTATTGGTAGATATAATTTATTTCTGATATTGAAGCCTTGTATATGGAACAAACCTTGCACCTATTGGTAGATGTAATTTATTTCTGATATTGAAGCCCTGTATGTGGAACATACCTTGCACCTATTGGTAGATATAATTTATTTCTGATATGGAAGCCTTATATATGGAACAAACCTTGCACCTATCGGTAGATAGAATTTATTTCTGATATTGAAGCCTTGTATATGGAACAAACCTTGCACCTATTGGTAGATGTAAATTATTTCTGATATTGAAGCCCTGTATATGGAACATACCTTGCACCTATTGGTAGATATAATTTATTTTTGATATTGAAGCCTTATATATGGAACAAACCTTGCACCTATTGGTAGATAGAATTCATTTCTGATATTGAAGCCTTGTATATGGAACAAACCTTGCACCTATTGGTAGATAGAATTTATTTCTGATATTGAAGCCTTGTATATGGAACAAACCTTGCACCTATTGGTAGATATAATTTAGTTCTGATATTGAAGCCTTGTATATGGAACAAACCTTGCACCTATTGGTAGATGTAATTTATTTCTGATATTGAAGCCCTGTATATGGAACCCTTGCACCTATTGGTAGATATAATTTATTTTTGATATTGAAGCCTTATATATGGAACAAACCTTGCACCTATTGGTAGATAGAATTTATTTCTGATATTGAAGCCTTGTATATGGAACAAACCTTGCACCTATTGGTAGATATAATTTATTTCTGATATTGAAGCCTTGTATATGGAACAAACCTTGCACCTATTGGTAGATGTAATTTATTTCTGATATTGAAGCCCTGTATATGGAACATACCTTGCACCTATTGGTAGATATAATTTATTTCTGATATTGAAGCCTTATATATGGAACAAACCGTGGTCCTATTGGTAGATAGAATTTATTTCTGATATTGAAGCCTTGTATATGGAACAAACATTGCACCTATTGGTAGATATAATTTATTTCTGATATTGAAGCCCTGTATATGGAACAAACCTTACACCTATTGGTAGATATAATTTATTTCTGATATTGAAGCCTTGTTTATGGAACAAACCTTGCACCTATTGGTAGATATAATTTATTTCTGATATGGAAGCCTTGTATATGGAACAAACCTTGCACCTATTGGTAGATATAATTTATTTCTGATATTGAAACCTTGTATATGGAACAAACCTTGCACCTATTGGTAGATATAATTTATTTCTGATATTGAAGCCCTGTATATGGAACAAACCTTACACCTATTGGTAGATATAATTTATTTCTGATATTGAAGCCTTGTATATGGAAAAAACCTTGCACCTATTGGTAGATGTAATTTATTTCTGATATTGAAGCCTTGTATATGGAACAAACCTTGCACCTATTGGTAGATGTAATTTATTTCTGATATTGAAGCCTTATTTATGGAACAAACCTTGCACCTATTGGTAGATATAATTTATTTCTGATATGGAAGCCTTGTATATGGAACAAACCTTGCACCTATTGGTAGATATAATTTATTTCTGATATTGAAGCCTTATATATGGAACAAACCTTGCACCTATTGGTAGATAGAATTTATTTCTGATATTGAAGCCTTGTATATGGAACAAACCTTGCACCTATTGGTAGATGTAATTTATTTCTGATATTGAAGCCCTGTATATGGAACATACCTTGCACCTATTGGTAGATATAATTTATTTCTGATATTGAAGCCTTATATATGGAACATACCTTGCACCTATTGGTAGATATAATTTATTTCTGATATTGAAGCCTTATATATGGAACAAACCTTGCACCTATTGGTAGATAGAATTTATTTCTGATATTGAAGCCTTGTATATGGAACAAACCTTGCACCTATTGGTAGATAGAATTTATTTCTGATATTGAAACCTTGTATATGGAACAAACCTTGCACCTATTGGTAGATATAATTTATTTCTGATATTGAAGCCTTGTATATGGAACAAACCTTGCACCTATTGGTAGATGTAATTTATTTCTGATATTGAAGCCCTGTATGTGGAACATACCTTGCACCTATTGGTAGATATAATTTATTTCTGATATTGAAGCCTTATATATGGAACAAACCTTGCACCTATCGGTAGATAGAATTTATTTCTGATATTGAAGCCTTGTATATGGAACAAACCTTGCACCTATTGGTAGATGTAAATTATTTCTGATATTGAAGCCCTGTATATGGAACATACCTTGCACCTATTGGTAGATATAATTTATTTTTGATATTGAAGCCTTATATATGGAACAAACCTTGCACCTATTGGTAGATAGAATTTATTTCTGATATTGAAGCCTTGTATATGGAACAAACCTTGCACCTATTGGTAGATAGAATTTATTTCTGATATTGAAGCCTTGTATATGGAACAAACCTTGCACCTATTGGTAGATATAATTTATTTCTGATATTGAAGCAAGTGTATATGGAACAAGCCTTTCACCTATTGGTAGATATAATTTATTTCTGATATTGAAGCCTTGTATATGGAACAAACCTTGCACCTATTGGTAGATATAATTTATTTCTGATATTGAAGCCTTGTGTATGGAACAAACCTTGCACCTATTGGTAGATATAATTTATTTCTGATATTGAAGCCTTGTATATGGAACAAACCTTGCACCTATTGGTAGATAGAATTTATTTCTGATATTGAAGCCTTGTATATGGAACAAACCTTGCACCTACTGGTAGATATAATTTATTTCTGATATTGAAGCCTTGTATATGGAACAAACCTTGCACCTATTGGTAGATGTAATTTATTTCTGATATTGAAGCCCTGTATGTGGAACATACCTTGCACCTATTGGTAGATATAATTTATTTCTGATATTGAAGCCTTATATATGGAACAAACCTTGCACCTATCGGTAGATAGAATTTATTTCTGATATTGAAGCCTTGTATATGGAACAAACCTTGCACCTATTGGTAGATGTAAATTATTTCTGATATTGAAGCCCTGTATATGGAACATACCTTGCATCTATTGGTAGATATAATTTATTTTTGATATTGAAGCCTTATATATGGAACAAACCTTGCACCTATTGGTAGATAGAATTTATTTCTGATATTGAAGCCTTGTATATGGAACAAACCTTGCACCTATTGGTAGATATAATTTATTTCTGATATTGAAGCCTTGTATATGGAACAAATCTTGCACCTATTGGTAGATATAATTTATTTCTGATATTGAAGCCCTGTATATGGAACAAACCTTACACCTATTGGTAGATATAATTTATTTCTGATATTGAAGCCTTGTTTATGGAACAAACCTTGCACCTATTGGTAGATATAATTTATTTCTGATATGGAAGCCTTGTATATGGAACAAACCTTGCACCTATTGGTAGATATAATTTATTTCTGATATTGAAACCTTGTATATGGAACAAACCTTGCACCTATTGGTAGATATAATTTATTTCTGATATTGAAGCCCTGTATATGGAACAAACCTTACACCTATTGGTAGATATAATTTATTTCTGATATTGAAGCCTTGTATATGGAACAAACCTTGCACCTATTGGTAGATGTAATTTATTTCTGATATTGAAGCCTTGTATATGGAACAAACCTTGCACCTATTGGTAGATGTAATTTATTTCTGATATTGAAGCCTTATTTATGGAACAAACCTTGCACCTATTGGTAGATATAATTTATTTCTGATATGGAAGCCTTGTATATGGAACAAACCTTGCACCTATTGGTAGATATAATTTATTTCTGATATTGAAGCCTTGTATATGGAACAAACCTTGCACCTATTGGTACATATAATTTATTTCTGATATTGAAGCCTTGTGTATGAAACAAACCTTGCACCTATTGGTAGATATAATTTATTTCTGATATTGAAGCCTTGTATATGGAACAAACCTTGCACCTATTGGTAGATAGAATTTATTTCTGATATTGAAGCCTTGTGTATGAAACAAACCTTGCACCTATTGGTAGATATAATTTATTTCTGATATTGAAGCCTTGTGTATGAAACAAACCTTGCACCTATTGGTAGATATAATTTATTTCTGATATTGAAGCCTTGTATACGGAACAAACCTTCAACCTATTGGTAGATATAATTTATTTCTGATATTGAAGCTTGTGTATATGGAACAAACCTTGCACCTATTGGTAGATATAATTTATTTCTGATATTGAAGCCTTGTATATGGAACAAACCTTCAACCTATTGGTAGATATAATTTATTTCTGATATTGAAGCCCTGTATATGGAACATACCTTGCACCTATTGGTAGATATAATTTATTTCTGATATTGAAGCCTTGTGTATGGAACAAACCTTGCACCTATTGGTAGATATAATTTATTTCTGATATTGAAGCCTTGTATATGGAACAAACCTTGCACCTATTGGTAGATAGAATTTATTTCTGATATTGAAGCCTTGTATATGGAACAAACCTTGCACCTACTGGTAGATATAATTTATTTCTGATATTGAAGCCTTGTATATGGAACAAACCTTGCACCTATTGGTAGATGTAATTTATTTCTGATATTGAAGCCCTGTATGTGGAACATACCTTGCACCTATTGGTAGATATAATTTATTTCTGATATTGAAGCCTTATATATGGAACAAACCTTGCACCTATCGGTAGATAGAATTTATTTCTGATATTGAAGCCTTGTATATGGAACAAACCTTGCACCTATTGGTAGATGTAAATTATTTCTGATATTGAAGCCCTGTATATGGAACATACCTTGCATCTATTGGTAGATATAATTTATTTTTGATATTGAAGCCTTATATATGGAACAAACCTTGCACCTATTGGTAGATAGAATTTATTTCTGATATTGAAGCCTTGTATATGGAACAAACCTTGCACCTATTGGTAGATATAATTTATTTCTGATATTGAAGCCTTGTATATGGAACAAATCTTGCACCTATTGGTAGATATAATTTATTTCTGATATTGAAGCCCTGTATATGGAACAAACCTTACACCTATTGGTAGATATAATTTATTTCTGATATTGAAGCCTTGTTTATGGAACAAACCTTGCACCTATTGGTAGATATAATTTATTTCTGATATGGAAGCCTTGTATATGGAACAAACCTTGCACCTATTGGTAGATATAATTTATTTCTGATATTGAAACCTTGTATATGGAACAAACCTTGCACCTATTGGTAGATATAATTTATTTCTGATATTGAAGCCCTGTATATGGAACAAACCTTACACCTATTGGTAGATATAATTTATTTCTGATATTGAAGCCTTGTATATGGAACAAACCTTGCACCTATTGGTAGATGTAATTTATTTCTGATATTGAAGCCTTGTATATGGAACAAACCTTGCACCTATTGGTAGATGTAATTTATTTCTGATATTGAAGCCTTATTTATGGAACAAACCTTGCACCTATTGGTAGATATAATTTATTTCTGATATGGAAGCCTTGTATATGGAACAAACCTTGCACCTATTGGTAGATATAATTTATTTCTGATATTGAAGCCTTGTATATGGAACAAACCTTGCACCTATTGGTACATATAATTTATTTCTGATATTGAAGCCTTGTGTATGAAACAAACCTTGCACCTATTGGTAGATATAATTTATTTCTGATATTGAAGCCTTGTATATGGAACAAACCTTGCACCTATTGGTAGATAGAATTTATTTCTGATATTGAAGCCTTGTGTATGAAACAAACCTTGCACCTATTGGTAGATATAATTTATTTCTGATATTGAAGCCTTGTGTATGAAACAAACCTTGCACCTATTGGTAGATATAATTTATTTCTGATATTGAAGCCTTGTATACGGAACAAACCTTCAACCTATTGGTAGATATAATTTATTTCTGATATTGAAGCTTGTGTATATGGAACAAACCTTGCACCTATTGGTAGATATAATTTATTTCTGATATTGAAGCCTTGTATATGGAACAAACCTTCAACCTATTGGTAGATATAATTTATTTCTGATATTGAAGCCCTGTATATGGAACATACCTTGCACCTATTGGTAGATATAATTTATTTCTGATATTGAAGCCTTGTATATGGAACAAACCTTGCACCTATTGGTAGATATAATTTATTTCTGATATTGAAGCCCTGTATATGGAACATACCTTGCACCTATTGGTAGATATAATTTATTTCTGATATTGAAGCTTGTGTATATGGAACAAACCTTGCACCTATTGGTAGATATAATTTATTTCTGATATTGAAGCCCTGTATATGGAACATACCTTGCACCTATTGGTAGATATAATTTATTTCTGATATTGAAGCCTTGTATATGGAACAAACCTTGCACCTATTGGTAGATATAATTTATTTCTGATATTGAAGCCCTGTATATGGAACATACCTTGCACCTATTGGTAGATATAATTTATTTCTGATATTGAAGCCTTGTATATGGAACAAACCTTGCACCTATTGGTAGATATAATTTATTTCTGATATTGAAGCCTTGTATACGGAACAAACCTTGCACCTATTGGTAGATATAATTTATTTCTGATATTGAAGCTTGTGTATATGGAACAAACCTTGCACCTATTGGTAGATATAATTTATTTCTGATATTGAAGCTTGTGTATATGGAACAAACCTTGCACCTATTGGTAGATATAATTTATTTCTGATATTGAAGCCTTGTATATGGAACAAACCTTGCACCTATTGGTAGATATAATTTATTTCTGATATTGAAGCCTTGTATACGGAACAAACCTTGCACCTATTGGTAGATATAATTTATTTCTGATATTGAAGCCTTGTATAAGGAACAAACCTTGCACCTATTGGTAGATATAATTTATTTCTGATATTGAAGCCTTGTATATGGAACAAACCTTGCACCTATTGGTAGATATAATTTATTTCTGATATTGAAGCCTTGTGTATGGAACAAACCTTGCACCTATTGGTAGATATAATTTATTTCTGATATTGAAGCCTTGTATACGGAACAAACCTTGCACCTATTGGTAGATATAATTTATTTCTGATATTGAAGCCTTGTATAAGGAACAAACCTTGCACCTATTGGTAGATATAATTTATTTCTGATATTGAAGCCTTGTATATGGAACAAACCTTGCACCTATTGGTAGATATAATTTATTTCTGATATTGAAGCCTTGTGTATGGAACAAACCTTGCACCTATTGGTAGATATAATTTATTTCTGATATTGAAGCCATGTATATGGAACAAACCTTGCACCTATCAGTAGATTTAATTTATTTAACATCAAAAAGAAAATTTTCAGTAATTATATATATGCATGCTAAAAACCCCTTCTGTAGTTTTCAAAAGAGAGTAGGCTAAAGGTCGGTACAGAAGGCTAAATTATCTGACCCTCCCTTTCAGAGTGATAGTCTAAATTGTCCTGTCCCAGCCCTATTTGAAATGTGTTTGATAAGTTTGTCCTGTCCCAGCCCTATTTGAAATGTGTTTGATAAGTTTGTCCTGTCCCAGCCCTATTTGAATTGAGTTTGATAAGTTTGTCCTGTCCCAGCTCTATTTGAACTGTGTTTGATAAGTTTGTTCTGTCCCAGCTCTATTTGAACTGTGTTTGATAAGTTTGTTCTGTCCCAGCCCTATTTGAACTGTGTTTGATAAGTTTGTTCTGTCCCAGCCCTATTTGAAATGTGTTTGATAAGTTTGTCCTGTCCCAGCTCTATTTGAACTGTGTTTGATAAGTTTGTTCTGTCCCAGCCCTATTTGAACTGTGTTTGATAAGTTTGTTCTGTCCCAGCCCTATCTGGATTGTGTTTGATAAGTTTGTCCTGTCCCAGCCCTATTTGAACTGTGTTTGATAAGTTTGTCCTGTCCTAGCCCTACCTGGATTGTGTTTGATAAGTTTGTCCTGTCCCAGCCCTATTGAACTGTGTTTGATAAGTTGTTGAACTGGTTTTTCGTTGTAAAAAAGCATGAAATAGTTGTCACCATACTTTTAAAAAGCAAACAACAATCAATGAATATGATGTCTGGGAAAACTTAAATAACTTACAATGCCCTCCATCCATGGTTCCATAATGATTCTAAAATATAAAGAATCTTTATAAATATTACACATATAAAAATACAAATGATATCTTTTTTCATTATCAAAATTATTAATTTCGCAATTTATAAAAACACAGATTTCACAATGAGGAGGACAATCATCCAGAATAAATAAGACTACTGTGTGAAGCAAAAATGATATTATAATTCTTTAGACTTAGTGGTAGCGTGCTCGCCTTGAGTGCGGAAGGTAGCGGGTTCGATTCCCCGGCTGGGTCAAACCAGACATTAAAATTGGTATTTGCTGCTTCTCCGCAAGCATGTGGCATATAGGAGTAACAGCAAAGATCTACTGGTCAGCTCGGAGTCAGTATAATGACCTTGAGCACTAGAGGTGACCACGCTACCATCGAGTTGGTTACAAGATGTTGTAATATCAAATAAAACTGCTTATTGCCTATTAAGGTTTTATGCTGGCTTCAGTGTAACTGCCTACACTATAGCAGCCAGTTTTTATGGAAGAACCCAGAGTATGACAAACCCTTGCAGGAAAATTTGCAGTTGCTGGTCATTAAAATCGGGAATCTACATGCAAACGTTGCAATTAGTACTGTTTAAACTCACAACTGGTAGTGCTCATTAATAATTATGATGCAATTAAAGCCCTCGAATATGAAAGGATACTGAGTATGTATCAATGATTATATTTTGACAGTAGAATATTTTCTCAGTAAACAACAAATCATACACATATTCCACACAAATTAAATAAATTTTTATTGGGTCGATGTGATCGGAAAACATGGTTGTAAAATACAAATTTATTGGACTGAGATGACTCGACAACATGGTTCAGGTTCAAACCTCTGACAAAAACTTACTGATATGCCGTACAAATTATACACATTTTTGTTAGCCTGGGGTGACCTGACTACATGATTCAGGTTCAAATCTCTGACAGGGAAATCTACATATGAAGAAATCTTCTGCCTCCATTGACCATCATACACAAATCTGTAAGAAAGAAATAAATTTTATTCAACTGTGATATTACCGGTAAAATACCAAAAATATGTGTTTTTTAGGCCAAAACTAGTTGAGTGTAAAATTACAGAACTTTTTTGACAAATATGTGCATTGTAATATGAATTAACAAATAGTATCACAGCAAAATATTCCTTCTAAAATTTACAATGGGTACTATTAAACAAATACCTGTTAAGCCCAATAAGTAGAATTCTGGGTAATTTCCAAATATCTATCTTTTTGACAGAATCTCTGTCAACTTTGCATCTAGGACAGCGCCATTTAGAGCTCCCCGTCATCTTCTCTTCTTTCAAAAATTGCCTAAGACAATCCTGTAGAGTATACAGAGAGATTTTATTTGTTTCTGTATGTGGTTTTGTGATACTCTCAGCACAATGAGAAACCAGAGCGAGTTATCTTTTCCTAACCAATGTAGGTAAGGGAGATAATAAATTTGTCTCCCTTTTAGCCTCAGGACAAAAGGGAGAGAATTTAATTATCTCCCTTTCCTACATTGGTTAGGAAAAGATAACTCACTCAGGTTCCTCAATATAATGGCCAAATTTTATTGGTCCAGTACCTAGAGAAATACATGACCTATAGAACAAAAAGTGGCAATCTTTATACAGTAAGATGGGAGATGAACATACCACATCATGACAGTAGTTGGAACGCAAAATCTCATTTCTGACAGTGGTTATTTTAAATAGCTAAACCAACTGGCTTCTACGGCTATTCAAAAGAGAACTGAAATGTTTAATGGTTTTAAATGTCAAATTTTGCATATGGAGTTTTTATGTCAGTTTGACATAAACAATCTTTACTGGTTTTATTTCTTCTATAGATAATTTTTCAAAAGTTTAAATATTTACTGTAACAAAGTAGGTAAACCTAAAACATCTCAGAGAAAACTCTAAAAGAGCTCATCTATGTAAAATAAATACCAGACTTGTATGAAAACTTACATCCAATCAACATCGTGATCCTGACGGTATAGTAATGATAAATGTAAAATAAATACCAGACTTGTATGAAAACTTACATCCAATCGACATCGAGATCCTGATGGTATAGGTAATGACAAATACATGAAAGCTTGAAATGTCACAGACTGCTTTCTACATGTCAGACACATTAATGTTGACTTCAGCTGCCCCTGTAATGCAGAACAATCTTTTTTTTTATTGAGAAACAAGACCATGATTTTAATAACTGTGAAATTAGGGACTTTGATAATTTTCATTTAAGGATTGACTGCAATTTTTTTTCAGTCTATGAAGAAATAACCCCAATCACGTGGTGCACACTAAAAATGCATTGAGGTTATTTCGAATAGACTGAAAACAAAATTACTGTCAATGCTTATAATTTAATTCCAACGGTTGTTTTGACATCTAAAACGTGGGATTCCCTTTAATGACATCATAGTAGAAAAGAAAATTTAGTCTATGATATGATAGACAAAAGAAATTTGACCAATGAAATGACACGTTACATCCAGTATTAAATTATATTAATATAACACTTAGTAAAGTTTAATGTTGGTATAATGATCCATCCCAGAGGAAAATCTTGAAAACAGATAGAAATTTAAATTAAATATCTACTTACATTTTAATCTAAGCTATATAACATTTAAAATGATGCCAAGAATTTGTTCAATTTTCAATGATTCATTTGCTGTTAAAAGTCTTATAATACATAATTGTTAGTTTGTTTGTTTAGTTGGGGTTTGGATTTGGATATTTCTTGGCGGCCAGTTTTTATTGGTGGAGGAAGCCAGAGTACCATGAGAGAACCACCGACCTTCGGTAGGAAAATTGGCAATCCTTTTAAATTAAGATCGGAGTTGAACACACCTCACCCCAGGTGAGATTCGAACTCAGCACCTCAGTGTTGACAGGCTAGTGATCATGAGTAGTCATGACAAACTACCTAGACCCCTCGGCCACCAAAACCTATGTAATACATATGTAGTAAACATTAAACTGCATTGTAAAGCTATTTTTTTCCTCCATACTGTAACATATTGATGGCATCTAATCTTTCACCTATTTAAGTGAAACTTTATTCTGTAATTACCTGAAACAGCTCAACAACAATAGACTCGTGTAACATACGATGATGTTTCCATGACAACTCAGCATTCACATGATCTGGTAAGTTGTCATTGTCCTGTTCTGGTATCTTCGGTCGAATTTTAACCTGAAAGATTTCAGACTTTAGTAACCTGATGTCAGTACTCTGACTTTGAGGTGAAGAAAAGCAATAAAAATCCATTTCAAATGGATTTTCTTATGTGAAAACACCATTGTTAGATTTAGCTTTTTGCTGTATTTAGAATCATAGCATTTCTATTTTTAGTAATAAGAATTTTATAATTATTGACTTTACTGAAATACATGCATAACCCAATTGGGTTGTAGTATATAGCTACATATGTATAACATGAACACAAAATATCATACATAACTCAGAGGTGTTTACCATAGAGACCCACCATCAAAGCATCTTATATTATATAAGTCTAAAAACAATCAGAGTTTTTATCATCAATCTCGTTAAAACGCTTTTCAACACTGGAAAATTAAGTGCAATTACAAAGCATTTACACGACTGGGAATAAAAAAAAAATTTTTGTACGAAACCGGAAGGTGCAATTTCCGGAGGTAAATCCGTAATTCATATTTTGAATCTAAAATCCGGGACAATTCTGTAATAGTAAACACCTCTGATAACTACATATAAAAGATAAAGCAGTTATGGATCGCCTTTCCTCAGTTCTAATGGCTGAATTTCATCAAGTGTTGATGGGTTTAATATGATAGATAATTTTTTTGATGAACTATAGTTATTAAAATCAGCATCATTTTCTTCAAAATATAATAAGAATTGTTCTCTGAAGTTTAAATTAATTTTACAATGAAAAAAGAAGTGTTATTCATCATTAAATTCATTAAAAAATTCACAAATTCTTTGATCTCTATGTATTTTAATGTATCTCCCTGTTTCTATTAGTAAGTCATGATCAGACACCCTAAATTTTGTTAAAAGTTTTCTTATTTCTTTACTAGGAGATGAATAATATTCTCTTTTGTATTCATTTACTTTCAATGATTTAAATAATTTATTTTTATTGTTTTCATTTCAGTTAATTATCTTATTACAAATAAGGTTTTCGTGATAATATTTTACTTAATTCTTAATTTGGGTTTTTTTTCTTGTAAAGTTTTGCAGATATTACAATTATTTTGATAAAAATTTAGTTCTTCAGACACAATATGTACATAAGTATACCATGAGTAAAATCCCTGTGTATGTAACTCTTTTGATAGTTTATAAGCTTCTATGAGGAGGGATTAAGTTTTTAATTATTTAATCTGGACATTTCTTCTGTTTATATTTTTTGATATGTGTGATAGAATTTAACCAATTAAAAAAATTCACAAATGCAAATTAATCATGTCAATGTTCCCAAATTAGAACAATTGGTGACATATGTGGGATATCATTTATAATAGAATAGAAAGTGGTTTTTATAAAACACCCTTTAACTGCAGAGTTACTGTGTTATACAATGAGGAACCAGAGTGAGTTATCTTTTCATAACCAATGTAGGTAAGGGAGATAATAAATTTGTCTCCCTTTTAGCCTGAGGACAAAAGGGAGGAGAATTTAATTATCTCCCTTACCTACATTGGTTAGGAAAAGATAACTCACTCTGGTTCCTCATTAAACTCCATATCATGCCACATCGTGTTATAATACACATCTTACCTTGTTTAATCCTTCGTGTAGCGCATCCAACAGAAATGTTAAGAACTCTTGTGAATCCTGTTGATCGTGTCCAGCAAACATTGGCTGATGTTTTCCTACAGTAATCTATGACAAACAGCAGAGTTTTTTATCCATTTTACAATACAGTATTAATGCAATGTATTTATTTATTATTAATGTGAAAACTGCAAGCAGGATAAACACTGCAATAACAAAACTCACAATAATGCTATTACATTGATTTCTCACACAATATTGTTGATTCTCTATGATTCGCAGTGACAAAAGCACATTTTCTTAATTTACAGTAATACTAAAATGCCTACTAGCATGAAAACTACCAAAGAGAACCGTCATCAAAGCATCTTATATTGTGTTTAGTCTAGAAACAATCCGCATTTTTATCATCAATCTCGTTAAAACGCTTTTCATAACTGGAAAATCATGTGCAATTACACAGCAGTTACATCACCGCAAATAAAAAAAATAATTTTGGTACAAACCAAGAAAGCAAAATTTCCGGAGGTAAATCCGTAATCCGTAATTGAATTTAAAATCCGGGACAATTACGGAAATTCCGTAATAGTAAACACCTCTGCAGTAATCCTAAAATGCCTACTATGTTTATAGTGTGCAATAAAAATTTTGTTGTTCTGGTATTTTTCCAAGTAAGTTTCATATGTACTTTATTCAAAATCCAACTTTTATCTTCTAAGATCTTTAATATATACTGACCTTGAAATCCCTAGGTGTCATACATCTGTACTAACCTTGAAATCTCTAGGGGTCATACATCTGTACTAACCTTGAAATCCCTAGGGGTCATACATCTGTACTAACCTTGAAATCCCTAGGGGTCATACATCTGTACTAGCCTTGAAATCCCTAGGGGTCATACATCGGTACTAAACTTGAAATCCCTAGGGGTCATACATCTGTACTAGCCTTGAAATCCCTAGGGGTCATACATCGGTACTAACCTTGAAATCCCTAGGGGTCATACATCTGTACTAACCTTGAAATCCCTAGGGGTCATACATCTGTACTAGCCTTGAAATCCCTAGGGGTCATACATCGGTACTAACCTTGAAATCCCTAGGGGTCATACATCTGTACTAACCTTGAAATCCCTATGGGTCATATATCTGTACTAACCTTGAAATCCCTAGGGGTCATACATCTGTACTAACCTTGAAATCTCTAGGGGTCATACATCTGTACTAACCTTGAAATCTCTAGGGGTCATACATCGATACTGTCCACACCATAAACCTTTAACTATCACAGCAAAATCATCCGCAACCTCACCATGACTACCTAACTCGCTCTCTCTGTAAAACATTCATGAAAAAATCTCTTGTTAATATATCATCCCTGTATTTTAAGTTAAAATTTTTAACTATTTTTATTATAAGCATAACATTTTTTTTTAACTAAGCCTAATAATAAGAATATATAGTTAACAGTTTACTTAATATTGTGTTTGTTTGTTTATTTAGTTGGGGTTTTATGCCGTTTTCAGCACATTTGGCTATTTCGCGGTGGGCAGTTTTTATTGGTGGAGGAAGCCTGAGTACCCAGAGAGAACCACCAACCTTCGGTAGGAAAATTGGCAATCCTTGTCAATTAAGATCGGAGTCGAACACACTCCGGCACAGGTGAGATTCGAACTCACAACCTCAGTGTTGACAGGCTAGTGATCATTAGTAGTTACGACCAACTACCTAGACCAATCAGCCACCGAGGCCCCTCTTAATATTGTGAATTGACCAGTAGTTCTTTCTTCCCCAAATTTATACTTCTGTCAAAATTTTTTTTACTTATGTAACCAAATATTGTTGCATAAGTCACTGAAACATGTTCATCTAATACTGTAAATTTGAAAATTATTGCGATGTTTTTAGGATTACGAAAAATGCAACAGAACTGTAATCACAATAATTCAAACTCGCATTTTGGAATTTTTTATATGAATAAAACAGGATTTTTCTCACTATCGCAAAAATTAAACACATTTCGGTCTAAAATGACAAAATGACAATAATAAATGCATGCAATAATATCTGAATTTACAGTAAACTTTACACAGTAATCTCTGAAAGTGTTGTCATTGTAAGGTAGTGATATTTAATTTTTTGTTGACAACCAATTTTCATGGACTGGAGAATAGAGACATATTAATAAACTGTATTGGTTTCGCTGTCAGGTGTAAAATTTAAGTTCAGTGTTGAAGGCCTTCAAGTTATTGGATTCCCAATTGTTCTTTTCTAATGATGTCATACATGACAGTTATTTCTCAGAAATTATATTCTGCGGTATATCAAGGTGTTCTTACTTTTGATGTAATACAGGTTTTTGTTTTTCAGGAAGTAAGTTACCAGTGGGAGTTTTAACTTCTGATTTCATACACGTAACTATCTCTCATGAAGTAAGTTACATAGCATTCTTACCTGTTGGATGTCATACAGGTAACTATCTGTTAGAAAGTTACCACTGGAATTCTTACCTACCTGTTAATGTCATACAGGTAACTATCTGTTTCCAGTGGGATTCTTACCTACTGATGTCATAAAGGTAACTGTCTGTCTTGAAGTCAGACCAGTAGGATTCATACCTGTTGATGTCATATCTTGAAGTCAGACCAGTAGTATTCTTACCTACTAATGTCATAAAGGTAACTATCTGTCAGAGAATAAGTTACCAGTGGGATTCTTACCTGTTGATGTCATAAAGGTGACTGTCTGTCTTGAAGTCAGACCAGCAATATTCTTACCTGTTGATGTCATACAGGTAACTATCTGTCAGAAAGTAAGTTACCAGTGGTGAACAATTATTCAGACACTGGATGGTAGAATTCATGTAACAGGTATTACCTAGGTTTCTGAGTCCAGTAAGGGCTCTTCCCTACAATTAATCAAAAGAAAGTAATAAAAATCTCATTAACACTATACTAAATTCGTCTGCATTTTCGGATTTCTGTTAAAAACTATAATAAAGCTAAGATTATTAAGATAACAAGACCCAAAACATGGTTTTAGGGTGGGAATTTTTATTTAAAGCTGTAATCACAGAGATAAAGAATCACAATTCAGACAGAATTTTTCAATTTTATTCTACCTGAACAAATACTTATGTGGCAAACGAGTCCAAGGAAGTACCAAGTGATTTATTCTTGCCCTTCCAAGTTCATGCCTGAGGTCATTTTGGTTGCCTTATCTGATATGACTTCCTTTAAAATTTCAAGTTTTAGTCACTTTATAATTTTTGCAACTCCAGTCCAGCTAAAAGCCTTGACATGTAATCTGGTTCACATGATAATTTTTCACTGCTACAATAAATTAAATAACATTTCCTATACACGTATCATTACCATCACAAATACATGTAATAATGTCAAAAAATTTGTGAGTCTTCCAAGGCAGACATGTGTCGCCTGCCCCCCCCCCCCCCCCCCCTTTTTTTTCAAAAATGTCAATTTTTACAAAACAAAATTTAAAATTTTCTAAAAATGAAATATATATGCACACCTTTGCATTAAGGTTAATGCACAAAGAAAGTTTCATCAAATTCCTTTGAGCAGTTTACGAGTAGTTGAGAATAGAAGAAAAGTGTGACGACGCAAGATGACAGATAGTGATCCCTATGTGTCGACCATGCGTTCCGCAGAGACACAATAATAAATGTCCAAAAATTATATCTTACAGGAAAATTCATTGAAATCACAGAAAAAGAAGGAAAATATCATGTATCACCCTATATGTTAACACAAACATAGATTTCAGAAAACTGCTTACCACATTTCCATAGACAGGATTCAGATTTTGGAATCTGGCAGCTTGTTTCTGTGGTGATGGTCTGTTTATTTCTGGAATCACTTGTCTGTATCAAATAGTTATAATACAATATGTGTAATTAAATAAACATAGCAACTGAGTGACTATCAGCAGAGCTGTTGAAAATATTGATAATTAATATCATTGACGCCCATGCGTTTACATTTTGTTAAGGGAACCTGCATAAAGAAATGGAAAGGTAGTACGTTTTATAATTATATTTAAAAATGACTAAAATCTGTTATCGAACATAATCTTATGTATGCACATGTCAGAGGTGTTTACCACTTTCTGGTGTTTTCAGTAATGTTAATGATTTTTGTCAGTAATCTCAAATTTCAGCATGAAAACTACCATAGAGACCCACCATCAAAGCATCTTATATTGTGTTGTCTAGAAACAATCCGAGTTTTTATCATCAATCTTGTTAAAAAGCTTTTCAAAACCACAGAGCGTAATTTCCAGAGGTAAATCCGTAATCCGTATTTTGAATCTAAAATTCTGGACAATTACGGAAATTCCGTAATAGTAAACACCTCTCACATGTATCTTCCTATATCTTTGAGTTGATCACCTTAGAATAATGACAAGAATTTTCCTGTTGCCAATGTTCCGCCTAGCTACAGCTGCATAAGCTTCAATTATTTAGCTGCTGCAACACTGCAGTAAATTAAAGATGTAAATTTGTACTATGTATTGTAAACACAGTTTGTTCAGGGTGAAAACTATTTCTGAATTTTAATTTTATAGTATCTTTGTTCTAACCTCGCCATTGGTTTATTCGACCTGTCAATGTTTGGGCGTAATGGTGTTATTTTTTCTGCTCTGTCTTCATCTTCCATCATTTTAGCAATGTTCGGTGATGAGTTGGACCGTGATAAACCTCTCTTTGTAGTTGAAGGTTCATCTTTTAATTTGGTTGTATATTTTCCAGATGCTGAAATATAAGAAATCAAAATTGACAGTAGTAAAGCTTACATTTTTATTTGACCACTGAAGATTTATCTATTTTTACAAAGGCATCAATATCTGTACTTTTAGTGAAACTTTGTTTTTTCAAGGATACCATACTTTGTGGTTACTATTGAGATATAGTGGTTAGCAGGGATACAAAATTTAGTGGTTGTTGTTCATAATTAATCATTATAAGATATCCATACAGAATACTTAATTCATTGTTCTATAATAAGCTAAGAACATATACATTTGTAGAAAGTTAAAACTTGAGTATGAAACTGAAAATTTGTTATATCTAGATGTTGACAGGAGTGCAATTTCTTGTTTTGTCTAAATTCGTATCAGCAATAGTATTCTCAATATAGAAAAAGGTACACATTTAAAAATACCTGTTGAACAAAGATTTTGTCGTAAGCAAGAAACCGAGGATGAATATCATTTTATCATGAAATGTCAGAAATTAGATATGAGAAACAAATTTTTTGATGAATATGTTTCAGTTGTTTCTCACTTTTCAGCCATGAACAAGGTCGAAAATTCAATTTTATTTTAAGCAGTCAAGATCTAGATATAAGTAAAATTCTTGTAATCAACGTATTTAATATGTACAATTTAAATAAATCCCTGAAAGGGATGTAATTACATATAATTATATACATTAATATTATATATTATGTACATTAAGTACTATGGGAGATAACTTCTGCTTGCCTCCTCAGCTTTGATGCTTTATATGTTTGTATTGTGTTTGTTTGGTTGGGATTTTACGCCGTTTTCAGCACATTTGGCTATTTCGCCGCAGCCAGTTTTTATTGGTGGAGGAAGCTGGAGTGGCCGGAGAGAACCACCGACCTTCGGTACGAAAATTGACAATCCTTGTCAATTAAGATCGAAACACACCCCGCCACAGTTGAGATTCGAACTCACAACCTCAGCGTTAACAGGCTAGTGATCATAAGTAGTCATGACGAACTACCTAGACCACTTGGCCACCAAGGGCCCGTTTTTAATATAGTTCTATCTATTCATCGCTATCATAGCACAAATCCTCTAGACTTTATATTATTATTTTATTTGTGTAGGATCGTACTCACTCGACGATCAGTACCTTTTAAGTTTACTGATTGGTAGATATATATATATATACGTGTACCTGGTAATTTGATATCTTTCTGTGGAGGTTCCCATTGTGTAGATCCTTTGTTATGATCTAAGTAATAATACCGATGTGTTGTGGAATCTAATCTCTTCTCCCATCCAGACGGTAGGTTAGGGGACGGTATTGTCTTTATCTTTGGACTTTCGGCTAAAAAATGTCAGCATAAATGAATATGGTTCTACAACACTTGAGGGCCGCATTTTATTGGGGTTTTACAATATGGAAGACGGAATAGGGTAGATTAAAAAAGTCAGCATAAATGAATATAGTTCTACAACACTTGAGGGCCGCATTTTATTGGGATTTTACAATATAGAAGGAATAGGGTAGATTAATTTTTGACACAAATCTCTACAAATACTTGGCTACTTGTACAAATACAAGGTACTATAAAAATAGTTTGGCACAAGTTGTAATCAGAAAGTAATCAAAAAGTAATCAGGATTACAGACATTTTTACCATAGTAATCGATTAAATTAAATTACACGTTAGCAGAATTTTGGCTGATTAATTATTCTATCTGATTACTTGACAAAATTTAATTGATTATGGCTGATTAATGATTACAATTATGATTACCCTATCTCTGGGCACAACCATGTATTTAACTCAATCATGTTCCAATAAACAGTGTTTAATTTACTTGGAACTAAAGGGCAAAATTCAAGACTGGTGGAAAGTTTGATATATTGATGGTATTCAATTCAGAAGTGTTTGATACAGACACATGCAAAGACAAAGTGTGCTTACCAGTGATCAGTTTCAGTTTTTCTTCTGCCTCTTTCCTAGCCTTATCAGCCCTCGCCTTCTCCTCTGCCTCCTTTTCTAATCTCTTCTGTTCTGCCACCTTTTCTGCCTTTTCCTTTTCTTGTTGTTCTCTTATCTTTCTCTCCATGGCTTCTCTTTCCTGCCTTTCTCTGTTTAATTTATCCTCTTCTTGTCTTCTCAAAGACTCTTCTTTTTCCTTTTTCTTTCTTTCCTCTTCTATCTTTCTTAGGACTTCATCTCTTTCATGTTTTTCTTTCAATCTTTTTTCGTCTTCCTCTTGTTTTCTTTTGCTTTCCATAAGTTCATTCTTCTTCTTTTCTTCCTCTGATAGCTACAGATGTAAAATAAATAATACATCCCTTCTTTCCTACCATAGCTTGGGGTATTTCTTTCCTACCATAGCTTGGGGTATTTAAGTTTCCCACCATAGCTTGGGGTATTTAAGTTTCCTACCATAGCTTGGGGTATTTCTTTCCTACCATAGCTTGGGTTATTTCTTTCCTACATTAGTTTGTGGTATTTAACCTTCTTTCCTAACATAGCTTGGGGTTTTTAAGTTTCCTACCATAATTTGGGGTACTGTGGATTCATTACTATTCGTTGTATACCAATTTTCGTGGTTTTGTGGGTCCCAGTAAACAACAAATTTAAATATCCAACGAAAAATAAAATTTTTACTTTAGCTTAAATGCTCTGAAGTTTGAAACCACAGAGTTTTGATATACATATCCAAGACAACATTGAACAATTGCGTTTTTACAGGGTTAATTCCTCACGTTATATTTTTGATATCTAAACTTGCAATAGGGTATTTTAACTGTTAATAATAGGTCTATTTTAATGTTTTTTCCTTCATGATAGTCCATTTTAAAGGCTTTAATTCAATAAAAATTTACTTATTTCCTAATAATTCAACTGAAATCTTACATTTAATTTTTATCAGTAGTTTTTAATTAAAATTAGTCAATTACATTACTTAATTTCTAATTAACATATCTATGACAAAGTTCACCTCCTGTTTTCTCTGTAACTCTTTTGCTTTTCTCTGTTCTTCAATCTTTGCCTTCAGCTGTCTCTGTTTCTGTTCGTGCTCCTCGATTGACATCTCTTCCTCTCTCAACTGTTGAGCTGTTTCTTCAGCCAGTTTCAATTCTAATTGTTTTCTTTCATCTTCAAGTCTGGCTCTAGCTCTAGCTTGTTCTAATTCTTCCTTCTAAACCACAAAGAAAAAGTTCTTGATCAGATTTCTGACTGTAAACATATCCTTTTGTGGTTTTCATGGAGTGATTAAAGAACAATGAAAATCCCTCCAAAAGAACATATGACAAAAACAGACCAATCAGAAGAGAGAATTTGAGATTAAGGTTTAAAGAACAAAACCTTTGGTCTTTAACCTAATATATAAAATATAAGTATGTAATTAAAATATAATAATTTAATACTAATTATTATCATTATCAAATATAACTGACATAAATTATCAAATATCATTTAATGAATATTCAGTCACATATATTCTTATTATCAAACTGGAAAAAATCAAATTATTAATAGTTATAAGTAATCAATCTATATTCTGCTAAAAATATTTACAAAATTCACTCTACCACATAATCAAGGCTGGCTAGTTCAAACTTTGAGACTTTTATCTTTTACTTTTTACTGCTGTTTTCTTATACTGTGTAATACAAAGATATGTGTTTTCACTATAGAAAACAACATGGGTGAAAGTACAAGAGAGGCCAAAATCCAGAAATATTATATAGGAATATATCATAATATAGGCTTTTTACTTGATGTTTTTCATTAAGCCAAGGGTAAACTTCATTAAATTAAAACACAAAATAGGAGTTGACGCTATATGTTTAGCATTGATTAGCAGTTGACCATTGAAAGATACTTATCTCAACAAACTATGTTTCAAATTTTAACAAGATATATTGAGCCCATCTAAGTCAACACGTTTTTTAATTTACCCGAAAATTGCTAATTTTGTGATTTTTCGTGCATATTTGATTTTTTTATGGACAAGGCGACTTAACTCCAGAACAACATCTGACTTTCATCAGGTAACAGTAAATGAGTCTAAGGAAATGTCACCAGATAAGTCTAGTGAGTCTTGTACCAGTCTTTTTAGCAACTTTAAAACTCTGATCACAGATACAAAGAACTTGGCAATATTTCGAAACCATTTTTCACCATTTAAGTAACGATGATTAAAGTTTTTTAGAATAATTATGAATATTTACACTGGAACAATAAGAAAAATTGTTTTCATATACTTATTAATAAAGTTTCATTTTTTTAAGTAGAAAGGCTACATAATAAAAATTGTCACAATCCGGAAATCTGGCTAATTCCAGAAAACTTTCGGCCATGACACAATGAAATTTTTTTTTTTAAAATGGCCATCAATACCTTGGACCAACTCTGACCAATTCTTTTTTTACTGAAATTTGGATGAGAATTTTTAAAATTAATTAATATATGCCTTTACTTTTGTACACTTTTTTACCTCTTTTTCTTCTTCTAATTTTTTTCTCTCTGATTCTTTCTTCTTTCTCTCCTGTCTTAATTTCTCCACTTCTTCTTGTCTTCTTATTCTCTCATCTTCTATTTTATTGATTTCTTGTTTTCTGTAATATTAATAAATACTTTGTACATACTGTAAGATAATGAGGAACCAGAGTGAGTTATCTTTTCCTAACCAATGTAGGTAAGGGAGATAATTAAATGCTCTCCCTTTTGTCCTGAGGCTAAAAGGGAGATAAATTTATTTTCCCCTTACCTACATTGGTTAGGAAAAGATAACTCACTCTGGTTTCTCATTGGATTTTATATAAACTGGGAGACAGTTTTTAAACAGATTTTCCAACAATCAACAGATGGCAGCAGTTTATGAATACCGTAAACTGACCTAAAAAGGGTTATGGAGTCATATGGTAAGATAAGGTTTTAATTGGATTTTATATAAACTGGGAGACAGTTTTTAAAATTTTCCAACAATCAACAGATGACAGCAGTTTATGAATACCGTAAACTGACCTAAAAAGGGTTATGGAGTCATATGGTAAGATAAGGTTTAATTGGATTTTATATAAACTGGGAGACAGTTTTTAAACAGATTTTCCAACAATCAACAGATGGCAGCAGTTTATGTACACCGTAAACTGACCTAATAAGGGTTATGGAGTATAAAACCTATTGAAAAATTGGAAAAATTCCTTATAATTTAATTTCCAAACAGAACTACAATGATTCCTCAATTCAAGCATCAATAAAGGCATGGGACTATTTGAATTTACAAGTGGTGGATTAATCCGTTGATGATGTCACAATACCAAACCAGGTTATACAGTATAACCAATGTTGCTCTATGCTGTTCACCCAATCAAAATGTAGTATTCAAATCAAATTGAATTATTACAAAATACCATGAAAGCTCCATAACCAAGATCCCAAACATAGACTGTTATTCATTTTCTATATGAAATAGACTCAAATCTTAACGCTGAGCTTGATGGGAGAGACTGGATATTTTTATTACTTTATTTAAGTTTGGTTGGGATGTCATATGCCCCAATATGTCATTGAACAACGGAAACAAAAACGATTTTTCATATCAAGCGTAACAGTTGATCCTTTCTGGCAGTATCCGTTTTCCATTAGGAAAAAATACACTAGGGTAAAAATTCCACGACTGTCTTACACTACAATTTTATTTCCAGCAGAATAAACATAAACAGTTAAAGGCAGAAATATGCTATGGTATATCATGTCCCTGAACTTCTACACATGAGGAGAAAATTACGCTTACACTTATACTCTAATTAATCTATCACTTATTGTAATTTCTGAATTAACAGTGTTACTATAAAGTTTGATATAAGAGTTATATACCCTGCTGACTCTTCTATAGATCCTTTATTCATCTGTTCCTGGAGATCTCTTTTTTTTCTCATCAGATCAGCAAGACTTCTGGTCTCTTCTGATTTCTTCTGTTCTACAGCATTTAATCTGTCTTCTTCATCCTTTAATCTCTCTATCCTAGCTTTTTGTTCCTGTCCAAAATTAATACCTCGCGTTTAGATATAGGGAGCTAACATTTGTTTGTCACATTAAGCGAAAATGAAGTTACATTTCAGAAGTGAATTATCGAGTCTCATTTCACCTCTTTCAAACTGAAACAATAAGCTTCTTTTAACCATAACTTTTGAATACATCGAAATTAAAGAAATATTTTGAATTTTTTAGTGAAATAATACCTACTAATTCACTAGTTAAAACTGACCTTTATTATTCTTTCCTTCTCCATCTGGAACTTTGCCATCTCTTCTTCCCTTTCCTTTCTTATTCTTTTTAATTCTTCTTTTTCTCTTTCGATTTCACTTGATATACTTAAAGAACTTGCTTTTTCAGCATGACCATTTATTGATGTTTTTGATCCAGATACTGACCTTGTATCAGGATAAAGGGAGCTAACTGTAGATTTAATTTCATTCAGTTTTTCACTGTCTGTTTGATTGGTGGGTTTGATGGCAGTTGACATTACTGCTGGCTTTGGTTTTGTTGATCTGTCTATTTTTGGAAATTGGGGTTGCACTTTATTATCATAATTTTGTAAACTTATTTGTGATTGGTCAATTTTTCCATTAGCCTGATTCTGATTGGTTCTATCTGGAGTAGGTGTCATAGAAAATGCCTCATCAAAATCTGGATAGTCAAAATCCACTGTAAGAAAACATCAAAATGTTAAACAATAATAAAATTCTTCTGTTGGAAATGGGATATCAAATTTAAATTCATACAATATAAATTATTATGATTTGCAATATGTAAGCTTTAGTGTGTACGTTTAAATCTGAAATTGAATAACCAAGAATGTACAATTATTATATCCAACAAGAAAATATGAAGAGAATGTATTCTCCATGACATGCCCTTTTAATACTTCTGTAAATGGCTGTTTTCAGTGAAAGATGACCCATGGGAGATAACTGCACTTGCATCGATCTCCCACTGTGGTGATGTCCAATCAGAATTCTTTTGTCATACTTTTTTTACCAATTAGACATAATGTTTTTTAACTTTGTCGAATGTTCTCGGTGAATTTACCTATAGTACAGGAAACCTAAAAATCCAGTATTTATGGATGAAATAGGTACTGATACTGGTTCAAAACTGAAGAACTGAAAAATATTCAACTCATTTTTAAAAATTCATCATCTTTGAGAAAGGCGTGAATTTTAAAAACTTGTTTAAGATTTTCCAGCCTTCACTTTGAACATGTGTAAGGACCTATTATTCTTAATAGAAGCCATTACGTGTTGTTGCCAACAGCAATTTAACCAAATCTACTTTTGATCAATATCTGACAAATAAAAAAAGAAACAGATTTGAAATTTCTGGAATATTTCATTAATTCTTCAATAAATATGAAGTTAAATAATGCTTTAATAATTTTATTTCTGCAAATTTTGAATAAAAACAGCAGCAGTGATGTAAAATCTTTTTTTTCCTGTTTAAAAAAACGTCTGATTTTCTAAATTAATAGTATTCTGGGATTGCTATTTTCAAATTTTGGAAATGATTTCTAAATTAACAGTATTCTGGGATTACTATTTTCAAATTTGGAAAATACAGATGAATATACTTTAGTTATCAAAGTCTGACACTGACAAATGTGTTATCCTACCTATCATCAGGAGATTATAAACTTTTAATGGTAATATGAGAGAATTAACTGGATAAAACAATAAGATACATGTACATACATGATGGTACTGGAGACAGAAGATCGACCTTTGGTCGTGATATGTTAGAATTTGTCGTCAGCTGAGGGTAATACAGCAGCCATTGATCATATCCTCCCTCCAGTACTAGTGGTTCACTTTTAATTATCACAGTTGAATCATACTGAAATAAAACATTAAATTTGGTATTTGTTTTAAAATTTAACAATACAGTTTAAACAATGGACCATTTAATTTACTGTAAAATTTAGAAGTTCTAGTCTGCATTTTCTTGAACTGAAAATTATGAGTCCAATAGGACTAATTATTCAATGAATTTTCCAAATTCCTGTGTAGGAATACTAAATTTACAACTTTCATCACGTACACAACAAATGATCTTATATACACAGATCAAAAAGGCAAGATATAAAACTTACTTTAAATAAGGCATCCTTAAGGGTTCTCAATGTGCTCCCAATTTTACAATCCTCCAATTTAGAACTCCAATCCAACAGTATAATATGGTCAACATTTCCTCTTTGCTGCCATGGTGACTTAGAATCTTCTGGCAATACCTTTTCAATATGGTTGACCGTTGTCCTGGAAAATAATAATTTCAAAATAACTGCATTTGTATAAAGATTATTTTTAGCAGTTAATGTCTTTTGTTGAAGTTAGTTTTCATCATGAAATATAATACACATGTGTTTTAACGTTCAACCTATTTTTTAAGCAGGAAGCCTAATTATTTTATCACCCATTTGTTATAGACAACATTTTTTTATCAACATAAAAATTTCAAATGTTCTTAACTCTATAGTTTATTTTTATCATGAATCAAAATCTCTTTGGCAAAAATAAGATGTTTTTAAATATTCAATCCATTTTTAAGCACAAACCCTAATTGTTCTATACTTACCCTGGCGGTATAATATCCTCTGGAATATTTATACAACATTTATGATTTAGATGTGATTCTTTGTATTCAGCCCTACTTCTGACATCCATTATAATGAGCTGAACATCCTGTTCCTGTAATAGTGTGTACAGTGATGTTGGAGTTATCTGCCCTTGGCTTGTGTTGGGTGGAGTTGGTTCCTCTATAATAAATCAATAATAAAGTTATTCATTAGATAATTTTTAAATGAAGTTAATTTTGTTTTCTTATTGGAATATTATAGTTTTTTCAAACCTAAGATGAAGCTTTTTTCTTTGATTTTTCAGTGTCACTAAATTTTTAATTATTATAACCATAAAAAGCTGTTTTGTCTTTTTTTTTTGTCTTAACTCAAAAATTACAGTAGCTGTTGCCTAATAAACATTATTCAATACCAAAATCAAAGCAGAAAAGTACAGAAATACCTATCTAAATTGAACCCTTTTGGGATTGAAGGTTTTGTTCTAATTATACAGGCTACTTAAAAGAGTTTAGTTCTGACGTGTTTCTGGTTTACTGTATCTGAACATTTTGAAATTATTAGCAGTTTTATTACAAAATTTCAAGTTTTAATTTCAAACCAAATAAATAATTGACTGAATAATTTTAGCAAAATCTTTGATTAGAGAAATTTGAAAGTGGATAGAAATAACATCCAGACAGGCCCCCTGTGTTTTTTGTTTTTTTTAAGTCCCCTTTCCATCATTTTTATATAAAAAAAGTCTAACACATTTCTTTTTATGTATTACATTATGATGTTATCGTGTGAATGTACTGTTTTTTGTAATATTATAATACTGTAAATTCGGAAATTATTGCTATGTTTTTATTGTCGCGAAAAATGCGACAGGGTTGTAATCGCAATAATTTAAACTCGCATTTTGGAATTTTTTATATGAATGAAGCGAGATTTTTCTAAAGAACGAAAAAGTTAAAATCACATTGTGGTATAAAATGACCAAATCGCAATAATAAATGCACGCAATAATTTCTGATTTTACAGAATATATATATATGTATGTGTGTTGGAAATAAAAATATAATAAATTAAAAAAATAAATAAGAAATAAAAAATTAATGGACAGAGCAGTGCCTCTGGATCTTAAAATTTTTACAATTTACAGCATAAATTTCAAATATCATTTTCAAGCAGGTAATGATCTTTATGTACATGCAATTAAGCTGATGAGAATAAGATTTTGACAAATATATATGCATCATATAATTATCTGGAAAATGTACTTTTCCAAAAGGATGGGGCAAATTTGGGGGCATATCAATTGTTCTGGAAAAACACAACTTTAAGGAGATCTTAAAATATGTGAAATATTTTCCACCTTTAATAGTTTTCTCTTTTTTTTTCTGTTCAGAATTACTTTCAATTTCTTCCGTTAAACCATCTGTTTCAGCCTGACCATTAGCTGTAGGTTTATTGTCAAGAGGAGATAACTTCTCAGCTACTAGTTTTGCTTCAATTTCTTCGTACCTAAAAATAATAGCCAAAATAATGACTGATGTAGTTTTCTGTGTATTTCTTTTAAAATCTGCTAATTCATCAGTTTTATCAATACTTTTCAAGGGAGATAATAAATAAGTCCCATCTACCTGAGAATTATCTACCCTGGTTAACTTGCTCTCTAATGAATTACTGTACCTTTCTTTAAGACTCTCTGCTAATTCTTCAGCTTTATCAATTGATTTCAACAGGTTCTTCTGACCTAACAAGCTGTCATAATATTGCTGAAAAACAGAAATTTATCATAATCTCATTTTCATGTATGAATAAAATCTATCCCTCCCTTAAAAAAAAATATGCTGTTGGCATGGCCAATGATGCGAGCTCAGCAATAGCCCTTTCCAGAAACTCTTTCCAGTATCACGATTCTGACCCTAAAATTATAATTTGAAGCAATTTACTTCCCTTACTTTACTTACTTCTGTTTTTGGCGAACGAAACTTCTTCTAGCCTTAGTATGTAGCACAATATGGCCATATTCACTTCAGATTACATAATGAACAAAAAACTAAGTATGTTGCAAAACAGCTCATGCAACAATAGATAACAAGAAAAATAAATGGAAATGGTCAG
The DNA here is from genome assembly GCA_028015205.1 of Mytilisepta virgata. Classification (NCBI taxonomy): domain Eukaryota; kingdom Metazoa; phylum Mollusca; class Bivalvia; order Mytilida; family Mytilidae; genus Mytilisepta; species Mytilisepta virgata. The sequence goes on from CM051513.1 coordinate 3,438,893, forward strand.
CTGTCAAAAGGGGCATAAAACGACTAAAATGTAAGAAATACACAAGTCGAGCAAAACCAAATGTTTTACGATTTTATATTTGGTTTTGCTCGACTTGTGTATTTCTTACATTTTAGCTGTTTTATGCCCATTTTGATAGATTACATAATAACTGCCCCCAAGTTAACAAAGACTTTTCTAAATGACCCATATGCTCCCATAGTGCTTGCTATAAAAAAACAATACCAAGCATATAATGAAAACTTTTAAAATGCAAGAGAGACAAACAAAAAATATACACTATAAAAACAACACTTTCGTTTTCTAGAACTGAAGGAATTGTTAACTAACCTTCTGTTTTTTGTAATCAGGAGTTTTCTTCAGGAATGTCACCACATTGAAATACTTCATGTAAAGTACATAAGCCCTTTCCTCATCACCCATTAGATCTCCTTGCTCTGCTTCTTTTAACATTTTATCTGCAGACTTCACCAAACTGTCAAATCAAAAATCAGTTATCATAAATAAAGAAATTAAAATCAATTTTCCGGTGTGGTATTGCTTTAATTTTAAATGATGATGTCAAGCAATGAAAAATTGTACTATAATGATATGTTTTTAACTGGATTTTCTCAGTTACCTGGTTCCTTCTTCCTTTGTTAAGCAGTTGAAAAAAGTGGTTGGAGATACTGATAACATTAAGTTCCAAATTAACAATCCAAAGATACAAATATTAGATATAGTAAATTTATACTGTGCGGTATACGACACATTTCAAGGAGTTACCTCTCATCAGCAGCATTAAAACCGAAACATTTGGAAGACCAAAAACCAAACTTATTTTAAAACAAGAAGTACTCATAACCAAAAATACCAAAATAGGAAGCCAAATTTCAGCTAAGGAGATCTACCATGTGCAATACAAGAAATGAACCCTTAGTAATTTTATTATTTTTGAATTTTGCTAAATACTTGAAATTTCTATAACAAATCAATGAATAATCATGTCAGACAAGTCTGACGAGTGGGTTGGCGAATACCCTCAGGGACCAACAGTCTTATCTGGCAGAATTCAACATTTTGACTTAAACACTTGATGAAAATTTTAAAGACTTGGCTGGCCAAGCAGTAACTATACCAATGTTCCAGAACACCACTGGACACCCATATCAGGAGCATTGGTTGATTTGGTCCTATTAAATTTTTATTTGTAAGAATAATTTTTTGAAGCCTTTGACTTACATTTTTGAGTTTGTTGTTGACATTTTTGCTGGTAGTTCTGCAAACTTGTTTAGTTCACCAATTGTTTTGGCTATATATAAATCTTTCTTTGTTGCAGGCATCTTGACTTATATGGTAAAAAATGATCAAGCTTATATACACTTATGTCAGACCATCACACCTACAAACAGAATGTTTTTATTATTATAAAACATTTGAATTGTGCATAATATATAATATATAAACAATTACTCTAAGCACTTTACAACATAAAAATATCATACAAAGTCTAAAGCACAAACGAAAAGAATAACTAAATATCAATCTGCACATATACACAACAAACCGATAATATACAAATACCTTGCAGTGAAACAAACCAGAGGCTCCCAGGAGCCTGTATCGCTCACCTGATATTTCCATATATTCATTGCTAAAGGAGTTTGAGATTAAGATCCATGCCATGTTTGGCTTAATTCCATTCATTAATTTTCAAAAAGAAGCCATTTGTATGTAATTCCCATAAGGTCCTATGTTAAACAAACACTTCCACTGACGGCCATCATGGACGACAGATTGGCACCAAAGTAACAAAACTTTGTCAGAACATCATAAGGAACATTCATGCCATGCTTGGTTTCCATCCATTAAGCGGTTCTCTAGAAGAAGATTTTTGTATGTATTTCCGATAGGGTTCTATGCTGACAGCCATCTTGCATTATGGACCTGCAACAAAGTATCAACTCTTGGTCAGCACCTTATAAGGAACATTCATGCTATGTTTGGTTTCAATTCATTCTGTGGTTCTCTGAGCAGAAGAAGATTTTTGTATGTATTTCCTATAAGGTCCTATGTTAAACAAAGTCTCAGGGTGGCGTCCAGGTGGGTCGGCATCAAAGTAACAACACTTGGTCAGCACCTCATAAGGAATATTCATGCTATGTTTCATTTAAATCCATTCAGCGGTTCTCTAGCAGAAGATTCTATTATGTATTTCCCATAGGGTCCAATGTTAAAGTAAGCCCCCAGCTGGCATCCATGTTGGATGACGGATCGATACCAAACTAACAACACTAGGTCTGCACCTTCATAGGAACATAACTATAAAGTTTAGTTTCAATCAGTTAAGCCATTCTTCAATTTTTTTAAAATTCAGCCATGTTTTTTGACAAATTAAAACTAAAGTCACACACTTGGAAAGGACCTTATAAGGAAGATCTCTGCCTAATTTGGTTTCATTCTGTTCAGTAGATCTCAAGATCATTACTGTCAATTCAGAAATTATTCTGTGCATTTTTGTCATTTTAGGACAAAATGTGATTTTTTTTTTCCATATTGAGAAAAATCCCGCTTCATTCGTATAAAAAATTCCAAAATGTGAGTTTAAATTATTTCTATTACAACCCTGTCGCATTTTTTGCAATAATAAAAACATCACAATAATTTCCGAATTTACAGTATGTGAAAAGTTAACAACAACGACGGACACCAAGTGATGACAAAAGCTCACATGACCCTTTGGGTCAGTTGTGCTAAAAATATGGAAATTATCCAAGTATTATTGCATTGAAACAATGTTAGAGAGAAAAAAATGAGAGTTAATAAATCAAAGCCAATAAATGTCTATCAGTAAGACCAAATAAAATAAATTGGTTATCCCTGATACATTTTTCACTGCTAATAATTTAAAAAAGATAAAAAGACAGATAAAAAAGAAAAATGTGAATGCTGAAATTGTCAATTGTCGACTTCTTTCAACAGATCCAATTAGAAGAATGCTAATTCTAGAAGATGGACTAAAAATATGAAGATCAGAGTTTGTGACAAGTTGTCTGTTTAGACAATCCAAGCATGTGACGATCTGAACATAAACACACATCCTCTCATATATTAAAAATCATGTCGGTTGCAATGATATATAAAGAAAATGTGTAAAGTGTCTCGGAAAATATTCAGAGAAGGCATACAAACAGGTAGAAATGCCAGTCTTGCCAAGCTTTTCTCGTGTTTTGTGCGTAGTTCGAATATAATTTATATTAAGAGACAATGTACACATTTTATGTTTATCCTGCAACATAAAATCTGTCAAAAATAGCTGGAAAACAGAGAATTTCTTAATTAAATGAGCAACGTCTTCAGAGCCCCAGACAACATCAGCATCATTTACAGACCTACTAGAAATTATAGAAAAGGATATAACAGATAAATACAGTTCTCTGGGGGATATTTTGGTAGTAGGGGACCTAAATGCCAGAACTGGTTCTGAAAAAGATTATATTGATGGTGACAGCACCTCCCATGTTCCTCTATTTGATGAAAATTATGATATAGATTATATAATGGAGGAAAGGGTCAGTAAAGATACAATTTTAGATTCCAGAGGGAAAAATTTATTAGAATTTTGTATAGGTAATCAATTACGTATTTTGAATGGACGTATATGTGGCGATAGCAATGGTAAATTCACATGCTTCAAACCAAATGGATGCAGTGTAGTAGATTATGCTCTAGCTTTCCAGAGTCTACTCCAGGAAATTTTATTTTTTAATGTATCAGATTTTAAGGCAAATTTTTCAGATTGCCACTGTAAAATTACTTTTAAAATTTTAGCATCCTTCAAATATGAGATCAATAAATGTTATAATATGAAAGACTTCCCTTTGAGATATAAATGGGACACAGAAAATGTATTAACTTTCCAAGAATCATTTACACACCCTGCCATCCAAAATAAGCTTAAATGTTTTATGAATAAAGAAATTGTCTTGGACAAACAGAGCATTAATGATGCCACATATAGTATCCATTCAATTTATGATAAAGTGTGTAAAGTATCACTGAAGAAAAAGAAAAAAAAGTTAAAAAAAACAAGTTGATGAAAAAGCTTTATTAATGTTAAAATTTCCAAAAGATCCAGTAGTGCGTGGCTCCTTTTTCAAACTAAATAAACAATTTTCTAAACTAAGAAAAAGAAAGAAAAGAGAATTTAAAGATAATATTTTGGCCCGTTTAAACAATCTAGAATCAGAAAATCCAAAAGAGTATTGGAATTTGGTTAATGAACTTCGTTATGAAAACAAGCAAGAAACTAAAAACAACATTGATGGTGATACTTGGTACAAATATTTTTCCCAATTATCATCAATTCCTGAAAATGAACATATAAAATCAAGATTAAAGGAGTTAAAGGATAAACTTGAAATATTAGAAAATTGTAACTTTGGATTCAGTGAAATTGACTACAGAATCACTTCAAGGGAATTACAAAAAGCCTTTGGGCAACTGAAATCTGGCAAAAGTCCAGGTTTGGATAATATTTCAAATGAAATGTTAAAGGTTTCACAGAGTTATATGAAAGATTGTATTTTAAAACTTTTTAATGCTGTTTTTCTAGCTGGCATTTATCCTAGTAAATGGTCTGAGAGCTACATTACCCCTATATTTAAATCTGATAACCAACAGAACCCTGAAAATTACAGAGGTATTGCCATAAATAATAGTATTGGTAAGACATTTAATATAATACTTCACAACAGACTTGATAAATTCCTATCTGATAATAATATTATAGATAAAACTCAAATTGGATTTTCTAAGAAAGCTTGCACTTCAGATCATATTTTTGTACTCAAGTGCTTAATTGAAAAATATGTTAAAAATGGTAAAGGTAAACTATATGTATGTTTTGTAGATTTCCGCAAGGCCTTTGATAAGGTTATTCACATTGGTATATTTCATAAATTGTTACAACACACTCATAATGGTATTTTTTACAAAATATTAAAATCTATGTATAGTAATGACAAACTATGTGTTAAAGTAGAAGACAAAATAACTGACTTTTTTAAATATAATGTTGGAGTACGACAAGGCGACGTATTGAGTCCCACATTGTTTAAACTATTTATCAATGATTTGCCAGGTATATTGTCTAACATTTCAGATAATGTAAATTTAGATAATGAAAATATATTATGTCTGCTATATGCTGATGATCTTATATTAATATCTGATTCAAAAGATGGGCTTCAGAGAAGGCTTGATACATTGTGCACATACTGTAAAGATTGGTGTATGGAAATAAATGCGAAGAAAACAAAGATCATTATATTCAATAGGAGTGGACGACTCTTAAATGAATGTTTTAATGTAGGAAGTATTTCTATTGAATGTGTCAAACAATATAAATATCTTGGCATTGTCATTCAAAATACTGGAAACTTTAATGAAGCCAAGAAACAATTATTCCAAAAAGGCCTAAAGGCCTGCTTTAAACTATATAAAGACATGAAATCATCAAGTCCCCCATTAAAAAAACATTTACACTTATTTGATCACTGTATACAGCCAATTATTACATATGGATGTGAAAACTGGGGTATAGTTAATATCACACCTAAAAGAAAGTCATTATCTCTCTATGATATTTTCAAAGATTGGGAATTTGAGAAGTTGAATTTGAAGTTCTGTAAATATATACTTGGTGTATCAAAGATGTGCACAAATGTAGCAGTCTTGTCTGAACTGGGAAGATGCCCTTTATACATTAATGTGTTAACAAATATGTTTATGTATTGGCATAGACTTGAAAATTCTCCATCTGATTTATTGAAAAAAGCCTACAATGAGATAAAGGCTCTTGATAGTAAAGTTACTCCTAGCTGCAATAATTTATGGCTTTCAAACCTTTATTTTTTTAGTGAAAAATTAGGTATTGACCTTAATTTATGTAAGAATTTGGGCAAAGGTAAATTTAAAAAACTACTTAAAAAACAGCTTAAATTAAATTTCCAGAATGATTGGAAGAATATGAGAGGTACATGCCTACAAGATCAAGGCAAGTTGGACTCATATTTCACATACAAGAGTAGATTTGACTATGAGAATTATTTAGATATAAAAAATCCCAAAAGGTATTTGCTTACAAAATATAGACTCAGTAACCATTGTTTAAGAATAGAAACTGGCAGACATGAATGCGTTACCAATATATCTGGCAAACATGAAATACTACCCCGACATGAGAGATTATGTTTATATTGTAATTTAAATTCTATTGAAAATGAAATACATTTCCTTCTGGAATGCCCTCTCTATGAGAACCTTAGAAAAGATATGACTAATTACATTAAAAAATACCCAAATTTACTTTTTCTAAATTCGTATGATCTCTATATCTGGATCATGAGTAACGAAGACAATAGCTTTTTATCTATTTTATGTGAATATCTTGCTAATGGTCTGGCAGGGTTCTCACTAAGAATTTTTCATGATGAGTCCTGGGACTCATCATTTTTCAGAATGGTGAGTCCCAGCTGATTTTGATGAGTCCCAGGACTCATCGCCACTTTTTTAACGTACACTCCTGCATGATTTTGACCATGGTAGGCCTATTGTACTATTGTTAAAGTTTAATTAAAATCATGTGCTGCCTTAACATACTGACGAATATAATTTGAAATTTCAAAAAAAAAACAAAAAAAAATGGATTTATGCAGTGGTGCTCCGAACTTGGAAGAAAATTTCTGTTACAGATATAAGCAAAAATCTTTGCACCTTTTGACACAACTTATTTATTATTGCCATTTTATTTTGTAATATTTATTTATGTATAATCTTTACTATTATTTTTTCTCAAACATACTCTTAAAATCCTCCAATTGACATTGTTTGAACACCTTAATAATCAATATTGACAAAATTTCCATTTGTGCATAGATAAGTCAAAATCCGCTAAATTTATTTGTAAATGAGGTCTACATATTGTTACCAGTTGTAACAAACACTGTGGCCAATGAAAAATCACGAGAATTCCGATTGCCGCCATTTTTTTTGGCTTACTTTTTGTCGTTTCTTTCCCTTCCCCCTTTGATCTCCAAGAAAACAAAAAAATGGCGGCTCGAGATTTTTAATAAAAATAACGGTCTTCAGACGCAGCTGATTAGATCTATTGGCGTCCCAGGGACGCATGAGTTTGAAGGATGACGCGTCCAGTCCAATTTTAGAGCGTCCAGGACGCATATACGCGCCTTAGCGAGAACCCTGGTCTGGAACTAAGGAAAACCAAAAAAATATGAATATTTAATATCATTATTATCTCCCTTTGATCACTGACCCTTTCCTCATACAGTTGACATTCAATTTATAAGCTATATGTTCTTTTAATTGCATTGTAATGTTTTGTTATTGTACTGTTTGTGTTATGCTCTTTATGGGCCCTATAATTTGGAAAATAAAACTTATTATTATATATTATTATTTACGCACTAAAAAATGGCAGATACGCTTGAGAACTATTTTCTGGCCATCAAAGTTACACTCAGTCCAAACAACTACGCACATGTTTAGATAATAAAAGCATTATTGCTTACATATTTAATGTGTCATAAGGCTTGAAAGTTTTTCTTTTCATAAAAAGTGCCTGCCTCTGTCCTTGAACGTATCCAAAATATAACATATTTTAAAAAGTTGACATGGCTGGAAATCGTACGGATTTTAAACAGAATTAATGTGTCTGAAAACAGCAGTCATTGTGTGCTAATGATTCAATTTATTAATAATACTAATAATTATTGTAAGATGCATTTACTCTTTTGTTTTTCATTTACCCCTTTGGTCCTGCTGTTTGGAGGTTAAATACTCATCTGTCTTAAAAAATTTGAACTATTTACCCCCTGATACCAAAAACGTATCTGGAGCTCTGCGTCTTTAAATAATTATAGTCAAATCATGCATTTTGGCTGCTCATATAGCAGAGTTGCAGGATAAATTCTGTATTCATGAAGATGGCTTTGACATACATAGCACAATCGACTCACTTGTATATTTATATTCAAAAGTATTTAAAATGTATGTTCAATGCATTGTTTAACCCATTGTGCATGTAGGACATTTCTACAATATTTTCTTTCAACTTCTTCCTCAGTTCCTGTCATCAGACATCAACATATCCCAGAATGCTTTATAACAAGATTCTTACAAAACGAATGATAAGTCGTAATTTAATTGTGTAATAACAATTACACATTTTACCAACTAGGACACGGATAAAGTCAAAAAAGTTTTTTAAGCAAATTCATTCAAAATTTCACTTTTATATTACAAAATTTATTAAAATTCGTTTCTTTAGCCACCCTATTATATAATTACCAAAGCAAGATGGTGGTAGCCGGCTGCAACTTTCGATTTTACTTTCTTACTTTCATATTTATGGTGTTGTTTGTGACGTCTTTTTGTAAGAAAAATGACAAAAATGGTGAAAAGGAAGAGAAATGGAAAAAGAAAGACATCCGAGATTATAGTGAGGCCGACATGGAGCGCCTTTTAGACCAGTGGGAGGTGTAACATTCACTACTATTATATAGCCAATCAGCTTTAACCACGTTTATCAAACTCACCGAGCGTTTCTTTAAAAATTTATAAGATGTAAATTCATGAAATGATAAGTATAATATGAAACAGGTGTGACATGGAAAGCGAGTGAAGCGTAAGGATTTTACGTTTGCTTTGTCGGTATTAAGTGAAAACATCATAATGGCGTAACAATCTCACCTCAAAGTGTTATTATGACAGCCTTTTGCAGTTTAAAGAATTTTTATCCTAAATATTTTGAAAACGTTCATATAAAAGTTTAGAATCTAAATACTTATCAATGGAACCTGTCAAAATACAAATAAAGTTTGCTAAATATTTACTGGGAGTAAATAAAGCAGCCGTAAATTTAGCTGTTTTATCTGAATTGGGAATGTATCCTATTGGGATTCAAGCACTTAAATCTGCAATTGGATTTTGGTTACATATTCTAAACTCTGATAACAGGTTACTATATGATGCATACCAAGCTAATTCATGCATTCCAGATGGTTTCTGTTCGAAAATAAAAAATTTATTGAATAAACTAAATTTCTCTCATACATGGGAAAATCATGGAACATTTTCTAAAACAAAACTATTAAAATCAATAGTATTAAAATTAAATGAGAATTTTGTAAATTTTTGGAAAAGTTCTATTTATAATGATGAAAACTCAGAGCATGGTAACAAATTAAGAATGTTTCGAAAAGTAAAATCTGAGTTCCAAATGGAAAAATATTTACTCTATAATTTTGACAAAAATATTGTTCATAACTTTACTAAGCTTAGAATAAGCAATAGCAAATTAGCAATAGAAACTGGCAGATTTAACAAAACTAAATTAGAAAATAGAATTTGTCCAATATGCACTTCAGGTACTGAAGATGAGTATCACTTTATCATAAGCTGCTCTAAATTATCTGATTTCCGGAAAAACTATACGATGAAATAGTAGCAATTGTTCCTTCTTTCAATGATATGATTGATCAAGGTAAATTTGAATATATATTTACTTGTGATGAATATGACATAGGTAAAATTATTATAAATGGTATCAGTCTCATGTACAATACAAGATTGGAAATGGTAAATATTGATAGTGTGAATAACTCATAGTTGATTATATATCATGTTAAGATTTAATGTATTTTATACCATAACACACCTCTTCAGTCAGACACTTTAGTGTTGTATACATGGTGGTGCTCCGAAGTTTGGAGAGTTATATTATAAGTATGATCACTTCCCTTGGTAAGAGGCATGCAGCAAATATTGAACTATTAATTTAAAATATTTCATAATCAAAAATATATTGTATGATTCTGTATTGTTTATTATGTATTGTTTTAGTAACAATCCTGCTGTTTTGGATTTTATACTAATAAAATTTCCGATTTCTAGTTAGCTGACCAAACTATACATTTTAACAGGAATACAAAAAGAGGAACATTTTCAAAATATCATTCCAATCTTAATAGTGCTATGATTGTTGTTTATCATCTTGCTGTTGTCGGTTCACAATTTTTCCCATTTTTCTGGAAAATTCCCAATTTGATAGTTTTGGGACTCATTTTAAAACATGTGGAATCATCCCTGCATTTGGTGCATCTTACCATGGGGAATAAGAAAATATATGGTTTACAGGTGGGGATTTTAATGGTCACTTTTGTAGAGTTTTTCGATTAATGTGGGTGGGTGAAAACAGCAGTCATTGTAATAAAATGCTAATGATCTCAATTTGGTAATAATACGTAAAATGCATTTTACCCCATTGATCCTGCTGTTTGGAGGTCAAATACTTATCTCTCTTTAAAACCTCAAGGTATTTACCTCCTTATTCCAAAAAATTATCTGGTGCTCTGAACAAGGTTGAATTACAATTTTATTTACCAATTTTTTAAATTTTATTTAAAAAAAAAATACAAGACATTTTCTCTGTTTTAAAAAGTACTAGTTTTTGTCCGTGTTTGTATGAATGTTAAAACATGTAATAAATAATTTCTATCTTGTATTCAGTATATAACTTAGGGACGAGATCAAAAGTTCAATGTAGGATAAAAAACTTAATTCACATAGTTTTTTCACTGACCCCCCACCCCCCTCTTAACTTAATTTGGGAAAAATTTATTGACCAATATGAGCATATGCTTTGAGAGTATACTTTTTGTATCATGGATCCTGTTTTCCTCAACAATGTATGTTTGTTCTGTATATTGATTTGGACATCACTTGAATCCGTATTTTTCAATCCAAAAATCGATGTCGGATAACAAAACTTGCAGCGATTTTTACCCCAACCCCCCACCCCAAACTATTTGAATTAAGTTTTTTATCCTACACTGAACTTTTGATCTCGTCCCTTATATAACTTTGGTTGAATGACTTTAGTTTAGTGCACTATATATGATCATTTGACACTATTTCAGGAAAATGACGAAGATGAATTGGAAGAGGATGAACTTCCTGAATGGAAAAGAGAGCCACCGAAAGTTGATATGTCAAAACTTGATCCAAGTAAACCAGAGGAAATGTTAAAAATGTCAAAGAAAGGAAGAACATTGATGATGTTTGCTACAGTAGCAGGTATATATAAATTGTCACAATTTATACAGTTTAATTGTAAGAGCCATGATCTGTTTTGTGGAAAGTGTAAATAAACTGTGAATTTACAGATAATATAAATATACAATGTTTAATGATCTTATGTTGTGATATATATTTCTCCTATTCTTGCCGTTTTTAATCAGTGGGATAAAAATACATAATATTTTTAACCACTTCCTTGTGATTAAATTTTTGCATGGGAATTCCCGCTGTTTTTTTACGTTTGTTGGAAAGATAAATAGAGAAGTTCCGAAATGGCGTTCATGTAAACAAAATGCGTAGGAACAGCATTTTCTTGAGGTTTTTGTTAAAATCATAGGAGAAACAGATTCTCCTTCAATTTACTCATGAGTTATATAATTTCTCCACCCTCGATAGTTAAATTTTAGATTTTAACAAGCTCGCTAAAGCTCACGTGTTGAAAATAAAACATATATATATATATATGGGCACATGATTGGAAATAAAGTTTTCTATTTTTTTATCCTACAATGGTAAATTGTTGTTTGATATCAAGGAATTTACGATAACAGGACATTTCTGGCCAATATGAAGACAGAATTATTGGCAGTAAAAATCTCTTGGCTTTAATACATGTATGACAACAGGCTTGTATTGTTTATTAACATATCTGTGTGATGCTATTACAATAATATTTTTATACCCCAACGACCACAACAAGTTGGCAGGAAAACAAAGTATGTGTGGAAACACTATTATGCGTGACCTCATAAAGTGTTGGATATTATGATATACAATACACAGAAATGTTGGACCTGCCACAAAAACCAAAATTAGAAATCCAACTTCATTGATTTTTTGTTTACTTCTATACTTGTAGGGGATCCCAGCCAGAAGGAAACAGAGAAAATAACATCATTATGGCATACTAGTTTATTTAATGCACATATAGATACACAAAGGTAAGGCTGAATTAACAAAATATAAGTGACTAACATAATTATTTACAAGATACTAGATTAAAAATAATTTAAAAAACATAGGTCACAGTTCTTGATTATGAGATAATTGATTCTTAATGTTGGTAAATTAACAAACAGTTTACTGAACCAGTTATATGATTTAACTATGTGAACTAAGTTTTACTAGATTTAGGCTTTCAGGTATTAAGAGTAAGGTGTTGATCGTCAATCGAGAGATTACTTACGACAGATAAATATAGACAGATATCATGGAATTAATCAAGCGAATTTAAATTTTTAGTTGAAAGAAGATATAGTTGTAAACCAAAAAAAATTCTTTGCACAAAATTTGCAAAAGCCCAAATGCAGGTTTGTTGACTTGACAAATTTTTGAAACTTTATTTTTTTCTTAGGGGTATAAATTTATTCATGACAAATTTACAACATGCATCATTAAAAATCATGACAGTGACCACTGTGTATTTTGATATGATAATTTGAATATATTGAAATAACATATTGATTTTTTTTACCGTTATATAAATGTAGGTATGTTGTATCCAGTAACAGAGTAATATTCATGTTAACAGATGGATCTAAAGCGTGGGAGGTCAAAGATTTCCTTGTACAACAAGATAAATGTGAAGAAGTTACTATAGAGGGTAAAAGTTACCCTGGTAACGGAGCAACACAGGTATTTATTTACATGGTCATTTTAGGGAGGTGGGGCAATAGTCAGATTGCTAAATAAATTGCTCTGTTAAACCTTTTCTGGTGTTGTCTTATATATACAAGGGATCCTTAAGCAATTATGTCCTGTATAAAAACTATTTTGATATAAAAGCAGTATTATTATTTACATGTATTTTACATTTTGGCTGAAGAATGATTCATATGTTTTTTATATGATCACCTGATACTTCATATGTTACTTAATATGTACTGTAAATATGTAAATTATTGTGATGTTTTTATTATTGCGAAAATTGCGATCGGTTTAGCATCGCAGTATTAAAAACTCATATTTTTAATGCATATTTTCATGTCGGATTTATTCTAGATTTGTCCCCCTTTGTTTTCATTTACCCAGGTAAGTTTCTGGTCATTGATTGCCGAAATCCGATGACAGGTTAATTGGTAGACACTTTGTTGTATAGGTATTGTTTTCACAGTTATTATATATAAACATTTTGAATTCTAATATTTTTGGTCCCATTAATCAAAACAATTACTTTAATAAAACTTCCATTTTCAATTTTTACTCGATCTCCGATCATATTTATAAAACTTTTTATCACACGGGCAGTGATTGCAATAATTTAACCTCACAATTTTGCGTTGGGTAGAAGAATTGCAATAATAAGTGCACACAAAAATTTCCGAATTTACAGTATATACATGTATCGATTAAAAATCCAGATTTTGAATTTAAACCAGTCGAATGTCATAGAGCTAAATCAATTGAACCTTCAGATGTGGGTATAGTTATGTCCTCTTTTTAAAACACAGATGTGATGATGCCTGAAAATTTTTTGAGTGATGAAATTAACAAAGACTTAACCTAACCCTATCTTAGAAATTTATGTGACATCAATCTCCCCGCGATTAGAAAGTCGTCATAAATATCACATGCACAACAGTAACCAATCGACTGTGAAATGTACCCGCCATAAGCTGCACAGAGCACTGATTTATTTGAACCACCTCATAACGAGGTAAATTTTTAAGCCAAATTTTAAACAAACATTCAAGGGACTAACGAAAACAGTTAAAACTACCTTGAGGTCAATTATTCAAAATTTCAAACAAAGATACTGTTGAAAAGTCTAATGTAACCGAGAGATTATGTTCATAGAATTATTATTTTTATTTATAGAAAAAAGATTCTACAGAACAGGAAGTAAAATCCAAAACAGAAAATAAAATAAAAGATAAATCAAAAGGTAGTAAAAAGACAGATGAAAAGTCTAAAGATAGTTCTGATATAAATGATAATAGGACACAACGGAAAAAGACAGAGCTATAAGAACCAAAATAATTTCTGTAGATTTATCAACATTCTTCTTATAAGGCAAATTAAAGTTAATTTATAGATTATCTAAAAATATGGTAGGATTCTATTTTTTACTTTTTGACAAAAAAATCTATTGTCAACACATGTTTGGCAAGGCCAGTCTGGTATAGTTGACTTGTGGTCGATTTGACTACTCAAAAAGACATTGTATACATTGTATGTCAAATCAAACATTTTTAGGAAACAGACAAGAAAAATTTCCAAAAATCGCATTCCTTTAAAAAAAAAAGATGGGGTGGATGATAATCTATTAGTTGACGTTTAGTGGTCTAAAAAAAGGCGCATAAGTATGACAAGTTGTTTTCATAATATTGTGTAGACAGAATATTCTGTCATGTTAATCATTTTGTGACATTATTTTTTGTGAACTAGAAAAAATTGTATCTGACATTTTTAGTTCATAGGTTTTTTTAAATCTCAAAAAGAGGTGTTAAACTCAAGTGATTTATAGTCTTTAGTTTCATTATGAAATACAATTTTTGTTAAATTTGCTTTTAAGTGGTATAAGTTAATTGATTAAATTTAAAGTGTAAGTGCCAATTGACAATCTGAAAATTCCAAACATGTTGATAATTCTAAGAAGTAGGGCAATGAATTATTTGACATTTATTTCCAGCTTTTAAATTTTTTGTTTTCCAAGAAATCAGTGAAAGCTAGATTACCACGAATAAGAAGTGGTTTAGTATACCAGACTTAGAATTTCTCTTTACATTCTCAATTGCAACAATCTAAATGCTCAAAATCATGAATTTTAGCGGATATATTTTAATAATTTTTTCCAGGCAGGATCTTGGATGGATGTACTTTGAAATTCCAATTTAAAAAACATAGGTGACAGTTCTTGATTTTGAGATAATTGAGTCTTAATGTTGGTAAATTGTATATAGATTATATAGGGAAAATCCAAATATCTTGTACAATAAAAAAACTGGCGGATAGAATTTTTTTTATAAAATTGTGAAAAGAACAGTTATTTGACATGCTTTCATATTCTTAAAGGAAAATTGGGGTCACCGTTCATTTTCTCTCTCTATTTCCAACAAACTATAATTTCCATTACATTACCTTAGAAAATTTTCTGCTAATTATCTCCCCTGATAAGTGTTCTTTTTAGAATAAAATATTGTAATTTTGTTATTTATGCATTTGTGTCAATTTTTGTATTTAAATAAACTTAAGATATCAATTTTACATTATATAAAATACTAGTTGCTCGTTGAAAATATATATTTACATACAAATTTGCAAGATGCCCGAAAAAGATGCTCAGTGTATTAGATATGATCTACCTTAATTGGATATCAGTTAAAAGAATATTCCTCTTATATACCCTATGTGTATTAAGCCTGATAATTGCATGCATCTGTATACAAATTTCTGCCAATCATGGCACACCTCCATTGCCAGGAAATCAACTTCTACCAATATAGTATATACACCATCCACAGTGTATTAATATAACATATCCAATTATCTCCACCAATTTTTAACTTTTGTGCAAGTATTCCTATCACCATTTCCTCTATTAATTAGTTTTTAATATGTATCTTAAATACTGGGCATACCATATTACGTAATAGTGAATTTTAATCTATTATAAAACTAAGAATTTGCAGACCATGTGCACATTTATGATAAGTTACTAATGCAAAGCACATTGTTTACTTCATTTTCTTCTTACAGAGCTTTTTAAGGATGTTCGCTGGTCATGTTTTTGAATTTTTGTCAGATGTTCAGAATCATCTGGTTTTATCCACTTGAATGCCATAAATTATTTTTCCTGCTAACATCCATTTTTCTATTCATAATTCTTTTGCATGCAGAATAATAATAAGCCATTTGTAAAAATCTTATAAAATCCATGTTATTATTTAATGGTTTTAAAACCTATCAATGATAAAGCTATGTAAAATCTAGAGTTTTTTTTCCCTCCAAATTTTTAATGGCTTATATCTCAAAAACAAGCACACAGACCTATAATTGTTTTTCGCTCTTTTAGTTCCTTTATTAATCCACTATCAATATTTACCAGTGTTATGAAAAGCTTGTTATTTTGAAACTGAGCAGCGAACATCCTTAATGTTTTAATGTCACTAAATATGGGACATTAGTATAACTAAACTTAACATCCTTACGTGACTCTCCTATTTCTAATGTTACCTTATGTTACCTGTATTTCGCTTTCCTTATGGGCATTAACACAATAGCTTGTTATTTTGACACGGAGCAGTGAACATGCTTAACATTCTCATGTTGTATTGTTAAGAAACTTCTCTTAATTGCATAAGGTTTTTCATAAATCATTAATGTACTGTCAAGATGGGATACAAAGTTATGATACATTGACTGAAAATATCTTATAGAAAGTAATTAAAGACAATTTCATGGTTTTTTATCAATGTTTATAATACACATTTTTAAATAGTAATTATCAAAATGAGTGACAACAGAAATGTTTGTAATACACGTTTATATAGTAATTATCAGAATTAGTGACAACAGAAATGTTTGTAATACACATGTTTATATAGTAATTATCAGAATTAGTGACAACAACAGAAGTGATAAATATTGTATTTTTAAATAAAAATAAAAAATCTAACTTATAAGCATATTCCTGTTAATTGTATAATTTATTCTGACGAAATGGGTGGTAACATCCAAAACTGCCAAATCCCGAATTGCCGATTCCCACATTGCTGAGTCCAATTTGTCGAATCCAAGATTGCTGACTTTTTCCGATTTCGATTCTTCAACCCAGTTCCCAATTTGTCGAACCAATATTGCCAAATGCCAGTTTGCTGACATTTGTAGAGAAGACAACGACGATACATCTGAATATCAAATTTACAACAATACATCTAAATACCGAATTTGTAATAAAAAATTTTGATTTTGATTGTGTCATAATTTCAGATCAAAATGGTTAATTAGTAAGATTTTTTGTAAAAGTAATAGTTCTAATTAAAGGTATTTTTAGTTGTAATGTTGAAATGTAATGGTATTAGTCAAGGGTACCTCAGCTTGAGTTAATTGTTAAATAATTTCTCGAAAAAGATTAAAAAATATTTAAAATTTTCTAACAAGAAACATGTTAATAATTGATGCTTCAAAGAAATGATTACATGTTAATTAGTTTATTAATGCAAACAAAAATTAATTATTTTATTCTGAACAGGTGTGTCAATATTGAATTAATATAAAGTAGAATTGTCTCCCTTTTATTCAGCCTTTAATGTGTTGTTTCACAGGTTCTACTTGTTATTCGAAGTCAAACATATTCTTATCCAGGGTTTTATCAGGGATAAGTTGATGTCGTCACTTAGGAAATTTTACTGTCGTCATCACGAATTGATTGACCATTACAGAGTTCCAATATCTAAGATGATGTTGGACCTGTTCCCACTGTTGTAACCTTTCATGTGCCTCCACTGATTTGTGACTACCCTTGGATTGACTTTGTTGAACTTTACGACGGGTGCCGTATACGGAGCAGGAACTGCTTACCCTTCCAGAGCACCTGGGTTCACTCCTGGTTTTTATAGGAGTTCGTGTTGTTCATTGTTTTTTAGTTTTCTGCGTTTATTTGTTGTGCTTGTGTTTGTTCATTTGTCTTCTCGGGTTTGTCTGTCCAATGGATTATGTTTCTTTGATTGCACCTTAGGTATATTTGTCCTTTATATTAAATAAGTATTTTATGAGCTGTTCTTATCCTTAGATGTGTCCTTTTTATTAACTAAAAGCAATAGTCTTGTTTAAAATAGCCAAAATCAGTAAGAGACCGCAATTTGGGAATCAGAGAATTTGACTCGACAATTCGGGATTCGGCAATCTGGTACTAATTCAAAAGGGTATCCAAATAGAGGAGTCTACTATAGTAGGTGTTTCAGACTATTAATTTGTAGTGTAACTGTCTGTAACTGTTTGAATGTTTAAAAGGAGCATTATATTATTTTTATATTAATATTTTTTAATATGAATTTGTATTTATAAGAATATGCAAAGTTATATTAAAATTTTATATATATTTAGTAGCATTAGATTAATAAAGTTTTTTTGTTTTGTGAAGAAAAAATTATTTCTGGTGTCAATTGTACATGTAAACATTAAATTTTTTCTTTATTTTTTTCTGTTTTGCTACATATCTGGTGCAATAAAAAATAACAGGTCACTTAAAGGCTTAGTCTTGGGATATTTTGGTTAAGATTATATTGCAAAATTGAATACTGTAAATTCGGAAATTATTGCGATGTTTTTATTATTGCAAAAAATGTGACAGGGTTGTAATTGCAATAATTAAAACTCGCATTTTGGAATTTTCTATATGAATGAAGCAGGATTTTTCAAATGTCGCAAAAATTAAAATCGCATTTTGGTCTAAAATGACAAAATCGCAATAGTAAATGCACGCAATAATTTCTGAATTTACAGTATTTAAGGATCAATTTCAATTTTGGAACAAAGTTGTACGATATAATCTACTCTGAGGCAGTTAATCCTCATAAATGCAAAAAAGTCCATGTTTTAGTGGGAACTGACCAATGTTGGTTATACAAGTATAAACTGTTCCAATATTTAAAACTGTCTTCACAATTTAATTTAAAAGAATGTTTTTATTCAAAATGAAGGTTGAATCATTTGAAAAATTTATTTAGCTGAGGACTATTTAAATTGCAGACTACATAGTAACAGATTGGTGATGTTATAATACCCAAAGTAGATTATAAAGAATATTCAAAATTGTTGACCAATCAAATTTTTACTTTCAACTCAAATTGAATTATACTAGAACAAAGAAAGAAAATGAAGGATGTTCGCTGGTCAAGTTTTTGAATTTTTGTCAGATGTTCAGAATTATCTGGTTTTATCCATTTGAATGCCATAAATTATTTCTCCCCATAATGTTTTAATGTCACTTAAATATGGGACATTAGTATAACTAAACTTGAAATTTGAATATTAAGAGTGACAATATATACCACATTTTTATTCATGAATCCCAGAATTGATTTGAATGATAAGCCTTGTTCATCGTAGATTTTAGTGTATTGGAATTTTTTTAAAAAGATTATTATTCTTTTTTTATTAACGTTGATCTATTGAAAACATTTAAGGGGAAAATTTGAGGGATTATTTTTTTAATTTGACTATATTTGGGTGTTTGTATAGCTGGTGTGTTTTGTTGCCACTTCATCCACAAGATTCATTAATTCTGTTATATGACCTTGAAAATAATTATTGCAACACCCGAGTGGCATTCTAAATTATATCGACGACCATTCGACATTGCCATAAAATTTACAAAGCACAAGCCCTTTACTGTTATATGACATTGAAAATAATTATTGCAACACCTGAGTGGCATGCTAAATTTTATTGACTGCCATTTGACATTGCCATAAAAGGCACCATGTACAAAGCACAAGCCCTTTACTGTCCATGCTGTTGCCTCACAATGCATGCCATTTTTGCCACTAGTCTAAAGTAAATTAAAATCTGCTTTGAGCTAGTTAAACTTTCAAATTACTAATATTGCTGGGCATTTTAAAAGATACTTTTGTTTTCCTGTTTAGTCTGGTTATTTTCTATTCAGGGACTGGGAGTGTGATGATTGTCTGGTCATAATAGTTAAAAGTCTGACTGAATTGTAAATGAGTGACATGTAAGGAGAATGCCATTTGCAGGTTTAAAAGACTTTCTGCAGATTTTGAAAAAGATGAAGTTCATGATTACACTAGAAGGTTAATATTCATCCATTCATCCATACTTGATTCTCCACAATTTTCTGATAGCAGTTAGAATTTTTTGTCATTTTAAATATTTCCAGTCCTGTATATGAAAGAAAATGGGGCAGGAGCGGGTTTTCTCACACTTCCCAACTAATCATTTCCCAGACTTTGGTTTTTCCTTTTGGAGCTAGGGGAAGGCCTGGCAGCAATTTTAGGCAGATTGCCTGACTGTATTGAATTTATCACTATTAGATAGATTTTATTAAGATTATTTGTATTAGCATGTATTTAAGTGTACTACTCTGAACTAATGAAAGAATGATTTTCTCATAACTTTTCCTGTTTATTTTGTTATTTTATGTCACAAGCTATTTGTTGAAGATAACACAAAGATACCTAGATATGTTATTTTATGTCACAAGCTATTTGATGAAGATAACACAAAGATACCTAGATATGTTAAAACCTTGTTTTCATATTGGGCAAAAAAATATTATGAAATCATAATAGTGAATTTTAAACATTTTTTAAAAATATTTTAAAAATTTTGCATATCAGTTTGTGTAATTTTATTTGGCATTTAACAACGTTTATACATGAACTTTTCTCTGTATATGTATAGGTGTCCAATTTCAGTAGAAACAAAGATTTTTTATGAGAATGTCTATGTGTTTGATCCAAATAGTATATTTCATTTATAAATATATATTTTATGAATTGTTATATTTCAATAAAAAAGAAGACATTTTACAGTGGCATAGCTTCCATTAATGCAGTTTGGCAGTTGACTCACCTAAAATTTCAAATTTGATTTTTAACCACTGCTATTTTCAATATGGTTAATACAGTTGGTCTTTTCTACTGGAACTCTTATCGGCCTAACCTGTAGGAGAAATCAGCCAAAATGTCTCCTTCCTGCCCTATTTGGACGACGAAGGAAATATTTGCATCACTTTTATAAAGGTTATAAAGTAATCTATTAATTGCTTTCGTATAGTAAAACCATACTTGATAGTTTGGCTTTTATTGTGTGTTTTATACACCAGAGTGTCAGGATAGAAAAGGGGGAGGTATGGGTTCCACTAAAACCGGTTTAACCCCACCACTATTCAGTGCCTGTACCAAGTCATATTATCCTAACTCTCAGTTGTGTTCATGTTTGTGTTTTGTACACACTAGTTTTATTTTTGTCCAGAGTTCTGTCAGTTGGGTTGCTTTGATTGATGGTATGTCAATGTTGACCTTTCCTTTTATCCATTTTGTTGTTTATTGAATACTCAAGAGTCTACAGTTATAGTTATTCAGTCGTGACGTCTTTCAAGATTTTTCAGTTTATTACATGGAGAATTGGCAAAAGGGATGACAAGAAATGTGAGGGACTATATTTTTCGTAGTATGATTCAGCATTTGCAGTTAGCTACCTTTTGTTTTTTTTTTTTTTTTTTAATAAATTTCCAATATGACATTTGGAACTTTGTTCATTAAAAAAGGGGGAATTTTCACATGTCATGCTGTATTTTGAGAACCCATTGTCCGATTTACTTCAAACTTAACACAGTTGTTTATTATGATAGTCTAAAGGACTTTATACTTTTTTGTGAAATTGCGATTTTCTGTTCCAGAGGGGATGTGACTTATTCATAAAAAATAAGGAACAAAATCAAAGGGTCTATATGTTAATTGGCAAAATTTAATTTTTCTGAACGACGGGCATATCATGTGCTCATGGTGCAGCTGTTTATTTTTAGTGAAATTGTGATTTTTTTGTTCCAGAGTGGGATGTGACTTATTCATAAAAAATAAGGAACAAAATCAAAGGAGCTATATTTTAATGGGTGAAATTTAATTTTCTGAACAACTGGTGTATTATGTGAACCAAAAAGGGAGCATGGTCATTGATGTATCTGAGCTGAGTGTAGTTAGCTGAGTCACCGAGAACAGGCTTAAAGAAGTTTTACACGTAAATTTGGACTATCTACCCCTGTCATCTGATTTTTGGAAAATGGTGAATTGCATGATTTATGTTTAGTAGTAAGACTCCAAGGAGACTACACTAACCTTGATTTCAGTTGTGCACCTAAATCAGAATTAAATATATTCTTTTTGTTAGTGGATGGTGTTAACTGAAATTTATGAAACAGAAAAGCGTTTCTGTAAAGTAATGTTTCATTTGCTCAATGGTTTCAGAAAAAAAGATCCAATTGGCAGTAAGCTTGGTCGGCTCTCCATCTCACCAGATTCAAAGAGGACCACATAAGGACCATTGCATCCCAGACGATTGGAAGTTGACTGAGTTACTGGACACATGCAGTTCTCAAAAGGACCACCTGGATGACCATTTATGCTAAGATCAGTTCCATGTGGCTCTGTGGTTTCAGTGAAGATCTAAATAATAAACTCAACAGACAGACAACAGACGCCAAGTGATGGCAATAGTTTACACAAACCTGTCGCCTACCTAGGCTAAAGATCAGATCATGGAAGAAAAACTACTTGTGATGAACTTTTTATTAATATATTAACCATATCTAGCTTTGTGATCTTCAATCCAATCGATGAAAGAAGAAACCCTGGTGTATACGCCTGGGGCGTATCTTTTGGTACATCCGTATCCCCAGGAAACAACACCAGCCAACTTGTATACATTGTTCTTCTTACAAACCAAAGGTCCACCAGAGTCACCCTACGATTAAACAATGTGATTTCAACATTACATGACCGTAGTTCTTTTATTTCAGAATATAAAAAACAAATGTTAACAGGTAAGTGTTTTTAATAATGACAAGGGTAAACAAATCTGGACGGCCGAAAGAAAGCACTAAATTGAAGTTTTAAATTCCAATATGAACTTAAAAGTCAAATTGGTGACCTCTAATCGAGGCACCTTTCTTCCTTTTCCCTTCTCTATTTCTCCATATCTTGTTCCTTTCTCCCGTATTTTCTCGTCATTTCTGAGACATACACGAAGTAAGTTTCAGGTTTTTTTTTATTTATTCGACTGATCAAAGATAATCTCTCAGAGATAACAGTGTAACAGTGAGATTTTTTACTATGGTTTATGATTGTAAATAGGTTATTTGAGCTTATAGTTTTAACATGTTTAATAAGGACCAATTTTTAATTCAAAGGTTAGTAGATTTTAGTAATTTAAAGAAAAGTTTTCGCTCTTCAAATATTTTTAGTGGGTCAATATAATTTAGTCTTTTTGATGGAATGTGTCTTATATTGCATGTACAGTTTCTAAAAATTAACACATCTAACACCCTATGACCGAATGTAATCCTGCAAGTAATCGGCTTTCAATGAACTTATTAATTTTGATAATCTCCCCTTACATGCAACATTTTTTTTAAATATTTTGATTTTTATATCGCGATTTGTAAGTAATGATCATTTGATTGATTGAATTTGTATGCTGAACTTCTTACTTGATTAAAATAAATAGTAAAACTTGATTTCATTTATTTATACTTTGAATGGGAATTTCCTTCTTTTGACGTCGTGGTTTGCGCAGGTCATTGATCATGTTGATAGGTTTTTAAAATTGTGACGTACAATGTTTATGTCTATTTCGAATGAGTTTTGTCTGCGCATGTTCAGGTCTTTGTCCATACTGAATTTTGACGGCTTGTATTTGAATTGGCATCATCATAACGATGATAGCCGGAAACGAAATACAAAAAGTGGAATCCCCCTGTGATTGTATAACAATGGATTTTTTATTCTCATATGTCTTCTAAGGCAAGAATCTAATAACATATGTTTTAGTGGGGCTTTAAATTCTTAACTTTAGTACAGATGTGTATAATTAGATTGTGACACTTAAATAAACTATTTCCTTACTTACTATCATATTTAATAAACACTATCAGATACAATCAGTCGTATCATCTCCCGCTCTCTACCTCCAGTCTCTCCTTTCTCTTTCCCCTCCCATGGACCCACTAACCGCTCTTCTAAGGACTGAGCCATTTTCAATGTCTGATTTCAATATACAATGTATTGTGAAACGTTGCTTACAGCAACAAAAGGAGAAAAAGTACAAGAAACTATTCATTAAAATGTTGACAAATAAGAGATATTTTAGGGTATTGACCAAACATCAAGGCCCTGTAAAGAGACAAATATACCTAAGGAGCAATTCAAAAACGTAATCCATTGGCCAGACAAACCCGGGAAGACAAATAAACAACTACAAGCACAACAGATAAACACTGAAAACTAAAAAACAATGAACACGAACTCCTATAAAAACCAGAAGTTCCTGCTCCGTGTACGATACCCGTCGTAAAGTTCAACAAAGTCAATTCGGTGAAAATCACAAACAGGTTTGTTCCTGTTCTGCCCACGTTTTGAAATTTCAATTCCTGTTCTGCCCACATGTCCTGTGTACACATAATTAGTATGAATGTTGTTTTAGTTATCATAGAAAGCACAAATATACCTTGGGAGCAACCAAAAAAAGGTAATCCATTGGATAGACAAACCCAGGAAGACAAATGAACAACCACAAGCTTAACAAATAAACACAGAAAACTAAAAAACCATGAACAACACGAACTCCTATAAAAACCAGGAGTGAACCAAGGTGCTCCGGAAGGATAAGCAGTGCCTATATTTCCTAAAAGATACCTTTATAAAAGGACAGGTAAATTTTATCAATTTATTTAGGGTCATCCATAATTGTCAACCATTTTCCAAAGTGTGCAAAAAGTACACTTTTCCATACCCCCACCCACTCGAAAAGTGTACATCAGCCATTTTCAAATGCCCGGCATGAAGATAAAAAATCAAGGTTTGGAGATCATATGTACGGATACCGAATTCTTAATACTGATTTCTTAATAGGTGTCTTCTTAAAAATGCCTATTTTGATTTTTTTTTATTATAATTGGAATACATTGTGTTTTCATTTTAGATTTTTGTTAAAATAGAGATATGCATTACTAGTATTGTATAGTCTTTGTTTTTTTTTAATAAAAGATGTATGGTCAGAGTAGATGCAAATGCATCACGCAATATCCTGCATGTAATATATACACAACAAGCAAATGAAGAATTGAAAAATATCAAGATAGCCAAAAAGTATAAAACCCTGTTGACTTAAAATGTCATTCTATGATTAGTAATTTTATAACAGTACTGTCGTCACATTTCAGCAGTTTGTTTGCCTGTAGACAATAATGTTAAAACACAGGACAGTAGACATTGTTTTATTAGTTTTTTTTAGGTCGCCCAATACCAAGTTTGTGATTAATTTGTTTTTGATGTTTCATAAATTGGTATCGGGTAATTGTTTGTCGAGCCACGCTTTCAAATATAATCGTTGTAAGAATTGTAGAACACTTAATAACTTACGACAAACAAAAAATTTTAATTTGACAAGTTTTAAAAATTGAAATACAGTGTTATGGTTGTTTAGCTAATTGTTTTAGTATTAAATGTTTAAAATTGAAATAAATCATGAAAAATTGATAGATACATTTTTGCAAGTTAATAAATTTTCAGGAGTTTTGAGTGAAAAGTTTAGAAAAAAATTGTACTGTGAAAGATATATTAACAACGACATAATTGTTAATTTTCTCAGAAAAGTGAAATTCTTATCACAGAGATGGCAGAAAGAATATAAATACTATGCTAAATTGCTTTTATACAAAGGTAGCATTTTTTTTTAAAATTTATATGTCAAATATTTCTTTTGATCACCTACATAAATGGATATTTTAAATTCATACTTAGATATTTCTTTCTGTTAATTTCCACTAAAAGTTTTTTGGACAAGACTATAATTTCAAATCTATTGTTCTCTGATTAGATCTAATTAGAGTGTTTATACAACCATTCCTGTTCTGCCCTCTACATTTTTTACCTATATTTTTGAAAAGGGGTAGAACAGGAACACACCCACAAACCGGTGGAGGCACATGAAATGTTACGACAGTGGGAACAAGTCCAACATCATCTTAGATATTGGAACACTGTAACGGTCAATCAATTCGTGATGACGGCCGTAACTTGGGCTTATAAAGTAATATTGATTCTGACATTTTTAAATTTAGAATGTTCACGCCATGATTTTTTTTATGTGTCGCGACCAATTTGTATTAGACTTCCAACTTACTTGACATGCATCCCTTCCACCCTGACTGTATCCGGCACAAATGTTGCTTGAGTAAATGACGTTACCGAGATAGTAGCGACATCTGTTGTTGTCTATGATAGGAAGGTCAACTTCATGTAAGTATCGAACTCCTGGACCATCTGAATCACTATACACAAATACTCCAGATATAGATAATGGCAGATGTTATTATCAGAAATTAATATTGCAAAGTTTGTTTTTTCATGTACAATAGATCTATTCTTCGTTTCCTCCAATTACTTTAATTGGATACAAATTGTCATTCAACTGTTCAAGGTACACGCAGCTGTCGAAATGATTTTGAAAATTTTCAATTCTTAAAACGGAGAACAAAAAACGATGGATTTGCCAACACGATCTCATCTTGGTAGCATTTTTCAAAAATAGAAATTCTTGCATACCCTTCCCGAGCACCTGACTGGGTTCGCTCTTGTTATTTATAGAGCCGGATTAATTTGTGGTTTTCTTTTTGCTTTTGCTTGTCTACTTTAAAGGAACCTAATAATAAGTATATAAAGAGTTCAGACTACAAAATGACAAGCAAATATATGTTACTTTATACCAAATCGACGACTATTTACACTAATAAAATTACCCGAGTGTAAAGCTCCCCATCCTGTTACTGTACATACAAGGTCACTGAAGTCTTCATTTTTGTCAGGGAGACAAGCAGACTTCGTGGTAGAGTCAGACAGATCTATGGCTTTATCTAATTTCACCAGTGCAATGTCGTTATGTTTACTACGTGAACTGTAGTGTTCGTGAATTATAACTCTCTCCACGTTTTAAACTTGATTCCGGTAAATATGCCTCCTATCACGGAGACCAGTGGCAACAGACCAGTATCTATGAACTGTACTATATATATTAGAAAAAAAACAATAATATTAATCTTTCTCAATATGAATAGCTTCAATGACTATAATTCAAAGAAAAGAAAAAAGTCGGTGTATTTGTGGAATTTCAGTAACTACGGTTAAAGGTCAAAATCGCTCAGTGGTGAAATCTGTAAACTTAGAAACTCAATTAATTAAACCTGATTTTGAAAGATTTGCATCTTTACTAGTGTTACTGAATGGGTGTTCAGCCTAATTTACTACTGATGATTTGTTTTCAGTGATGAGGGAAACCTTTTCATCCCAATAAAAGAAAACAATCCACACTATATTACGAAACAGACTTGGTAAAAGTCAAAATGTCAGAACGGGAGTAATGATATAAATGGCTACATGCGAAACCATTTATCATGACTAGAAACTGTAAAAGATTTTGGAGTTCTATATTGTTTTTTTTATTATAAATATTGTTTTGTTTACAAGTATATATACAGCACTATATGTGTTCGGAGATGTGCAGCTAGATAGTGTTAATAAAGATCTATTTTACTACCAAGATGCCAGATTTTATTTTAAAAAATCATGGGCCCGCGGGAGGCATATAATAATTTGGGAACCAACTGTGCTCCTCTCCTCGCCGATCTGTTTCTGTACTCATATGAAGCGAACTTCATTCAAGTGTTACTATGTGAAAACAAAAAGAAACTAGCCCAATCCTTTAATTTCACTTTTCGTTATATAGATGATGTGTTGTCGTTAAATAACGACAAATTCCAAGACTTTCTACATCTTATCTACCCCAGTGAGCTTGAAATTAATGATACTACAGATACACCAAAGTCCGCTTCATATTTGGATTTGTTTCTTGAAATAGAATATGAGGGACTTTGAAGACAAAACTTTATGACAAACGTGATGACTTCAACCTTGCTATTGTTAATTTTCCCCTCTTGAGTAGCAATATACCAGCATGCGTGAGTTACCCTGACTTTCGACAAAGAGGATTGCTGCTGTCACAAAAGCTTCTTAACCAGGGTTTTATCAGGGATAAGTTGATGTCATCACTTAAAAAATTTTACGGTCGTCATCATGAATTGATTGACCATTACAGTGTTCCAATATCTAAAATGATGTTGGACCTGTTCTCACTGTCGTAACCTTTCATGTGCCTCCACCGATTTGTGACTTCCACCGGATTGACTTTGTTGAACTTTACGACGGGTGCCGTATACGGAGCAGGAACTGCTTACCCTTCCGGAGCACATGGGTTCACTCCTGGTTTTTACAGGAGTTTGGGTTGTTCATTGTTTTTTAGTTTTCTGTGTTTATTTGTTGTGCTTGTGGTTGTTCATTTGTCTTTCCGGGTTTGTCTGTCCAATGGATTACGTTTTTGTGATTGCTCCTTAGGTATATTTGTCATTTTTATTACCATTAGACATATAACAAGAGGGAATATATAATGTTATAGAATTATCATTTTATTAATAAGTATCCGTTTCAGATGCTTGTCTTAAAAGGAGTTGAAAAAGTGTTTTCATAAATTTCTGGTTCCCATTGACTACCAAAACAACTTACTCTTCAAAACAATGAGCTGCTGTCAAGATCCACTGTCCGTCTATGATAGTACCACCACACATATGGTGACTAGCATACCTCAATGATACCTTAAATATATACATAACACAGTTTCGTCTCAAGATCTGATTTAGGCCAAATAAACCAATGCATGTTAAGGGTCTATTGCTTATAAAAATAAGAATCGGAAGGCATGTATTTATTTTGCTAAAAATGGAAAGAAATTTTGGTACAAAAAAGACAGTCAACACTTTAGGGTAGGCAAGGGAATGTATATGCAAACCTTAAAAACACGTACACAAAAACAATAACAATGCTACACAAACTGAGATTTGTAACCGCCCAGGTCTCCCGAATTCTTTTTATAAAGTGATCCTGCAGCTACGTTGATTAGACCCTAGTATCTGATTTCGTGTTTTTATATAACGAATGACAGTTTCTGTAGGAGCAAATTAATATCAACAGAATGACAGACAAAAAGTAGGAACACAGTTGTTCAGAGAACAATTGCAAGGTCTTTCCCACGTCGAATTGACATTTAATCTCATGTTCGTATTTAAATATATGGTTTCTAGGGTGTTGCATTGTGGATACTAACTATGACCTTGACTGTTGACCTTCTATTTTGCTTGTATACTTGCTCTGAACATAAATATATATGGTTGCCTGGTACGCTTCCATCAGTTGCTACGGACTTTTTCGATGACCTTGACCCTTGACCTAGATGTTGACCTCCACAGCTCTAAAATATGTTCCTGAACATAAATATGTGTGGTTGTTAGGTACTTTTCCATCGGTTGCTAAGGACTTTTTCAGTGACCTTGACCCTTGACCTTCGATTTTGTTTGATGTGTTGTGTATGTCAGTGTTTATATCAAACTATAACTTATATCTGGATCCATAATTGGTTTAATAAATATTGTACAATATTGTATTGTATTGCATTGCATTGTATATTACAATTTTTCAGAGCTTAATTTTAATATATAAATCAAAATAACATAATTCTCGACATTATGTACCATGTGTGCGTTGAGATGAATTGAAATTTATAAAGAAAAAATACAATATATGTTAAAAAAAAACGTGGAAAAATAATGTAGACAATTTTCAAGTAGTTGCCGAGATTCGAACCACCGGTTTGTTGGAACAACGGCGTTAACCATTACACCACCGAGGCTTACAAGTAAACGGTTAAACTTACTACATATAGAAAATGAGATTTTTTTCAGTCAAAGGTCAAGTGGCCACGGAGCAGATATTGCAAAAGGTTTCATGTCTTTTTCTCTAACGACTTACGGTTTTTGTGGAGATCTGATACCAGACATACATGTGACAGGGGAGGAAATTCTTATAAGGTACATAGGAACCATTAGCGGCCTCGCCACGTGATACTTGCTGCCAAATTTCATGTCAATATGTCTAAAAACTTTTTCCGGGAAATTTAATTGAACTTTGGTAAAAGAAAATAATAATAATAATAACCTTGGTGTCTTTTTGAACAATAAGACATTTGATAACTATTGGTGAAAGTCCCAAGTCTCTACGACAATTGGTTCATGAGTTTTGACCATTGACGTGTTTCATCAAAAGGGAAATAACTTTTCTATGAAGGAGTCATAATTTTTTTTCGAAATACAGTAAGGGCTTCTCATTGGAAACGGAAAGGACCTTAATTATCTTAGCAAAATTTCAAGTAATAGTTTATAGAATTTGAGTCAAGGATTTCAACAATAAACAGCCCAAAGCTTACACCTTTGAGAAAGATTGAATAATAGCTCCTGTTGTCGTTGGCATAATTGTTATCACTTTCCATATACCGAAATCTGTTGCCCTTTTCTCTTTCTTTTGACTGTTGCGGGAGTGTATCATTAAATCATAAAATAACAGAGAGTAGTGTACTTGTAAAGGAATTTTGCTGCTTCTGCAGATACAGACAAAAATGTGTAACACAGGGCAAACAATAATACAACCATAACTGCAGTAATGAACTTTCCGGAACACACACACACACACACGCACACACAGGCGTGAATAGTAGTTCTATTGATGTGCTCCATTTTGAAGGTCGCTATTAGATCTCCAACGACGTCAATGCAAATGGTCAAAACTTAGAGGACCACTGGTCATCATGTTGACCTCTAACGTCAACAAACAGCGTTGGAGGGTAATGTATTCTGGTATCAGTGATTGTCTCGTATATCTTCTCATTATGGACTCGAACACCCGAAAAATGGGCATTGAAACTTCAAATAACCTTTCAAAATTCAGCTCTTTAAAATGTTTAAAAAAATATATTTCGGGCATCATTTCGATCTACCTCTGTTAGTGTTGGTTATTTCTAATCAATGGAGACCTCGCCTCGCCAGCTAGACGTATTCAACCTTTGCTACGTTCTCATTGTATATTGGCTAGTTCAGACATATACAATATTCATTTATTATATAATTATGCTATACCTGCCATGGATAAGCATGCGCAGTTGCAGTATTTCCACCCACAATTCGATGAATAGTTACATCAGGCACTCCACACTTAGCGCCTGAAATATAGATTAGGATTGGTTTTAGGAAATCTAGCTCCTCGCGGTTTCTTTTTCATTTTTCTTTTTTGTTGTTGAGTATATGTATTGATTTATGATAAGATCCCGAAAGGAGATATTACGGTAGAAGGGTCAATTTGTGTTACTGTACTGACAAGAATTTTTTCTTCAATCGGAAGTTGAGCCTAATTTCCGGTCTTGCACAAAGACGCTATTACTAAAAGACGGAACGGGACGGGACGGAACAAGGAAAACGGAACAGAAACTGAAGATTTCCTGATATACCCTTCTTAAAAAAGCTTCGGGAGCCCATAAGGTAACGCCTGCCTCATATTAATTTTAATTTAACGTTTTCAATTTTTATCCAAGTTTTATGATTTTTGTTCTGTAATGTATACCGTTATAAGGAGTCGAAAGGGAACACAAATTAATTTTTGAAACCTTTTTATTTCTTACCTGTTTTTGAAGATTTTGATAAAAAAATCATCAAAAGTTATTTAATGCATTTTTTATGTAACTTTAAAAAGGGATCAATATTAGCCATTCTGCCTAATAAATAAATTTTCATTTTTCCTCCGATTTCAATGGGGATTTTTCTTTTAATTCATCTTGCTTTAAAAATTATGTCAACAAATTTTATTCTGTCTTTTACAGTTTTCGAGATATAAGGGGTTAATGGGGCCAAAAAAGCAGTGTGGCTTGATATTTAATATTTAAAAAAAACCATCCAATTCTTATGGGAACATTTTAAATTCATCTTGATGAGAGCTTTCATTAGTATTTTTACATTTTTTTTCGGTCTTATATTGCTTCCTAGGAGTGAAAGGTGTCAAAATTAGCTATTTCTTGGGAAACATAAAGCTTTTATTTTTCATCCGGTTTCAATGGAGATGTTTTTTTTTAAATCATCTTGATGTGTGCTTTCAGTTGTCTGTCAACAGATTTTACGGTTTTCGATATATAAGTAAGGTCAAGAAATACCAAAGGTATATAAGAAGGAGAGAAAATTCCAGAGAACAACGAAGACAAGACTAAAACAATACATGCATTACAATTAAAAACTAAAAACATATGAACAACATGAACCCCACCAAAAAAATCGGGGTAAGACGCAGGTGCTCCGGAAGAGTAAGCAGTCTCTGCTTCCTGCAGGATACCAGCCATTCTGCCCATGTCAAATCCGGTATGAAGAAGGGATAACATCAATGGAACAGGTCATTTTTCATTTGGGAAACGGTTTTTCATACCTGTCAACCAAATCATGATGACGTCCATAAAACTTAAGTAAGGATGACTCCAACTTAGGAGCAACATACCCCTGTCTGAGCAACTTTTCTGTCAGGAGCGGGGCTCTGTCCAGGAATTCAATGTATGTCACAAGCTCTGGAATAACGTATGAGTTGTGAAATATATACATATACTCCATAAGCTGTTAAAGAGGCCAAACAAGCAGGGTGGCTGGATATGTAAAGTAATAATTTGTTTTTCCCATCTTGTGTTTTGTCGTAGGTCCAATATTACTGTGTAAAGTATATTATGATATCCAACACTTTATTGGGTCAAGCATGATAGTGTGCCACACCTACTTCATACTGCGACAAGAGATCATCTAAGTAAGATTTCTCACCCTGAGACAACCACGGTTATTGTTTTTGCTTTAAGATTGTACAGAATACGGTAAAATACGGTTGGTTATTTAATTTGTCTAAAAATATAGACTATATAATCAACGATACGAAAGTTACTACCGTTTGTTGTCACATGGCCACTTCCTGTTCCGGTTCCAGTTCCAGTTCCAGTTCCAGTACCAGTACCAGTTTCAGTGCCATTCGAGTGATGTCTGTAACAGCAAATTTCTAAGGAGCCACAGTGACTGTAACTCTGAATGTAGCCAGATGGACAAGTACTAAAGATATTTATGCAGGCTCCTTGATAGTTTGTTGAGCACACTAAAATAAAAGTAAAGCGAATGCGACTGTACATAACCAGATATCAATAAAAGATTATTTACTAGGCATGTCCCAAAATACGTTGTGGAAAACATTGAAATAATCTTAGGTTATTTTACAGTGTTATGTACAATACGAGTAAATATTGTACGAGTCTGTATTGTATTGAAAGTCGTATTGGACGCGACGCAGGATTTTGGCAAAATAAAAAGACAGGGTCACGTTATGTTTGAAAACAAATGCAGGACCTGTGTCAATCAGGATTTTTTTTTGGTTCAAATGAAAATAAAGATTTAGGGCGCGAAGCACATGAAAAAAAAAATCTGGGACCACATTTTCGTAGAAAAAATATTCAGGATCAAACATTTCCTCCTAGCCTCCCCAACCCAAAATAAAAATCAAACTGTTTTTCCCGTAATCAGCCATACCTATTTTTTTTTAAATTAGGATATGATACAAGAAATTTGGAATCGAAAAGATATCTTTAGAGAATCTTCTATAATAGTCCGATTCTAATTCTTACCGGAAGCTTGTGATTCAGTCGCTAGACCAGCTAGAATTCCAATTACAAATATCAAAACCATTGTGTCCGGCAAAATGTACGCCAACGTCTGTACTTCACGTAAATCTTATCTCTGTTTAGTCTAACTGAAGATATCTAGTCTCATACGTGAGAAATAAATTCGTTTCGGCCAATCAATTCGTGATGACGACAGTAAAATTTGTGGAGTGATGAATGTAATGTGTTTATAAATATAGCAAAAGAATATCCATAAGATCAAAATTAACCGACAAAACGAATTTGTGACAAGAATAAGACGAACGAAAAACACAAAGATATAAAACATGACTTATCTCCTAAAATTACATACCGCACCGTAAGGATCAAGCCTGGAACCCTTGGTTCAGTAGTCTACCGCTCTATCAACAGAGCTTGAGGAGTACTACACTTGCGCGGCAAATTAAGTTTGGTTATAAACCTGGCCCCTATTTCAGAAACATTTGTACAAGTACAATGGAGACTGGTCCCAGAACATCAACAGAATAAATATACTGAAGCCGGAAATCAGATCACGCATACGACTAATCGTAGTCGTACGGATGTTTGTGATACAGGGTCCCATTACGGTTCTATAATATCAATTTTACACAAGGGAAGCCCTAGTAAAAAAATTAAAGCGGTAATGAGAAATCAAGCAAAAGACAAGGTGGTCCAGAAGGGTGAGCATGTACTATACTCAGTACAAATGGTTTAATTTTGGTATAGTACTTTATTTTTTTCCAAGAAAACATTTCGACAAAATAATGAGAAGCCAAACCAAGTTGATGCAGTAAAAAACACTCATAGACACAACATAAATCCATTTTTTCCAACTACACAAAACCAATATAAATCATGTAAGAAGTTTTATCCATTAGAAGAGTCTATGACATCACTTTTCATTCACTTTTAATTTAAACTGGATAAAGTTAAATACTATACTTACAAATTTGCATTTACAGTCATAAATTGGAGTAAAAATGATGCAAAACGAATTATGTGTCGTCAATGCAACTGATTAATTGTAGATACATATTTTTTTTCATTATTCGATTTCCTCGTCGGTGTTTGGCAAATCACAATATTACAAAACATAACAATAGTGATTATATAAATAAAACAATGTTTTTGATATCTAGATAAATTGGAAATCAACTTAATATGGATCTGCGTTAAAATAAGGATAGAGTTAAATTATTTCGGACATAATTTTGATTTGTGATAAATATTTCTATGATCAATCAGCAATGAACCCTAACAAACTAAAAAATGTCGTCTGACATCAGGAAATTCGGGTTATCGAAAACTTCAAAGAGTCACAAAATCTCAAATACCTTTTCATTGTACCTCGCGTACTAATTCGAATCATGTTTCTGGATAAACCTGCCAGACTTGGAAATGTCAAAATCTTTGATGTGTTTAAAAAATAGATACAAATAAGGTTGTACTCTAAAGCAGTCAAACTGATAAGGAAAGGGCAACTTTAGGAACATAATTGTAAAATTGATAAACTGGAATTTGAAAAAAAAAATTATCAAAACAATCCGTCATTCCGGAGACGACTGCCACTCTAGACCTTTAATATCACCAGCAGCGGCATTATACAGTTAAATAGCCGGATACAATTTTTTTCGAATTAATTTTTGTATTAGCCTCCATAATTTATGCCTGTGACCAAAATATTGCAAATGACGTACTGAAGCCAAAAATAGGTAACCTAAAAATTATTCATGGGACCACAGTTTTTGAAAAGGCGGATTCAAGGGTTGCCATGGAACTAGCGGAACTCGAAGCTAGAGGTTCCCAGGAGCCTGTAACTCTCTGCTGTCCATCTTGACTGGCAGCATGGAACATTGCTATCAAATTCCAACAGGCTTACTGGTTTCAAATAAGATCTTTCAGTGATTTTCCCCATTAGGTCTGGCAGTCATCTTAAATGACGGACAGGGTCACCACATACAATTTTTACATAGGACCACCTAACGACCATGGCTGCCATGTTTTTTTCCAATAGGGCAAGTAGTTTCAGACAAGAAGATCTTTTAGTAAAGTTCCCATAGGGTAATTTTAAACTATGTTCTGCTCTTGCGGCCAGACAAGAAGAATTTAAAGTAAATTTCCCATCAGGTCCTATGTTAAACTATGCTCGGCTATGGCGGTCATCCTGGATGACAGTCGGGGAGGGGGGTGGGCATTTAATACAATTTTCTGAAAGAGGACCACCTATGGACCCTTGCTGTCAAGTTTTGTTCCAATTGGTCCAGTGGTTTCAAACAAGAAGAGGCAAGACGTCTTAAAGTAAATAGGGTCCAATGTTAAACTATGTTCGGCCATGGCGGTCACCTGGATGACAGGCGGGGGCATTTCATACAATTCTGAAAGAGGACCAACTAAGGGCGATTGCTGCCAAGTTTTGTTCCAATTGGCCTAGTGGTTTCAGACAAGAAGATCTTTAAGTAAATTTCCTATACATGTAAAACTATGTTCGGCTCTTGCGACCATCTTGGATGACAGGCGGGGTTATCGGATACAATTCTGAAAGAGGACCAACTAAGGTCCATTGCTGCCACTTTTTGTTCAAATTGGCCTAGTGGTTTTAGAGGAAATCTTTAAAGGAATGTTTACGACGACGACGACGGATGCCAATTGATGGCAATAGTTCACCTGGCCCTTTGGGCCAAATGAGCTAAAAAGGTATACCTTGTAATATCATATATTTAACTGCGTATAAAAACGCACTCAACGAACAGAAAATAACTGCCCATTATGACTAACGGTCTTGTTGGCGTATGCACTTAATTTTAACCAATTTCCCTCTATTCCGTTAAAAAACTGCATATTATGTTCAATATTCTGAAGTTAAAATTCCTATAAAGGTCAGAAATTCAAAACTGGAAAGATAAACTGAGTTAAAATGTAGGTTTTACGTATTGTTTTTTGAAAATACTTATAACAACATTTAAACCGTAAGGTGGGGTTTTTACAGAAAAGTGTACAGTCGTTGCTTTCTGTATCAGTAATTTTTCCTCCTCAAATTCCTTATCCAATTATTGTTTATACTGTAGAACACAGTTTATTCTGTGCTTTTAAAGACCGTTTTATTAATTTGTTTGTTTTTTTAGGCCATTGTATTTATCGTATTTAAATGTTACTTTAACAAAGGGTTGCTATACAAGAATTCTTGGGTTCAACTTTAATTGTTTTATGTTTCCGGCTATCATCGTTATCATGATGCCAGTTGAAATAATGGTTTAATTAGGTGAGCGATACAGGACCCCCTTCCTAAGTTATAAAGAACAGATACAGATACAGATACAGATAATTTATTTTTCAATCACGGAGATCATTACTGGGCATGACAATCAAATATAATGAATGTTGAACAAAATACAAATGAAGATTAAACAAGGATAATGAATGTTATTGTAAACTATTTATATGATTGAAAATTGTAAATAAAAGGAAATAATAACTAAAGGAAACTTACATATATCAGTACATTACAACACATGTATATTAACACACTGTGATTCAGTGTATTTCTACTTACCTGAATATGGCTTTGGGAGACAATTTTAACATAAATTTGCAAAGGTTAGTTTTTCAAGTGATACAAATTGAAAGAAATCACGTATTAAAACTTAAAGTTATTAATGAGCATAAATTTGTTATTAACGTCTTATGTTAACATAATAATGCATTGCATACTATCCTTTACGATAAAAACAACGTAATTATTTAAGAATTAAAAAATAATTATTACGTATTAGTGAAACAAATACAGTGGAAAGTGGCCATTCTCCTGTCTCAAGAGAAGGCATTATTACCGAGCACTTTCAGTAGAGCTTTGACAGGTTCCGCAGCCTTTTTTCGATTTGTTTCCGGCTATCATCGTTATCATGATGCCAATTCAAATAATAATTTATTTAGGTGAGCGATACAGGACTCCTGTCCTAAGTTATGAAGTGGATCCGAAATCTCCGAGAGTTTCTATAGAATTGATATATATTTTATTATGATGGTTTTATTAAAAATTGTACCTTTCAAATTTGCATTTAATTTTAGATTATCATAGCATTTTAAAAAATATAGTAATATACTATTTCTACAAATTATAATTTATCAAAGAATTGATTCTATTATAATACTAATTACCATTATACGAAATATTTTTAAAATATTGCATGTAATTGTAACAGTGGTTACAAATTATAATTTACAAATTTCTACAAATTATAATTTATCAAAGAATTGATTCTATTATAATACTAATTACCATTATACGAAATATTTTTAAAATATTGCATGTAATTGTAACAGTGGTTTGATTCCGCCAGTGTACTTTATCCGGCGGATGAAAACCCCTAGTGTTTTTTATCCACCAACAAAATATCCCTAGGTTTTTTTCTCCGGATCCAGTGTAAAATATCCATCACACATCCTAACATTCTAAAGAGGGTTTTTTTTGAAGGGGAACTATATAAAAAATGGGGCTTGGTATTTTTGGGGGTATTTGAATATACTAAAACTTGCATAAATGATTTATGTGATAAATGGTCAAAATAAACTAGTGTTTTTTATCCAGGAATGATTACACTAGTGCTTTTGTACCCGGAATGATTACACTAGTGATTTGGAACCAGGAATGATTACACTGGTGCTTTAGATCCAGACAATGATGAAGTGTTTAAGTACTCATTTTAAATAAGTGAGGGGGTGAGTTTTTTTAGAAAAAATATCCTGACCCTGATTTTGGTAAAAAAATATTTCTGGTCTGCACTTGTATTGAAAAAAATAATCTGTCTCACATTTGACAATTTAAAAAAAAATTCTACATTGAACGTATATGGAACATAAGAAAGACTGGAATTCTCTCCACAGTTTTTAACGTCCTTGACTACCTATTTAGGTCTCGCACGGACGGTTTATTTAATATGATTTATTTTGTATTAAGTAACGTAAGTTAAGAGTATAATTTCGAGAAAAAAAAAAAAAATAATCGAGACAGTTTTTAGAATTTAGTGTCAGTGGCCTAAATATATTCGAAACTGGTGATAGCCGAAATTTGATGGGTTGTAAGCCAAATGTGTGTACGGATTTTAGGGTTTGAGATATTTCGGAGCTGAGTAAGCAAGAGAGTTGATGTGGAACCGAATTTTGAATTTAGGAACGGCGGTATAGACGGTATTCCTAAGTTCTGGAGGGATAAATGTCGTTGGCGGCTATGTCTATGATGAACAGCTAGGCAACGGCATCTTCGGTTCTGTTGTCGATGGTGTGATTTGCAACTCTGGAGTTCTAACTAGTCAGCAGCCTAGCAGCTTTTTGGATATGATTTTGTTTTTTTTTTTTTGTTTTTTTGTTTTTTTAATACTAATTTAGTTTATACTGAGAATGTAACAGAAAGTTAGTTGTCTGACAGGACTTCTCGCTTTTCTTACGTAGTTCCTGAGATAAAACTAAGCTATCTGCGGATTAATGCCAAAATGTAGGATGCGACAAAAGTTATTACTAGTCTGACAGGGGATTCTTTATTTATTTTATTTATTTTATTTTATTATTTGACCAGTATTATTTTTAGGGGGGGTTAAAAGGGATCGCGTATGTTAAATAGTTGAATTGAGACAGAAAGTTAGTTGTCTTACAGGAGTTCTCGCTTTTCTTACGTAGTTCCTGAGATAAAACTAAGCTATCTGTAGATTTAAGCCAAAAATTTTTTTGATTAGTATTACTTTATGGGGGTTTATAAGAGAGCGCGTATATTAAATAGCCGAATTGAACAGAAAGTTTGTTGTTTTACAGGAGTTCTCGCTTTTCTTACCTAGTTCCTGAACTATAGCTAAACTATCTGTGGATTTAGATCAATGTGTTACCTATATGTATTTATGGTAGTTTATTTCTGAAATAAAGTTTACCAGTTGGGTATAGACATATTGCTGGTTATTCTTTTCAGGATTAAGTAATATTTGAATGGTAAGATTGTTTATATTAATTTGATACAGGGCTTGTCTAAGTTTTTGTCTGGCTGGCTCGTGCGCTGTACACTGCAGCAGAAGATGTTCGATGTTTTCTGTTACGCCGCATGTTGTACATAGTGGTGAGACCTGCCGTATATATTGCCCTATTTGCCCAGCCAAAAGGGTATGTCCTAGTCTTAATCGTGTGATAGTTTTGGTGTGATATCTACCACCTTTATAAAAGGATTTTTTTTTAATAATGTTAGGATTAAGTTTATAAAACCAGGAGTCTTTAAACTTGTCCCACATATTTTGCCATTTGTTATTAAATATTTGTTTGACTAGCGCGTTAAATTCGTCTGAGCTTAGTGAGATATTGATGTTAACTCTATCATTTTTAAGTGCTAATTTGGCTAATTTATCAGTTATTTCATTTCCTAGGATACCTACATGGGCCTGTTAAAGTACTAATTAATTTTACTAAATACATAGGAGTTAACAAAACTGCATCAAATTTGGCATTTCTGGGAGAACTGAGTATGATTCCATATTCAGTTGATGCTACTAAACTTTGTGTAAGTTTCTGGCATCATGTAGTCAATTCAAATCCAGATAGTGTAAACAAATAAGACTCACAATGCCATTTTTGCCACTGGTCTAAAGTAAATTAAAGTCTGCTTTGAGCTAGTTAAAATTTCAAATCACTAGTATGGCTGGTCATTTTAAAAGATTTTTTCCCCTGTTTAGTCTGGTTATTTTATTTTCAGGGACTGGGAGTGTAATGATTGTCTGGTCATAATAGTTAAAAGTCTGACTGAATTGTAAATGAATGACATGTAAGGAGAATGCCATTTGCAGGTTTAAAAGACTTTCTGCAGATTTTGAAAAAGATGACGTTCCTGATTACACTAGAAGGTTAATATTCATCCATTCATCCATACTTGATTCTCCACAATTTTCTGATAGCAGTTAGAATTTCTTGTCCTTTTAAATATTTGCAGTCCTATATATCAGAGAAAATGGGGCAGGAGCAGGTTTTCCCACACTTCCTAACTAACCATTCCCCAGACTTTGGTTTTTACTTTTTGAGCTAGGGGAAGGCCTGGCAGCAATTTTAGACAGATTGCCTGGCTGTATTGAATTCATCACTATTAGATATATTATATTTAAGTGTACTACTCAGAACTAATGAAAGAATGATTTTCTCATAACTTTTCCTGTTTATTTTGTTATTGTATGTCACAAAGCTATTTGTTGAAGATAATACAAAGATACATAGATATGTTATTGTATGTCACAAAGCTATAGATACCTAGATATGTTATTGTATGTCACAAGCTATTTGTTGAAGATAACAAAAAGATACCTAGATATGTTAAAACCTTGTTTTCATATTGGGCAAAAAAATATTATGAAATCATAATAGTGAATTTTAAACATTTTTTAAAAATATTTTAAAAATTTTGCATATCAGTTTGTGTGATTTTATTGGGCATTTAACAACGTTTATACATTAACTTTTCTCTGTATATATACAGGTATCCAATTTCAGTAGAAACAAAGAAAGATCTTTTATGAGAATGTTTATGTGTTTGATCCAAACGGTATATTTAATTTATAAATATATATTTTATGAATTGTTATATTTCAATAAAAAAAAGACATTTTACAGTGGCGTAGCTTCCATTAAGGCAGTTAGGCAGTTGCCTCACCTAAGATTTCAAATTTGATTTTTAACCACTGCTATTTTCAATATGGTTAATACAGTTGTTCTTTTCTACTGGAACTCCTATTGCCCTAACCTGGAGGAGAAACCAGCCAAAATGTCTCCTTCCTGTCCACGTCGTATTTGGACGATGAAGGAAACAGTCCCTATACCAAGTCATATTATCCTAACTCTCAGTTGTGTTCATGTTTGTGTTTTGTACTCTCTTATTTTTGTCCGGAGTTCTGTCAGTTGGGTTGCTTTAATTGATTGGTATGTCAATGTTGACCTTTCCTTTTAACAATTTTGTTGTTTATTGAATACTTAAGAGTGTAGTTATAGTTATTCAGTCAACAGGTCATTCAAGATTTTTCAGTTTATTACACGGAGAATTGGAAAAGAGATGACAAGAAATGTGAGGTCTATATTTTTCTTAGTATGATTCACCATTTCCAGTTAGCTCCCTTTTGTTTTTTTTATATAAATTTTCAATATGACATTTGGAACTTTGTTCATTAAACACTTGGTTCATTAAAAAAGGGGGAATTTTCACATGTCACGCTGTATCTTGAGAACCCGTTGTCCGATTTACTTCAAAATTTACACAATTGTTTATTATGATAGTCTAAAGGTCTTTATACTTTTTTTGTGAAATTGCGATTTTTTGTTCCAGAGTGGGATGTGACTAATTCATAAAAAATAAGGAACAAAATCAAAGGGTCTATATGTTAATTGGCGAAATTTAATTTTTCTGAACGACGGGCATATCATGTGCTCATGGCGCAACGGTTTATTTTTAGTGAAATTGTGATTTTTTGTTCCAGAGTGGGATGTGACTTATTCATAAAAAATAAGAAACAAAATCAAAGGGTCTATATGTTAATTGGTGAAATTTAATTTTCTGAACGACTGGTGTATGATGTTCTCATGGCGCAGCTGTTTATTTTTAGTATGATTCAGCATTTGCAGTTACAAACTGTTTGTCACCAAAGTGGTTGTACTATTTTGGTCTTGAGTCCAGCAACAGTGGCCTCAGTGATTGTTAAAACATATAGTATTAAGTTTGGACCCCCAAATTTGCATTCACATAAAATTGAGGCCAAATGTGTAGAACTGAAATGAGCAGAAGTAAGTGTAAAGCATACAAAATGTGTCGCTGAAGCCAAGTCAAACCAAGGATAGCTAGGCATGAAAAAGAGATTCCTTAGGTTAATTTATCAGTTTTATGATGTTCAGTTTTAAGCATTAAGTAAGAACCAAAAAGGGAGCATGGTCATTGATGTATCTCAGCTGAGTGTAGTT
This sequence comes from Mytilisepta virgata, assembly GCA_028015205.1. NCBI lineage: Eukaryota > Metazoa > Mollusca > Bivalvia > Mytilida > Mytilidae > Mytilisepta > Mytilisepta virgata. The sequence continues at coordinate 3,481,325 of CM051513.1, forward strand.
AGTTTAATCACCCAGAACAGGCTTAAAGAAATTTTACACGTAAATTTGGATTATCTGCCCATGTCATCTGGTTTTTGGAAAATGGTGAATTGCATGATTTATGTTTAGTAGTAAGACTCCAAGGAGACTACACTAACCTTGATTTCATTTGTGCACCTAAATCAGAACTAAATATATTCTTGTTGTTAGTGGATGGTGTTAACTGAAATTTATGAAACAGAAAAGCGTTTCTGTAAAGTATTGTTCCATTTGCTCAATGGTTTCAGAAAAAAAGATCTAATTGGCAGCCAACTTGGTCGGCTCCTCATCTCACCAGATTCAAAGAGGACGACATAAGGACAATTGCATCATGTTACTGGTCACAAAAGTTCTCAAAAGGAACACCTGGATGACCATTTATGCTAAGATCAGTTCCACGTGGCTCTGTGGTTTCAGTGAAGATCTAAATAATAACAAACTCAACAGACAGACAACAGACGCCAAGTGATGGCAATATTTCACACAGACCGTTCGCCTACCTAGGCTAAAGATCAGATCATGGAAGAAAAACTACTTGTGAACTTTTTATTAATATATTAACCATATCTAGCTTTGTGATCTTCAATCCAATCGATGAAAGAAGAAACCCTGGTGTATACGCCTGGGGCGTATCTTTTGGCACATCCGTATCCCCAGGAAACAACACCAGTTAACTTGTATACATTGTTCTTCTTACAAACCATAGGTCCACCAGAGTCACCCTACCATTAAACAATGTGATTTCAACATTACATGACCGTAGTTCTTTTATTTCAGAATATAAAAAGCAAATGTCAACAGGTATATGTGTTTTTAATAATGACAATGGTAAAACAATCTGGACGGCCGAAAGAAAACACTGAATTGTTTTAAATTCCAATATGACTCAAAAGTCAAATTGGTGACATCTAATCGAGGTACCTTTCTTCCTTTTCCCTTCTCTATTTCTCCTGATCCTGTTCCTTTCTCCCGTATTTCCTCGTCATTTCTGAGACATACACAAAAGTATGTTTCAGTTTTTTTTTAATTAAGTCGACTGATCAAAGATAATCTCTATCTCACAGACACACATTGTCACAGTGAGATGTTTTACTATGGTTTTTGATTGTAAATTGGTTATTTGAGCTAAAAGTTTTAATAAGGACCAATTTTTAATTCAAAAGTTAAAAGATCTTAGTAATTTAAGGATGATCGCTGGTCTAATAGGAAATAAATAAGATATGAAATAGGTATTTTAGTTTGAGAGAACATATGAATAGGAAATAAATAAGCAAGAAAAAAATATAGGTTCATGTGCTCATTTTAAAGCTATAAGGCCTTGAAAATTTGCAGGAAATGGGTTTTCTCTGGATTTTTCATTGTCTTTGCATTGACAACTTGTCTCTCAAAAATGTATGAAAAAATAAAAAGGATTTCATACAATTTTGTCAAATACCATTTTAAGGTATATATGATTGAAATATAAAAGAAAAAGTGGGGGTTCATGGGCAAAACAAATGTCATGTTTAAGAAATGGATAAAACCCGAGGATTCCGAAAATCTGACAAAAAGACCAAAACATGACCAGCGAGCATCCTTGAAGAAAATTTTTCAATCTGCAAATATTTTTAGTGGGTCAGTATAACTTAGTCTTTTTTATGGAATGTGTCTTATATTGATTGTACAGTTTCTAAAAATTAACACATCTAACACCCTATGACCGAATGTAATCCTGCAAGTAATCGGCTTTCAATGAACTCATTAACTTATTAATTTTGATAGCCTCCCCTTATATGCAACTTTTTTTTTTAAATATTTGGTATAATGGTAATTAGTACTACAATAGAATCAATTCTTTAATAAATCATCATGTACAGTAATACTTTATTATTATCTCGTTTTTGAATGCAAAAATTATCTAAAATTAAATACAAATTTGAAAGATACATTTTTTATAAAACCATCACAATAAATACATATTAATTGTATAGAAACTTTCCGATTTCTATTCTCCTTCATAACTTAGGACGGGAGTCCTGTATCGCTCACCTAATTAAACTATTTTTTGAATTGGCATCATGATAACGATGATAGCCGGAAATGAAATACAAAAAGTGGAATCTACGTGTGATTGTATAACAATGGGTTTTTATTCTCATATGTCTTTTAATGCAAGAGTCTAATAACATATGTTTTAGTGGAGTTTTCTTAACTTTTGTACAGATGTGTATAATTAGATTGTGACATTTAAATAAACTAATTCCTTACTTACTATCATATTTAATAAACACTATTAGATACAACCAGTCGTATCATCTCCCGCCCTCTACCTCCAGTCTCTCCTTTCTCTTGCCCCTCCTCTGGACACACTAAGGACTGAGCTATTTTCAATGTCTGATTTCAATATACAAAGTATTGTGAAACGTTGCTTAAATTTACCTATATTGTTGAAAAGTGGGCAGAACAGGAACAAACCCACAAACCGGTGGAGGCACATGAAATGTTACGACAGTGGGAACAGGTTCACACCATCTTAGATATTGGAACACTGTAACGGTCAATCAATTCGTGATGACGGCCGTAACTTGGGCTTATAAAGTAATATTGATTTTGACATTTTTAAATTTAAAATGTTCAGGCCATGATTTGTTTTCATTTATCGCGACCAATTGATATTAGACTTCCCACTTACTTGACATGCATCCCTTCCACCCTGACTGTATCCAGCACAAATGTTGCTTGAGTAAATGACGTTGCCGAGATAGTAGCGACATCTGTTGTTGTCTATGATAGGAACGTCAACTTCATGTAAGTATCGAACTCCTGGACCATCTGAATCATTATACACAAATACTCCAGATATAGATATTGGCAGATATTATTATCAGAAATTAATATTGCAAAGTTTGTTTTTTCATGTACAATAGATCTATTCTTCGTTTCCTCCAATTTCTTTAATTGGATACAAATTGTCATTCAATTGTTCAAGCCATCAAGGTACACGCAGCTGTCGAAATACATTTAAACATTTTCAATTCTTAAAACGGAGAACAAAAACGATGGTTTTGCCAACACGATCTCATCTTGGTAGCATTTTTCAAAAAGAGAAACTCTTGCATAAACTTCCCGAGCACCTGACTGGGTTCGCTCTTGTTATTTATAGAGTGGTGTTAATTTGTGTTTTTCCATTTGCTTGTCTACTTTAAAGGAACCAATAATAAGTATATAAAGAGTTCAGACTACAAAATGACAAGCAAATATATGTTACTTTGTACCAAATCGACGACTATTTACACTAATTAAATTACCCGAGTGTAAAGCTCCCCATCCTGTTACTGTACATACAAGGTCACTGAAGTCTTCATTTTTGTCAGGGAGACAAGCAGACTTCGTGGTAGGGTCAGACAGATCTATGGCTTTATCTAATTTCACCAGTGCAATGTCGTTATGGTTACTACGTGAACTGTAGTGTTCGTGAATTATAACTCTCTCCACGTTGTGAACTTGATTCCGGTAAATATGCCCCCTATCATGGAGACCAGTTGCAACAGACCAGTATCTATGAACTGTACTATATTAAAAAAAAAACAATAATATTAGTGACTATAATTCAAAGAAAAGAAAAAAGTCGTTGTATTTGTGGAATTTCAGTAACTTCGGTTAAAAGTCGAAATTGCTCAGTGGTGAAATCTGTAAAACTGAAAAACAAATGGGCACTAAATTAATTAAACCTGCCGGATTTTGAAAGATTTGCATCTTTACTAGTGTTCGAATGGGTGTTCAACCTAATTTACTAGTGATGATTTGTTTTCAGTGATAAGGGAAACATTTTCATCCCAATAAAAGAAAACAATGCACACTATATTACGAAACAGACTTGGTAAAAGTCAAAATGCCTGAACGAGAGTAATGATATAAATACCTACGCGTGAAACCATTCATCATGACTAGAAACTGTAAAAGATTTTGGAGTTCTATATTGTTTTTTGTTTTGTTTAGACTTTTGTTATGTTTCTTTTTTAATTATCAATATTGTTTTGTTTACAAGTATATATACAGCACTATAAAATATGTGTACGGAGATGTGCAGCTGGATACTGTTAATGAAGATCTATTTTACTACCAAGATATAAGATTTTATTTAAAAAATCATGGGCCTGCGGGCGGCATATAACAATAATTATCACCATTAGACATATAACAAGTAGACATATATAAATGTTATATAATTATCATTTTATCAAGTATCCGTTTCAGATGCTTGTCTTAAAAGGAATTGAAAAGGTGTTTTCATAAATTTCTGGTTCCCATTGACTACCAAAAACAACTTACTCTTCAAAACAATGAGCTGCTGTCAAGATCCATTGTCCGTCTATGATAGTACCACCACACATATGGTGACTTGCATACCTCAATGATACCTTAAATATATACATAATACAGTTTCGTCTCAAGATCTGATTTAGGCCAAATAAACCAATGCATGTTAAGGGTCTATTGTTTATAAAAATTAGAATTGAAAGGCAAGTATTTATTTTGCTCAATGTCTTTACCTTCTCCAAATGGAAAGAAATTTTGGTACAAAAAAGACAGTCAACACTTTAGGGTAGGCAAGGGATTGTATATGCAAACCTTAAAAACACGTACACAAAAACAATAACAATGCTACACAAGCTGAGATTTGTAACCGCCAAGGTCTCTCGAATTCTTTTTATAAAGTGATCCTGCAGTTACGTTGATTGTACGCTAGTATCTGACTTCGGGTTTTTATATAACGAATGACAGTTTCTGTAGGAGAATTAATATCAACAGAATGACAGACAAAAGTAGGAACACAATAGTTCAGAGAACAATTGCAAGGTCTTTCCCAAGTCGAATTGACCTTTAATCTCAAGTTCGTATTTACATATATGGTTTCTAGGGTGTTTGCATTGCGTCTAAGGATATTAACTATGACCTTGACTGTTGACCTTCTATTTTGCTTGTATACTTGCTCTGAACATAAATATATATGGTTGCTTGGTACTTTTCATCAGTTGCTATGGACTTTTTCGATGACCTTGACCTAGATGTTAACCTCCACAGCTCTAAAATAGGTACCTGAATATAAATATGTATGGTTGCTAGGTACTTTTCCATCGGTTGCTAAGGACTTTTTCAGTGACCTTGACCCTTGACCTTCGATTTTATATGTTGTGTATGTCAGTGTTTACATCAAAGTATAACTTATCTCTGGATCCACAATTGGTATAATAAATATTGTATAATATTGTATTGTATTGCATTGCATTGTATATTACAATTTTCCGAGCTTAATTTCAATATATGTTAAAAAAAACGTCGAAAAACAATTTTCAAGTAGTTACCGAGATTAGAACCACCGGTTTGTTGGGACAACGACGTTAACCATTACACCACCGAGGCTTACAAATAAACGGTTAAACTTACTATATATAGAAAATGTCATTTTTTTTTCAGTCAAAGGTCAAGTGGTCAGTCAAAGGTCAAGTGGCCACGGAGTACCATAGTTCTTTAAAAATCCTTAATTAACGATCGAGTACTGGTTGATATTGAACAAAAGTATTAAAAACACATAAGTTACTGAGACCAAAGTAATGATATTAAAATTTAAACATGAATAAATATATATCCTTTGAGTGGTATTATCATCAATAGAGAATTCCTTTAAACTAAAAATACACGTTAGGCGCACCAACTCGTTTTAGTTCCTACAATTTATTATGCATTTTATAGTTTATTTTCAAATTTCTATTTGCCTTCCTGCAATAAAATGAATTCCTTGAAACCAAAAATACTCCAAAAGTGTTTATTTAAGATGTTGTCAGATCATTTTCGGCAGATGTGATTAATGTGCGCACAGATGAACGGAGGACATTGCAAAAGGTTTCATGTCGATAACTCCTACGGTTTTTGTGGAGATCTGATAACAGACATAACTGTAACAGGGGAGGAAATTCTTATAACCCTTAGCGGCCTCACCACGTGATAGCTTATTTCTGACTGATACTTGCTGAAAAATTTCATGTCAATATGTCTAAAAACTTTTCCGGGATATTTAATTGAACTTTGGTAAAATAAAGAATAATAATAATAATAACCTTTGTGTCATTTTGAACAGTAAGGCATTTGATAACTATTGGTGAAGTCCCAAGTCTCTACTACAATTGGTTCATGAGTTTTGACCATTGACGTGTTTCGTCAAATGTTCAAGGGGAAATAACTCTATGAAGGAGTCATAATTTTTTTCTCGAAATACAGTAAGGCCTTCTCATTGGAAACGGAAAAGACTTTAATTATCTTAACAAAATTTCAAGTATTATTTTATAGAATGTGAGTCAAGGATTTCAGCAATAAACAGCCCAAAGCTTACACCTTTGAGGAATATTGAATAATAGCTTCTGTTGTCGTTGGCATAATTGTTATCACTTTCCATATACCGAAATCTGTTGCCCTTTTCTCTTACTTTTGACTGGTGCGGAAGTATATCATTAAATCATAAAATAACAGAGAGTAGTGTACTTATAAAGGAATTTTGCTGCTTCTGCAGATACAGACAAAAACATGTAACACAAGACAAACAATAATACAACCATAACCCAGTAATGAACTTTCTGGGACACACACACGTGAATAGTGGTTCTATTGATGTGCTTCATGTTGAAGGTCGCTGTAAGATCTTCAGCGACGTCAATGCAAATTGTCAAAACTTAGAGCAGGACCCACTGGTCACCAGGATGACCTCTGACGTCAACAAACAGCGTTGGGGTAATGTATTCTGGTATCAGTGATTGTCTCATATATCTTCTCATTATGGACTTGAACACCCGAAAAATGGGCATTGACCTTTCAAAATTCAGCTCTTTAAAATGTTTTAAAAAATATATATTTCGGTTATCATTTCGATCTACCTCTTTTAGTGTTGGTTATTTCTAATCAATGGAGACCTCGCCTCGCCCGCTAGACGTAATCAACCGTTGCTACGGTCTCACTGAATATTGGCTAGTTCAGACATATACAATATCCATTTATTATATAATTATGCTATACCTGCCATGGATAAGCATGCGCAGTTGCAGTATTTCCACCCACAATGCGATGGCTAGTTACATCAGGCACTCCACACTTAGCGCCTGAAATATAGATTAGGATTGGTTTTAGGAAATCTAGCTCCTCGCGGTTTCTTTTTCATTTTTTGTTTTGTTTTTGAGGATATGTATTGATTTATGATAAGCTCCCGAAAGGAGCTATTATGGTAGAAGGGTCAATTTGTGTTACTGTACTGACAAGAATTTTTTCTTCAATCGGAAGTTGAGCCTGATTTCCGGTCTTGCACAAAGACGCTATTACTAATAGACGATTTTCAACACGCGAGCCTTAAGTGAGCGTGTTCAAATCTAAAATTTAACTATTGAGGGTGGAAAAATTCCATAACTCACGAGTAAATTGATGGAGAATCTGTTTCTCTTATGATTTTCGACAAAAACCTCAAGAAAATGTCGTTGCTATGTAGTTTGTTTACATAGACGTCATTTCGGATCTTCTCTTGTTTATCGTTCCAATAACTGTAGAAAAAAGGGCGGTAATTCCCACGTAGAAATTTAATCACCGGGAAGTGGCTAAAGATATTATGTATTTTTATCCCACCGATTAAACACGTCAAGAATAGGAGAAAATATTATGATATCGAACACTTTATTGAGTCAAGCATGATAGTGTGCCACACCTACTTCAACTGCGACAAGATATGATCAAAGTAAGATTTCTCACACTGAGACAACCACGGTTATTGTTTTTGCTTTAAGATTGTACAGAAGACGGTAAAATACGGATTGTTATTTAATTTGTCTGAAAATATAGACTACATAATCAATGATACGAAAGTTACTACCGTTTGTTGTCACGTGACCACTTCCAGTTCCGGATCCGGTCCCAGTTCCAGTTCCAGTACCAGTACCAGTTCCAGTGCCAGTAGAGTGTTGTCTGTAACAGCAAATTTCTAAGAAGCCACAGTGACTGTAAGTCTGAACGTAGCCAGATGGACAAGTACTAAAGATATTTATGCAGGCTCCGTGATAGTTTGTTGAGCATACTAAAATAAAAGTAAAGCGAATGCGACTGTACATAACCAGATATCAATAAAAGATTATTTACCATTAGTAAATTATTATACAGTTGTATTCTTAATCAAATGAGAAAGAGCCATTTATGACATGTGACCTCCAAATATTTTTCCGTATTGTACAACCGGAAGTAAAATTTTCCGTATTGGACGTCCCGAAAAAGACGTATTTTTTCGTATTGTACGACCGGAAGTAAAAATAGGAAAAGTGTTTATGACGTCCTGGTTAAGTAGATTACGCGCCAAAACTTTTCCAAAATCAGCTAGCAAAGTAAACTTGTATTTTTCAGTATTAATTCAGGTTTTTTTCAATCAGTGTAGAGCGTAAAAAGGCAGGATATATAGATTGTAGAAAAAATATACTGTCTAGAATAAGACAAGAAAGATTGACTCAAGAAATGCTCGGTAAACTTTGAAATGCCATTTAGCTAGTCCAAATAAATTGTTAATTTCCTGACAAAGAACATGCATTAGTTCTTCAAACTTAATAAGTCTGAATATGTTGAACGGTATAATAAACAGATTATTTTACAGTGTTATGTACAATACGAAAAATATTGTACTCGTCCGTATTGTATTGAAAGTCGTATTGGACTCGACGCCTATGGCTAAGTAAAAAATCCATATAAAAATAACATATTATAATAAAGGATCCTTAGGGAGCAACCATTTGATTTTTTTTGGGGGGGGGTGAAATTTGAGATTCAAAAGGCAGGACCAGGATTTTGGCAAAATAAAAGGCCAGGATTACGTTAGGTGTGAAAACAAATGCAGGACCTGTGTCAATCAGAAAATTTTTGGTTTCAAATGAAAATAAAGATTTCGGCCGCGAAAGCACCCGAAAAAAAAACCGGTGCCACATTTTTGTAGAAAAAATAGGCAGGGTCAAATATTTCATCCTAGCCTCCCCAACTCAAATAAAAATCGAATGGTTGCTCCCTTAATCAGCCATACTGATTCTTTGTTTTTTTTAATTAGGATATGATACAAGAAATTTGGAATCGAAAAGATATCTTTAGAGAATCTCCTACAATATTTCAATTCTGATTCTTACCGGAAGCTTGTGATTCAGTCGCTAGACCAGCTAGAATTCCAATTACAAATATCAAAACCATTGTGTCCGGCACAATGTACGCCAACGTCTGTACTTCACTTAAATCTTATCTCTGTGTAGTTCAAACACCTCTGCCTTATCTTGTTTTAAATTGCATAATAATATAGTTCAGTTGAAGTACTATTTACATCATTATGTTCATGAAAATTTTGCTGACGTTCGTCCTAACCGGATCCTTTTAAATAAACCTGTTGAAATCATTCGTGCTTAACTTGGGGCCGCTAAACAACTTATTTCCGAGCACAAAATTTGGTATTTGAATTTAGTCTCCTCTAGTGTAATTTTGTAACCAACAATTTTTTTTTACTAAATACTAAAAGCAAATTCTAAACATGGGTGTATTATAATATATATATATCTTCATATTATTATTTCTGATACTAGATAAAATTAAACAAAATTCTTTGATGCCAGTTTTGATGCACAAGATGTGCACATTTCGTCGATTTACGACTCGTCGTAGGTTGTGCTCAATGAAGGCAAGAATACCGACAGTGGGAAACAGCCGTTAAATCGAAATTCAAGGGCAAGACAAACTCAAGAGAAAGGTACATTATAAACCAAATACCACGAGGATATATGAATAACAAAAAGAATTAAAAAATAATTTTTTTTAATTTAAACTGGATAAAGTTAAATACTATACTTACAAATTTGCATTTACAGTCATAAATTGGAGTAAAAATGATGCAAAACGATATATGTGTCGTCAATGCAACTGATTAATTGTAGATACATATTCTTTTTCATTATTAGATTTTCTTGTTGGTGTTTGGCAAATGACAATATTACAAAACATAACAATAGTGATTAAATAAGGGACGAGATCAAAAGTTCAATGTAGGATAAAAAACTTAACTCACATAGATTTTTCACTGACCCCCCCCCCCCCCAACCCCCCTCTTAACTTAATTTGGGAAAAATTGTTTGACCAATATGGGCATATGCTTTGACAGTATACTTTTTGTATCATGGGTCCTGTTTTTCCTCAACAATGTATGTTTGTTCTGTATATTTACTTGGACATCACTTGAATCTGTATTTTTCAATCTGAAAATCGATGTCAGATAACAAAACTGGCAGCAATTTTTACCTTTTCATTGTAACTCACGTACTAATTCGAATCGCGTTTCTGGATAAACCTTCCAGACTTGGAAATGTCAAAATCTTTGATGCGTTTAAACAATAAATACAAATAAGGTTGTACTCTAAAGACGTCAAACTGATAAGGAAAGGGCAACTGTTGGAACAATATTGTAAAATTTATAAACTGGAAGTTTAAAAATTTTATCAAAAAAATCATTCCGGAGACGACTGCTACTCTAGACCTTTAATATCACAAGCAGGTATTATACAGTTAAAAAGCCGGATACAACTTTTTGCGCATTAATTTTTGTATTAGCTTTCATAAGTTATATGTGACCAAAATATAGCAAATGACGTACTGAAGCCAAAAATAGGTTATGGTGGTGCATTTGATACAATATTCTGAAAAAGGACAAACTAAGGACCATTGCCGCCAAGTTTTGTTCCAATTGGCCTAGTGGTTTCAGACAAAAAGAGACAAGAAGTCTTAAAGTAAATTTCCTATAGGGTCCTATGTAAAACTACGTTCGGCTATTACATCCATCTTGGATGACAGGCGGGGTCATCGGATACAATTCTGAAAGAGGACCAACTAAGGTCCATTGCTGCCACGTTTTGTTCAAATTGGCCCAGTGGTTTCAGAGGAGATCTTTAAAGGAATCTTTACCATGACGATGACGGACGACGGACGCCGATTGATGGTAATAGTTCACCTGGCCCTTTGGGCAAAATGAGCTAAAAAGGTATTCCTTGTAAAATCATATATTTAACTGTGTATAAAAACGCACTCAACGAACAGAAAATAACTGCCCATTATGACTAACGGTCTTGTTGGCGTATGCAGTTTATTTTGACCCATTTTCTGTTCAGTTAAACAACTGCATATTATGTTCAATATTGTGAAGATAAAAATTCTTATATAGGTCAGAAATTCAAAACTGGAAAGATAAACCGAGTTAAAAGTATAGGTTTGTTAATGTATAGGTTAAAAGTGACACGTATACGTATTGTCTTTTGAAAATATAGTTTAACTTATAATAACGTTTACACATTAAGGTGGGGTTTTGAGATAAAAGTGTACAGTCGTTGCTTTCTGCATAAGTAATTTTTCCTCAAATTCCTTATCAAATTATTGTTTATACACTAGAACATCGTTATTCTGTGCATTTTAAAGACAGTTTTATTAATTTATTTGTTTTTAAGCCATTGTATTTATCGTATTTAAATGTTACTTGAACAAAGGGTTGCTATACAAGAATTCTTATATTGTTTTATGTTTCCGGCTATCATCGTTATCATGATGCCAGTACAAATAATGGTTTAATTAGGTGAGCGATACAGGACTCCCGTCCTAAGTTATGAAGAACACATGTGATCTCAAAGCTTTCATATGATTTATATTTATTTATTGCAAAGGTTTTATAGAAAAATACATCTTTCAAAATTCTATTTAATTTAAAAATATTTTCCATTTAAAAACCTAGTTACCATTGATTTTTACATATGATAATGTATCAAAGAGGTGATTTGATCTATCATAATAATTACGTTACAGGAAATATTTTTTTAACATATTGTGTGTAAAGGGAGGTAATTATATTTTATTTCCACTACGAAATTATATGAATTAATATCCATTGTTTGAGATCCATTGAAAGTTTACTTTAATCAATTCAATTTCTTGTAGGATTGACATAAAATCGTGATTCGGAATAAAAGATTAATTGATTTGCATGATTTACTTACTTTAATATATTATATTGGAGCAGAAAGGGACCACATAGTAAGAGCAAATTTGGTTTTTCCCTAAGAAAAAAATCCACAGGGGCCCCGACTTTTGGATATTTATTTCTTTTTTATTTTATTTTTTGTTGTTGTCTTATTTCATAAGTAGTTTTTGTACAAGGACATGGATAGTGATAGCACATTGATAATAAACGCAGAATATTCGTTGTAATAGTAAATATTTATGTTAAAAGTATTCATGAAATAAACAACAACAAAATAAAATAAAAAAGAAATAAATATCCAGAAGTCGGGCCCCTGTGAAAAAATCTATTTGAAAAGTACAGATTTGGGTAAAGACACGCGAATTATTTAATGATGGCAAATTAGCCAATTATGTTAATATCAAAACAAATTTTATATTTGGAAATTATCTTTTTATATTATAAAATAAAAGGTGAACTTAGGAAGTCAAAAGACTATTAAAATCTAATGTAGATGAGAACTGCTCGCAGATTCCGTTTTGAAAATAAAAAGATAGTACAATGTACTTGTTTTTACCACTCTTACCCGATGCATCCGATAAATTTAAAAACTATAGAACTGATTTTACTACCATTTTGTCTTAGGGGACTGTCTTGTTTTATTTATAGAAACACCGTGTCTTATCTTATCATCAAATTGTACTTACCAGTTCTACATTTACTTTGTAGACTTGTACTAATGTGACCATAAGGTAACCTGCATTATATAAGGGTCTGGAGGGGCGGGGAGGCCAAATCCCGAGGTTCAAATTCTGTGTCATTTAAATTTTTGTCCAACGTTTTCACTGTTCAATATGAATAATGTGATTCTTTACAATGTTATGAGGGTTATTTGATAACAAACCTCAAACAATTTGTATTGCCCTCCTTAATTATTGATTTAACCATATAGAATAAGAATAATAATCTATTTCCAATCAATGGCCCGCTAGGAACAGAATATTTCAGTGATTAAACAGGATAAACATATACCAATAATGTAACTAGATTATACATACAAATTTAAAATGAATCTGTATAAAGTAATTGCAAGTGACTAGATTTTTAGTAAAATGACTAGATACATTGTACAAGAGCTGCATCAGACCACTTTTTTTTTCTTTTTTTTTTGGGGGGGGGGGGTCAATATACAATACATAGTCATTGTCGGAAAATATTAAATTTATTTGGGCGAGCTTTAGAAACATGAGAAAAGGCGAGCTTTAGCGAGCCTTTTCCCCATGTTTCGCAGCGAGTCCAAATAAATTTTATATTTTCCGACAATGACTATGTATTGTATATTTATTCGTATTGTCTTTATCCCGCAACACCCCTTTAGATGCGTAAAATGCCTTAAAATAACGATTGAATTTGAAATCCAACTGCCGTGAAAACACGAGAAATTCACGACGTCAGTTGGTACATTCACTACGCTCCTCGCGCTCTTCATGTAAACAAGTACCAGTAGACTTTATTAGGTCATTGACCTTATACGAATAAAGTTTTATTAGACCGGAAATGGCTTGATTGCAAGATAAGTATTCTGAAATAAAATTCTTTATCTTTATCTTTATCTATATTCTTATAACCCCATGAACCCTATTACACTCCGCCTACATTTTAAACGCTACGTTTGATACAATGAACATATCGATCAATTATATGGAAAGAAGGGAACAATAATGTGAAATTCAACAGCTAAAATATCTAATTAATATGTATACTATCAGAAAAACTATGATTTTATTGTGTAATATTTATGAGGTATATTATATAACATTGAGTTATGTCCCTTTGACTTGTTGACTCTACGTCTTATTTTTTCATTTTCTTTCTTTCTCTGTTATATTATATATGCAACCATTGATAATCAAGATTTTTTTTTCTGATTAGTTCGAATTGCCTTTGGCCCTAATCAAGGCGAAAACTGTGCTTTGAAATTAAGTATTTATTTTCATCCCCGCACTTTCGAAGAAAGTTTGGGGATATAGCGATTGTCTCTGTCCGTCCGTCTGTCCGTGCGTCCGTGCGTGCGTGCGTCCGTCCGTCCGTCCGTGCGTCCGTGCGTCCGTCTGTCCGTCCGTCCGTCCGTCCGTCACTCTTTGTTCAACTCCTCCTTATTTTTGGGTTTAGGAATTTAATTTCTTTATAGAAATGTTGCATACCATCTGTAGATACGCACTAAAGTTTTACAATTTTGATTTTCTAAACAAGGGGCCCACATTGGTTAAACTTCGAAAATTTGGAATTCAAGCTTGTGACCTAAACTCGTCTTTCAATTTTTAATTTATGCATTTTATTTCTATACAGTATTGTCATGCACCATATGCAGATGCGCAATATGGTTTTAGAATTTTGATTTTCTAAAATTGGGAAATCAAGGGTCAAATTTTGAAAAACTGTCAATTTAAGCTTCTGACCTAAACTTTGCATTACCAATTGTTTGTGACTTTACAAAGCGGTCATTGGAACTGCTAAAATAGGGTCCACATCGGTCACAGTTAGTAAATTAGTTACTTTTTAATATCATCATTCTATCATAACTAATATGCGTGCCAAAAAAAATGCATATGACGCACAGAAACCAAAAATAGGTCACACAAAAATCATTGTTTTATTAAAATGTTGCAAGCTACAGGAACCTGAAAAAATGTATTTCCAGTGAAATTATCCAATAAACTATGTATAAAACGCACTCAACGAACGAAAAATAACTATTATAAATGGAGGTGTCTCAGATTATGTTTGTTTATTTGTTTAGTTGGGGTTTTACGCCGTTTTCAGCACATCTGGCCAGTTTTTATTGGTGGAGGAATTAAGCCGGAGTACCCGGAGAGAACCACCGACCTTCGGTAGGAAAATTGGCAATCATTGTCAATTTAGGTCGGAGTCGAACACACCCCGCCACATGTGTGACTCAGTGTTGACAGGCTAGTGATCATTAGTAGTCATGACCACTCGGCTACCGAGGAGCCTCTCAGATTATTTATTCAGTCAAATACAGTGGAAAGTGGCCATTCTCCTTTCTCTAGAGAAGGCATTATTACCGAGCAGTTCCAGTAGAGCTTTGACAGGTTCCACAGCCTTTCTTCGATTTGTTTCCGGCTATCATCGTTATCATGATGCCAATTCAATTAATAGTTTAATTAGGTGAGCGATACACGACTCCTGTCCTAAGTTATGAAGTGCATATCGATCGAGGGAGTTTTTAACGTCCTTGACTACCTATTTAGGTCTCGCACGGACGGCAGTGCATGTCATACCGGAGGGTTTCTATAGAATAAATATCTATTTATTGTGATGGTTTTATAAAAAAAATGTACCTTTCAAATTTGCATTTAATTTTAGAACATCATTGCATTTTAAAAAAAATAAATAATATACTATTTTTACAAATTATAATTTATCAAAGAATTTATTCTATTATAATACTAACTACCATTATACGAAATATTTTAAAAAATATTGCATGTAAGGGGAGGTTAGCAAAATTTATAAGAAAAATGTAAATTCACTGAAAGCCGACTGTAATAGATTCGATTACTTGTGGGATTACATTCGGTCATAAGGGTGTGAAATAAAACTTAATATATTTATCAAATATGTAGAGGGACAATGTCCTGATATCTTAAAATTATCAAATATTGATAAATTATACGGCTAATAATAAATGAAAATGACAATATTGTCAACAAATTTGCTGAATTTGCATTTTGTTCATTAAAATAAAAAAATGGTTACATTGCAGCTTCACCACACTGGTAATGTCATTCGTGTTTTACATTTGTATATTAATTGATTTAATTTATGTCAAATATATGCAAAATCAGAAATGTTTTTTATTATTCTATAATCGCAACTAGAACATTAAACTTATTAATGCTTAAGAACAAAGTTCTGTTTGTTAACATAATACTGCATTGCATACAATCGTTTACAATAAAAAGTACATAATTTTTTAAGAATAAAAAAATCCATTTGTTATAACATAAACAAATACGCAAGGAATGGGCACTTCTCCTTTCACATGAAGAAGCATATTACACACTGTCAGGTTTCACAGTCTTTCTTCGTTTTATTTTCGGCTATCATCGTTATCATGAAGCCAATTCAAATAATAGTTTAATTAGGTGAGCGATACAGGACTCCTGTCCTAAGTTATGAAGTGAATCCGAAGCCGGACAGTTTCTATAGGATTAATATCTATTTTATTATGATGGTTTTATCGAAAAATGTACCTTTCAAATTTGCATTTAGTTTTAGATAATTATTGCATTTTGAAATGATATAATAAATAATTATATCTACAAATTATAATTTATTAAAGAATTGATTCTATTATAATATTAAATACAATTATATCAAATATTTAAAAAAAAATATTGCATGTAAGGGGAGGTAAGCAAAATATATAAGAAAAAATGTAAATTCATTGAAAGTCGACTTTAATAGATTCGATTACTTGTTGGATTACATTCGGTCATATGGGTGTGAAATTAAATGTAATATATTTATCAAATATATAGAGGGACAATGTCCTAATATCTTAAAATTATCAAATATTGATCAATTATACGGCTAATAATAAGTGAATATAACAATATTGTCAACTCATTTGCTGAATTTGCATTTTGTTCATTCAAATCAAGAAATGGTTACATTGGTGCTTCGCCACACTGATCATGCCATTCGTGTTTTACATTGTATATGAATTGATTTAATTTATGTCACATATATGCAAATCA
The DNA here is from genome assembly GCA_028015205.1 of Mytilisepta virgata. Taxonomy (NCBI): domain Eukaryota; kingdom Metazoa; phylum Mollusca; class Bivalvia; order Mytilida; family Mytilidae; genus Mytilisepta; species Mytilisepta virgata. The sequence goes on from CM051513.1 coordinate 3,498,155, forward strand.
GAACTATTTTTTAAAATAATATAACCCCATCTAGAACCTTAAACTTCTCAAAGAACATTTTTTTGTTAACATAATAATGCATTGCATCAGGGATCATATAATACTAACGGGATATGTCACTCGGTTATAATAGGATATTTCTAGGACTCTAATACAAAGCTAGGAATCGATAATTTACTTTCGCATTTAAAAATTACACGAACAAAGCTAGCATTATTTTCGTATTTAGAAAAAATAAAATCGAGTTCGGTAAGTTTGACAAATATCCAGCTTTGAGTAATACGATTTATATTTCAGGATGTTTCTTTAAATGGAGGTTACTATATAATTTATTTTGAAATTAATTTCAGTAACTTAATTATATATTGTGTATGTATATAATGTTTCAAAAAGTTATATGGAATCTTTTGGGACACGCAAGCTTTTATTGTCAATTCATTGTTGGTGAATTTTGTTTTTCTTTTTGATGTCCCGTAATTGTATAAAACAATCTCCATTCATTACAATTTCATTTCATCGGTATTGATCATTAAATGATTTGTTTGACTGCTTGATTCTTATTCAATTATGTCTTCAATTGGTGTCGACTTTAGTTTTTCTTGATAACATTCAATTACATTTTAATTAAGATATGATGGAGAAAATTTATAAAAGAAAAAAAAAAAGGAAAGGAACATACAATGGTTTTGTACAAACACAAGCCATCGAATTCATAAAACTTTTTGACAAATTTATCCATACCATTTCTTAAAATATTACCATATTATCATGTCGGCTAAAAGTGATTTCCGGGCCTCGGTGGCCGAGTGGTCTAGGTAGTTCGTTAGGACTACCAATGATCACTTGCCTATCAACACTGGGGTTGCGAGTTCGAATCCCACCCGTGGCGGGGTGTGTTCGACTCCGATCTAAATTGACAAGGATTTCTAATTTTCCCACCGAAGGTCGGTGGTTCTCTCCGGCTTCCCCCACCAATAAAAATTGGCCGCCGTGAAATAGCCAAATGTGCTGAAAACGGCGTAAAATCCCAACTGAACAAAAATTAAAAGTTATTTCTTGTCGTGAGACGACAGTGACCTGAACTTAAGATTTGCCCTTCGGGGAGTTTACTGTTTCAGATATAGACTCTGATAGTGAAAACACACCACCTAAAAACACCAGGAAAGACATTAAAAATATATGTACAAGTGCCCCGAGTGTGACTCTTCTTATTCTTCCGTGTCCTGATGCTTTTCAATCGAGAGAATAAAAATACACCCCCAAAAAAATCGTTTGTTTACTGGTCTTTAGAATATGGAACAGTGGCGTAGCTTCCATTAAGGCAATTTGCCTCAGTAGTTTTATTTGCAAAATTTCATTCCCCCGCAACAAAAAGTGGGGGGGGGGGGGGCATCTTGTTTAACCCATGTCCGTCCGTCCTTCCGTAATACAGTTACATCACAGAGTTGAGCGCAGGGGGCATCACTTTGTCTAGATTTTAATAACACCGTATAATTTTTGAAATTTGAATAAAAAATGTGATTAGATTACATGTATACTTTAGTTTAATAAGATATTAGAAACGAAACCTCCGGGTTTCAAACTTAAACATAGTATCTTTTATATATCATCATTCATTGTATTCCATCGCTGCTTTGGTCACTATTCATTATAAAGCATCAAATCGGTGCTATAGTGGCTTGAAACTTTCATTAAGGGTAAAAATTGATTTCTACGTATTGAAGATCTCACTGCAGGGATCACCACAGAAAATATTTGAAGAGCGGTGCTAACATCAATTTTTATAAAATTATAAGATCTTGGTTAAATTTGTTAAACATGTGAGAATCTGTTGAAAATACTTGTGTGATAATTAAGTTTTAACACTATTTATTATGTCGGTTTAGTTTTTTCTATTTTTGTGTTTTAGTTCTTGGCGGTTTATTGAATCTAGTGCTTATTGAATTGATTTTTATCGTTTGTCTTATATTATTTTGACCACTGACCCATAATGTAGGGGGAGGGTTGAGTACTCGCAAATAAAAATGTAACGAATAATGAGATTCAACAGTTTTTAATTGAAAAGGTGCATGGTATTTGAAGATTAAGTATATGTAGAATGCAATGGAAAATTGTAAAACACTGTCAGGCTTTGTAGTTGGCCCATCAATCAAATGTAGATCAGGAATCTCCCAGAATCTGTTGTCTGAAAAAAAAGAGCACGGTTAGGTTATTTTATGAATTTTCAGGAAGGACAGACCTGAATGCTTCTGTCATTATCAAGACAGACAGTAACCCTAAAGTTAAAATATTCAAATATTTTTGGCTCAATATCTAAAAGTATTTTGCTCACAAATTATTATAAAAATCCAGCTAAATTTAAACAACTTCTAGCCCTACTAATTAATGTTTAGAATAACAAAAACTTTATAAAATTAGTTTAATGCGATCACAATATAAATTAGTTTTGAAAAAAATGGTTTTAATGAACTGGAGTAAGTGATGAAGACGGCCATAAAAAAACATTGGGCTATGAGGGTCATTTTTGGGGGAAAATCCAGTGAAATTTAAACAACTTCTAGCCCTCCTTACTGATGTTTAAAATAGCAAAAACTTTATAAAATTAGTTTAATACGATCACAATATAAATTAGTTTTGAAAAAAAAATGGTTTTAATGAACTGGAATAAGTGATGAAGACGGCCATAAAAAAACATTGGGCTATGAGGGTCATTTTTGGGGGGAAAATCCAGTGAAATATAAACAACTTCTAGCCCTCCTTACTGATGTTTAAAATAGCAAAAACTTTATAAAATTAGTTTAATACGATCACAATATCAATTAGTTTTGAGAAAAAAATGGTTTTAATGAACTGGAATAAGTGATGAAGACGACCATAAAAAAACATTGGGCTATGAGGGTCATTTCTGGGAAAAAATCCAGCGAAATTTAAACAACTTCTAGCCCTCCTTACTGATGTTTAAAATAGCAAAAACTTTATAAAACTAGTTTAATACGATCACAATATAAATTAGTTTTGAGAAAAAAATGGTTTTAATGATCTGGAATAAGTGATGAAGACGGCCATAAAAAAAACATTGGTCTATGAGGGTCATTTCTGGGAAAAAATCCAGCGAAATTTAAACAACTTCTAGCCCTCCTAATTGATGTTTAAAATAGCAAAAACTTTATAAAATTAGTTTAATACGATCACAATATAAATTAGTTTCGAGAAAAAAATGGTTTTAATGAACTGGAATAAGTGATGAAGACGGCCATAAAAAAACATTGGGCTATGAGGGTCATTTCTGGGAAAAAATCCAGCGAAATTTAAACAACTTCTAGCCCTCCTAATTGATGTTTAAAATAGCAAAAACTTTATAAAATTAGTTTAATACAATCACAATATAAATTAGTTTTGAAAAAAAATGGTTTTAATGAACTGGAATAAGTGATGAAGACAGCCATAAAAAAAAACATTAGAGCATCGACGATACAAATTGGACAAAACTTTCAAATGCAGTCAACACCACTCTTTAGACAGCTTTGTAACTAATTACGTCAATGTAAATGTTTCAAACCGGATTAATATACAAAATATAAATAAAACACAACATTATGGCATTAATAACTTACCCTGTTAACTCTTTCTCAGGATCAAAATCACGAAATTTGTAATTGAATTTTTTCACACCCGCTTATAAAATGGCGTATACCGGAAACGAAGGGGTGATCCCGGAGACGGATACGAATTATTTACGCCGAGTCACAGAAAGATCTGTCAATTTACAGAGACTTTACATATAGATTCATGTCCCCTTCATATACAGTTCCTGATTGCATACAATCATTTACATTTAAAAGTACATGATTTTTTAAGAATAAAAAAATCCATTTCTTATAAGTCAAACAAATACAGAAGGAATGGGCCCTACTCCTTTCACAAGTAAAAGGGCATTATTAGAAGTGCTTTGTCAGGTTTCACAGTCTTTCTTCGATTTGTTTCCGGCTATCATCGTTATCATGATGCCAATTCAAATAATAGTTTAATTAGGTGAGCGATACAGGACTCCTGTCCTAAGTTATGAAACGAAATCGAAACCGGAGAGTTTCTATAGAATTAATATCTATTTATTGTGATGGTTTTATCAAAATATGTACCTTCCAAATTTGCATTTAATTTTAGATATTCATTGCATTTTGAAATGATATAATAATTAATTATATATACAAATTATAATTTATTAAAGAATTGATTCTATTATAATACTAAATACAATTAAATCAAATATTAAAAAAAATATTTCATGTAAGGGGAGGTAAGCAAAATTTATAAGAAAAAAATGTAAATTGACTGAAAGCCGACTTTAATAGATTCGATTACTTGTGGTAGCAATGTAAGCGCCAGATGGAGCTGTTTTGGGGGAAGTTATTGGAAAACTGGATTCCGCTTCTTTACAACCTTTTCCAGCCTATTTTGGGACCAGTATACTGTAAATAAACTCTGGTTTCCGCCCAGTGGCGCCCCTAGTGTTTACTGACATTGCTACTTGTGAGATTACATTCGGTCATAAGGGTGTGAAATCAAATATATAGAGGGACAATGTACTAATATCTTAAAATTATCAAATATTGATCAATTAATACGGCTAATAATAAATGAAAATGACAATATTGTCAACACATTTGCTGAATTGCATTTTGTTAATTCAAATCAAGAAATGGTTACACTGGAGCTTCACCACACTGCATGGTCATGTCATTCGTGTTTTACATTGTATATTAACTGATTTAATTTGTGTCACATATATGCAAATCAGAACTTTTTTTTTAATTCTATAACCCCATCTAGAACCTTAAACTTATCAAAGAACAATTTTTGTTTGTTAACATAATAATGCATTGCATACAATCGTTTACAATAAAAAGTAAAGAATTTTTAAGAATAAAAAAAATCCATTTGTTAAAGGTGAACAAATACAGAGGGAATGGGCCCTACCTCTTTCACAAGAAGAAGCATGTTATCGAGCACTGTCAGGTTTCACTGTCTTTCTTTCGATTTATTTTCGGCTATCATCGTTATCATGATGCCAATTCAAATAATAGTTTTTTTTTTTTTATATTTCAAACTTTTATTTAAAATCATTATATATATATATATATTACAGTTGTACAATTAGAATATAAAACATGTTATCACAGACAATCAATTGTACAACATATACAGATTAAAGTAAATACAGGTAAGTATACATATTAAGGTAAGTATAAATACTATTCTACTTGTCTCCCTTTAAGGGTAGACAATACATATCATACAAAGTTGATTATAATTTCATCGTCATCTTTTACACTACAGAATAAATCTGATGAGCACCAATAATTATTAAAATGCAAACGTGGTAACCTTACAAAATCTGCTATAATACGTAGTTTTAATTGACTAAGAAAATTCAAATATAAATTATTTGAAGTAATATTTTTTTGCTTAAACTTTTTACAATTTCTATTCAACCATATCACTTTACAATACATAGAGATCAATAAAAGAATAGTACTGTTTGTAAATTTATCAATAATTGAAAAATTTCTAAACAAAATATGACTAAAATTCAATACTACTTTTCCTTTGGACAAAGCCAATATCCAGTTTTTCAACAATAATCGTAACTGTGAACTAACTTCACATTCAAAAAACAAATGTTTTACAGTCTCTATAGAAGTACAAAATGTACATTTATTACTCTTATAAATACTATAATAGAACATAATACTATTAACAGGTAAAATATTATGTACAATACGGTAAGTAATGTCTCTGGAACATTTATCTATAAATTTATTAAACACATTTTTAAAAACAATACGGAAATCAACAGTAGGATTTTTACCAATAATACGGGGAATATAGTCACTTGACTCTAATAAATTAGTATAAATAATTTTTGTACTTAAAGCACCTAATTTAATACCACTACACTTTTCTTTAAATAAATTCAATACTTTCAAGCAATGTTTATAAAAAGGGGGCATCACATCACTATGTGGTACAGAATTAGAAGCTAAAGTACTGTTATAATTACGTAATGAATAACCAAACCAATAGATAGAAAAAGGAATAAACTTCACATCTTTATTACAAATAATATCCTGTAAATGTTTTAAATGTAAAGCAGACAACTTTAATTCAATACTAACAATATCTAAACCACCATTAAACTTTTTTAAATAACAAGTATTGCGAGCTAAAGGCTCGGCTTTACTATTCCATAGAAAAGAGAAAATTAATTTCTGAAATCTATCTGAGTAAAACTTAGGCATATACATAACACTTCCAACATACCATAATTTGGAGCAAGCTAATATATTAATAACAATAGATTTTTCTACTAACGATAATTTTCTACTTTTCCAATTATTCAATACTTTTTCAAATTTACATAAAATAGGTTGCCATAAATCATCATGAGTAACGTTACATCCAAATAAAACACCAGCTATCTTAACACGATCAACAAAATTAATATTAAAATTGTGGTTATCTCCCCTATCTTTCCAATGACCTAACCATAAACCTTTAGTTTTTTCTAAATTTAAACGAGAACCTGAAGCGTGACCATATAAATCTATCCAATACAATAATCTATTAATACTTTTATCATCACACATAATACCTGTACTGTCGTCTGCAAATAAACTAATCTTACACTCTATCGAACTACCAGGTAAATTTATACCAACAATATTATTATCATTTCTAACTTTACGTGCAAAGGGTTCTAAACAAAGTACATATAATAAAGGTGAAAGACTACAACCTTGTTTTACTGATCTAGTAATTGACACGGGGTCAGAAACAAAATTATTAACAATTACTGAAGATTGTAACTCTGTATATAAAATAGTAATCCATTTAATAAAATTTGGACCAAAATTATATTTCTTTAATACATTAAACAAAAATTTATGAGATACACGATCAAAAGCATTTCTCTGATCTAAAGATATAAATGAACACTTAATATTCTTTTGATTAACATAATCGGAAATATTCCGTAATAAATGTACATTGTCAACAATTGACCGGCCCGGAACACCACAAGTCTGATCAATATCTATAAGTGTATCTACAACAGTAAGTAATCTAGTACATAATACTTTACTAATAATTTTCACATCAATATTTAACAATGATATAGGTCTATAAGCTTTAACATCATTACTTCTATTTAAATCTTTACATATTAAAGTAATATAAGATAATTTCTGACTAGCAGACATACGACTATCATCAAAAATATATTTGTATAAATCAAACAAAACTGGAGACAAAATATCAAAAAATGTAACATAAAATTCTTTAGTTAAACCATCCGGACCGGGCGATTTATTATTTTCCATATTTGACAAAGCATTTTTAATTTCATCAATACTAATATCTTCATCACATATATTTTGATCATCATCAGATAAACAAGGTAAATCTTCTAAAAATAAATTCATAACATCATCATCTATTTCATCTTCAGTAAATAAATCTTGGTAAAAATTTCTAAACTGATTAATTATATCATTTGATTTTGTAAAAACATTACCATCTTTATCAACAATTTTATTAATAGACTTCTTTTTACCTTTTTGTACCTCCTTTTGAAAGAAAAATTTGGAGGGTTTTTCAGAAAAATCTAAATCTCTAACTTTACTTCTAACCTGACTACCTTCACTTTCAGAAAAGATTTGTCAGGTTTCACAGTCTTCGATTCGTTTCCGGCTATCATCGTTATCATGATGCCAATTCAAATAATAGTTTAATTAGGTGAGCGATACAGGACTCCTGTCCTAAGTTATGAAGTGAATCCGAAACCGGACAGTTTCTATAGGATTAATATCTATTTTATTATGATGGTTTTATCGAAAAATGTACCTTTCAAATTTGCATTTAGTTTTAGATAATTATTGCATTTTGAAATGATATAATAAATAATTATATCTACAAATTATAATTTATTAAAGAATTGATTCTATTATAATATTAAATACAATTATATCAAATATTTAAAAAAAATATTGCATGTAAGGGGAGGTAAGCAAAATATATAAGAAAAAATGTAAATTCATTGAAAGTCGACTTTAATAGATTCGATTACTTGTTGGATTACATTCGGTCATATGGGTGTGAAATTAAATGTAATATATTTATCAAATATATAGAGGGACAATGTCCTAATATCTTAAAATTATCAAATATTGATCAATTATACGGCTAATAATACGTGAATATAACAATATTGTCAACTCATTTGCTGAATTTGCATTTTGTTCATTCAAATCAAGAAATGGTTACATTGGTGCTTCGCCACACTGATCATGCCATTCGTGTTTTACATTGTATATGAATTGATTTAATTTATGTCACATATATGCAAATCAGAACTATTTTTTAAAATAATATAACCCCATCTAGAACCTTAAACTTCTCAAAGAACATTTTTTTGTTAACATAATAATGCATTGCATCAGGGATCATATAATACTAACGGGATATGTCACTCGGTTATAATAGGATATTTCTAGGACTCTAATACAAAGCTAGGAATCGATAATTTACTTTCGCATTTAAAAATTACACGAACAAAGCTAGCATTATTTTCGTATTTAGAAAAAATAAAATCGAGTTCGGTAAGTTTGACAAATATCCAGCTTTGAGTAATACGATTTATATTTCAGGATGTTTCTTTAAATGGAGGTTACTATATAATTTATTTTGAAATTAATTTCAGTAACTTAATTATATATTGTGTATGTATATAATGTTTTCAAAAAGTTATATGGAATCTTTTGGGACACGCAAGCTTTTATTGTCAATTCATTGAATTTTGTTTTTCTTTTTGATGTCCCGTAATTGTATAAAACAATCTCCATTCATTACAATTTCATTTCATCGGTATTGATCATTAAATGATTTGTTTGACTGCTTGATTCTTATTCAATTATGTCTTCAATTGGTGTCGACTTTAGTTTTTCTTGATAACATTCAATTATATTTTAATTAAGATATGATGATATGATGGAGAAAATTTATAAAAGAAAAAAAAAAGGAAAGGAACATACAATGGTTTTGTACAAACACAAGCCATCGAATTCATAAAACTTTTTGACAAATTTATCCATACCATTTCTTAAAATATTACCATATTATCATGTCGGCTAAAAGTGATTTCCGGGCCTCGGTGGCCGAGTGGTCTAGGTAGTTCGTTAGGACTACCAATGATCACTTGCCTATCAACACTGGGGTTGCGAGTTCGAATCCCACCCGTGGCGGGGTGTGTTCGACTCCGATCTAAATTGACAAGGATTTCTAATTTTCCCACCGAAGGTCGGTGGTTCTCTCCGGCTTCCCCCACCAATAAAAATTGGCCGCCGTGAAATAGCCAAATGTGCTGAAAACGGCGTAAAATCCCAACTGAACAAAAATTAAAAGTTATTTCTTGTCGTGAGACGACAGTGACCTGAACTTAAGATTTGCCCTTCGGGGAGTTTACTGTTTCAGATATAGACTCTGATAGTGAAAACACACCACCTAAAAACACCAGGAAAGACATTAAAAATATATGTACAAGTGCCCCGAGTGTGACTCTTCTTATTCTTCCGTGTCCTGATGCTTTTCAATCGAGAGAATAAAAATACACCCCCAAAAAAATCGTTTGTTTACTGGTCTTTAGAATATGGAACAGTGGCGTAGCTTCCATTAAGGCAATTTGCCTCAGTAGTTTTATTTGCAAAATTTCATTCCCAAGCAACAAAAAGTGGGGGGGCATCTTGTTTAACCCCTGTCCGTCCGTCCTTCCGTAATACAGTTACATCACAGAGTTGAGCGCAGGGGGCATCACTTTGTCTAGATTTTAATAACACCGTATAATTTTTGAAATTTGAATAAAAAATGTGATTAGATTACATGTATACTTTAGTTTAATAAGATATTAGAAACGAAACCTCCGGGTGTCAAACTTAAACATAGTATCTTTTATATATCATCATTCATTGTATTCCATCGCTGCTTTGGTCACTATTCATTATAAAGCATCAAATCGGTGCTATAGTGGCTTGAAACTTTCATTAAGGGTAAAAATTGATTTCTACGTATTGAAGATCTCACTGCAGGGATCACCACAGAAAATATTTGAAGAGCGGTGCTAACATCAATTTTTATAAAATTATAAGATCTTGGTTAAATTTGTTGAACATGTGAGAATCTGTTGAAAATACTTGTGTGATAATTAAGTTTTAACACTATTTATTATGTCGGTTTAGTTTTTTCTATTTTTGTGTTTTAGTTCTTGGCGGTTTATTGAATCTAGTGCTTATTGAATTGATTTTTATCGTTTGTCTTATATTATTTTGACCACTGACCCATAATGTAGGGGGAGGGTTGAGTACTCGCAAATAAAAATGTAACGAATAATGAGATTCAACAGTTTTTAATTGAAAAAGTGCATGGTATTTGAAGATTAAGTATATGTAGAATGCAATGGAAAATTGTAAAACACTGTCAGGCTTTGTAGTTGGCCCATCAATCAAATGTAGATCAGGAATCTCCCAGAATCTGTTGTCTGAAAAAAAAAGAGCACGGTTAGGTTATTTTATGAATTTTCAGGAAGGACAGACCTGAATGCTTCTGTCATTATCAAGACAGACAGTAACCCTAAAGTTAAAATATTCAAATATTTTTGGCTCAATATCTAAAAGTATTTTGCTCACAAATTATTATAAAAATCCAGCTAAATTTAAACAACTTCTAGCCCTACTAATTAATGTTTAGAATAACAAAAACTTTATAAAATTAGTTTAATACGATCACAATATAAATTAGTTTTGAAAAAAATGGTTTTAATGAACTGGAGTAAGTGATGAAGACGGCCATAAAAAAAACATTGGGCTATGAGGGTCATTTTTGGGGGAAAATCCAGTGAAATTTAAACAACTTCTAGCCCTCCTTACTGATGTTTAAAATAGCAAAAACTTTATAAAATTAGTTTAATACGATCACAATATAAATTAGTTTTGAAAAAAAATGGTTTTAATGAACTGGAATAAGTGATGAAGACGGCCATAAAAAAACATTGGGCTATGAGGGTCATTTTAGGGGGGAAAATCCAGTGAAATATAAACAACTTCTAGCCCTCCTTACTGATGTTTAAAATAGCAAAAACTTTATAAAATTAGTTTAATACGATCACAATATCAATTAGTTTTGAGAAAAAAATGGTTTTAATGAACTGGAATAAGTGATGAAGACGACCATAAAAAAACATTGGGCTATGGGGGTCATTTCTGGGAAAAAATCCAGCGAAATTTAAACAACTTCTAGCCCTCCTTACTGATGTTTAAAATAGCAAAAACTTTATAAAATTAGTTTAATACGATCACAATATAAATTAGTTTTGAGAAAAAAATGGTTTTAATGATCTGGAATAAGTGATGAAGACGGCCATAAAAAAAACATTGGTCTATGAGGGTCATTTCTGGGAAAAAATCCAGCGAAATTTAAACAACTTCTAGCCCTCCTAATTGATGTTTAAAATAGCAAAAACTTTATAAAATTAGTTTAATACGATCACAATATAAATTAGTTTCGAGAAAAAAATGGTTTTAATGAACTGGAATAAGTGATGAAGACGGCCATTTAAAAAACATTGGGCTATGAGGGTCATTTCTGGGAAAAAATCCAGCGAAATTTAAACAACTTCTAGCCCTCCTAATTGATGTTTAAAATAGCAAAAACTTTATAAAATTAGTTTAATACAATCACAATATAAATTAGTTTTGAAAAAAATGGTTTTAATGAACTGGAATAAGTGATGAAGACAGCCATAAAAAAAACATTAGAGCATCGACGATACAAATTGGACAAAACTTTCAAATGCAGTCAACACCACTCTTTAGACAGCTTTGTAACTAATTACGTCAATGTAAATGTTTCAAACCGGATTAATATACAAAATATAAATAAAACACAACATTATGGCATTAATAACTTACCCTGTTAACTCTTTCTCAGGATCAAAATCACGAAATTTGTAATTGAATTTTTTCACACCCGCTTATAAAATGGCGTATACCGGAAACGAAGGGGTGATCCCGGAGACGGATACGAATTATTTCCGCCGAGTCACAGAAAGATCTGTCAATTTACAGAGACTTTACATATAGATTCATGTCCCCTTCATATACAGTTCCTGATTGCATACAATCATTTACATTTAAAAGTACATGATTTTTTAAGAATAAAAAAATCCATTTGTTATAAGTCAAACAAATACAGAAGGAATGGGCCCTACTCCTTTCACAAGTAAAAGGGCATTATTAGAAGCGCTTTGTCGGGTTTCACAGTCTTTCTTCGATTTGTTTCCGGCTATCATCGTTATCATGATGCCAATTCAAATAATAGTTTAATTAGGTGAGCGATACAGGACTCCTGTCCTAAGTTATGAAACGAAATCGAAACCGGAGAGTTTCTATAGAATTAATATCTATTTATTGTGATGGTTTTATCAAAATATGTACCTTCCAAATTTGCATTTAATTTTAGATATTCATTGCATTTTGAAATGATATAATAATTAATTATATATACAAATTATAATTTATTAAAGAATTGATTCTATTATAATACTAAATACAATTAAATCAAATATTAAAAAAAATATTTCATGTAAGGGGAGGTAAGCAAAATTTATAAGAAAAAAATGTAAATTGACTGAAAGCCGACTTTAATAGATTCGATTACTTGTGGTAGCAATGTAAGCGCCAGATGGAGCTGTTTTGGGGGAAGTTATTGGAAAACTGGATTCCGCTTCTTTACAACCTTTTCCAGCCTATTTTGGGACCAGTATACTGTAAATAAACTCTGGTTTCCGGCCAGTGGCGCCCCTAGTGTTTACTGACATTGCTACTTGTGAGATTACATTCGGTCATACGGGTGTGAAATCAAATATATAGAGGGACAATGTACTAATATCTTAAAATTATCAAATATTGATCAATTAATACGGCTAATAATAAATGAAAATGACAATATTGTCAACACATTTGCTGAATTGCATTTTGTTAATTCAAATCAAGAAATGGTTACACTGGAGCTTCACCACACTGGTCATGTCATTCGTGTTTTACATTGTATATTAACTGATTTAATTTGTGTCACATATATGCAAATCAGAACTTTTTTGCCTGAACTATTAAGTTCAGGCTTTAGAGTATTGGTGATATTAAATCGGAAGCCCTGTAAGCTTTAGGAATTGTGGGTAAGTAAGGCTCTGATGGGGGAGAGGCAATTCAATGGTATTGATAGTACTACGTAGCATATTATTATGAATTAATCACTATTTCCAGCGTTTTTGAAATGCAGACATATGAACATGATTGTTTATAAAATGAGTAGAATTACACGTTTTCTTCAACAGAAAGTTATCATTATTTCAATAATATAATCCTTATCGGAGCCCCAGTGCATTTGCTAATGTTATCACAGACGCAATTAGGTCAATATTACTGGGATAATAGTTATTTTCTCAGGTTTATCTTTCAGTATTTAATTATGACATTTTGACTGATTTAATGGTATGAATTTCATTGAGATATTTTCAAAGTGTTAATAATGCAGACACGATGTCATTATTCATTCAGACGGAGATAAATATAAACTATAAATTTAGTTATTATTTTCTCAGATTCAGACAATATTAACAAGATATTGCCAGTGCAAACTTTAGAATTTAATATGCGGTTTTCTGGAAGCAGTACGATCTCTGTTATTTATAATAATATCACGCTATTTAATATTGTTATCATATTTCTATCAAGTAGCGCTTATTGTTTTGTTTATATGTATTATCTATATTCAATCAGCAACATATAATCACTGCATATAATATCAAGGATTTTAATGTATCTCATATGAACATCCTTGATAATATGTATACATTGCTCTGATTCATGCAAGAATACGCTAATTAAGAAGTGTAAATCATGATTATGATTTTTATTATCTTACGACAATTGAGTAGTCTTGGTTGTTTACATCATGGTTTACGAGATTGTAAATTAAAATCGGTGACTGGGTCAGCCTTACATCATACAGAAAAGCGATCGATATCTGCATCCTTGCAAACTGATGTGTTTAAAAGTGAGGTCATGATCACGAGGTATCATGGGGGTATTTTGTTGCACGTATTTTTAACAGATACAGATACAGATACAGATATAGTGGGCATCAAATTGAATTTTGCTCGGTATTGAAATATTGACCTAGTAAAAATTACTATTTTTTAAAGAAAAAAACAATTTTAGATAGAATAAAATATGACAGAGGGAACTATGTTTATTTGTAGTTACCGCGGAAGAATCAGTATTGCGTCCGCGTAGTAAATAGGCACGTGACTGTCAAAGAGGTGACATAATTGGGTGAAATATTTTATAAAATAAAGGATATTAAAATAGAAAATTTAATTGCACTTTCATTTTATGTTATGATGAGATTGGTAATTTATTTTCTTTTAAAATTACGATTTACGGTCTATAACAAAGTAATATAAAGAAAGTATCATTCGTAAATGATATTTTAAACTTTATCGCGTAGTTTTCTCTCACCCCAGTGTCACCCATAGCTGCCCGTTGGCCGGGAGAAATTCGCTGGAAGCTGGGAAGGCCTTGTCTATGGAACGCCATGACTGCCTTATGTTAATAATCAGCATTATATGCAGTGCTCACAGCATTATATGCAGTGCTCACAACATTATATGCAGTGTTCACAACATTATATGCAGTGCTCACAACATTATATGCAGTGCTCACAACATTATACGCAGAGCTCACAACATTATATGCAGTGATCACAACATTATATGCAGTGTTCACAGCATTATATGCAGCGGTCACAACTTTATATGCAGTGCTCACAACATTATATGCAGTGCTCATAACATTATATGCAGTGCTCACAACATTATACGCAGAGCTCACAGCATTATATGCACTGGTCACAACATTATATGCAGTGTTCACAGCATTATATGCAGCGGTCACAACTTTATATGCAGTGTTCACAACATTATATGCAGTGCTCACAACATTATATGCGGTGTTCCCAACATTATATGCAGTGCTCACACCATTATATGCAGTTGTCGGAACATTATATGTAGTGGTCACAACATTATATGCAGCGGTCACAACTTTATATGCAGTGTTCAAAACATTATATGCAGTGTTCACAACATTATATGAAGTGTTCACAACATTATATGCAGTGCTCACAACATTATAGGCAGTGCTCACAACATTATACGTTTTTTGTCGATGAAGGTGATGATCAGTGATGGTGATGATGATGATTGATGTTAGTGATGGTGGTGGTTCAGATTCGGTAAACATCGGAAATTTTATCGGACATTGCCGAATCCTGTCAAAAATATAAGACAAAAATTGATAATGCACCACCAAAATTTCAAATGGAACAGTTACTGAAGTCCTGTAATTTAGGCAATTTATCGGAAACGTTTACAAGAGAAAAAATTACACCGGATATTATCTGCAAATTGGACAGACATGATTTTTATAATTTAGGGGTAGTTCATTCAGATGAAATGATGAAACTAAGAATTGCGTGCATTAGTTATGGCACTGTTCGTCCAGAGAAATACACAAGGAATAAAGTGAGTAAAAAAAACAAACAATCAATAATAATGATATATGTAACCATAGATTACATCAAACATCAAATATCAGGAGAATTTTAAAAATGAACAATTTTACACAGTACAATAGCGGTAAAACATAAATTAATAAGCATGTGTAGCAGCAGAGGAAAATAAACAATCAATCCGAAAACAAATCCCTTAGAATATCACAGACATCAAATAGACTAGTCGTCCCCTTTAATTATCATCTCTTCGACAATCGGAGTTTTGAAATGAATGTAGCATTTCCTCCGTCCGTTCGTTCATCCGTCCATCCGTCACGGTCAAGTTTTGCGTCAAGGTCTATATATAAATTAACTGCGAATTGAATTAAAGATGAAAGATGTTCTGTTACTGTTCATGTGCACATCTTGGATAGTAACAATGGTCCAATAAAAGTGGGTCATCTCGACCTACATTTTATGCAGAATTGCCTCAGTCCGTTAAGCTTTGCATAAGATACGGAATCTATAAGCAAGTACAGCAGTACATGTCATATATATAGAGGAATGCTACTTTGAGGGGAATGATGGGATATTTTCTTTCTTTGTGGTCGTTGAATTTTGTTTTCCATGACTTTTTTCCATGAATTTGTTGTCTGTGATTCGTTAAGTTTTTTTTTCATGGATTTGTTATCCGTGATTAGTGCATTTTTCGTGACTCGATTTTAATTCGATTTGGTATGAGTAGACTGATGACAAGTCTCATATTTAATAGATATAAAGAGATAGTAGGGTTACTTGAGCCAGGGGGCAGCACTATTGTCAGTTTATTTGATACACGTTCTCAGTGATGGTGTTAATTTTTCTTGTTTCGGGAACAGTGGCTTTTCCCCTGTTGATTCTATCTGTTGTGTGTGTCCTGCATGTAAACTGTGACCCGCAAATTGAACAGTTACAAAAGACCTTGAAACAAAGTAGGTCATTGGGACCGACTTTTTTACGCATTAACTATTCTGGTTAATTTTATGTTTATGATCCAGCTTAAAGCATGAAAAGTCACTGAGGATACTATGTTGTGACGGCCCACTTCAATGACAAGACATACACTTAGATTGTTTTGTAATGTGTAATGTCACCTCGAGAAGATTTCCCATTTCAAAAAATATACTTTGGCATTTCTGTTGTATTGGAAGATAAGATATATATTTTTATTACCAATTAAGGGCCCAAATAGAATTTGCATACACAATTACGATGCAATTAGACTGTAAAACAAACCCTTGGTGTATAGTAATTTTTATATGAGAAATTAATACATCCAACTCATATATATTTGACTTGAATAAATTTTGGAGGATAGGCGTCCTCCTTCTGTAACTACCGCAGGTACCGTGTTCACATGGAGTGCAGGAAGTCATGGGTTAGAACCCTGCTGGGTCAAACTGAAGACCTAAAAAAGGTATTTCTGGATTCTCCCCTAAGCATGCACACGGCATTAAGACTGAATGTCCGCTCAGAGTCAGTTTAATGTGTCTGGGTAAGGTGACATGTCTGACTGCGGTCTAGTACAAAACAGGGTTAATATTCATTTACCATTAAGGGCATACGATACAGTTTTTTCCCTGATTAAATCAAATATGTAATAAAAAATATGTGCTACTTTTTTTTAGTAAAATGAGGTCCAAATTTTATATATTTACTCATAATTTGGATTTGTGGACGTATTTTTCTTTTCGACAGAAATACATAACTTTTTCGTTTTAAAAGATAAACACAAGCTGTTTGTTGTTAAATTATTTGTAAATTCTGTTTTATATTATAAATGTCATTTAAATGTGTACGTGCAATTTCTTTTCAAATAACTCATCAAATGTTCACGAAAGTAGTAAAAAAAACCGTCAATTTTGCTGCATATTTATCAAATTTTTAAAAAAATACACTATTTACATTTTCATGAAAATTGGCACACATAATCTTCTTCCGTAATCAAACCAAATGGCCTTAAAACAGAGGGGTCAATGAACTCGTTTTGAAGTTAGATAAGTTTGAATGATAAAAATCAGTGGAAAACTGAATCTTTTCCCGATAAGTCATAGTTTGACGTCGCGAAAATAACAATTTACGTTAGCAACGTAATTACCTAACCTGTAACAGTATCGTATGCCCTTAAACTGTTAAGTTCTTGTCCTCAATATGCATATTAATTTGCCGCTGGACATTAGGCCTCCGTTAATTATCATCGGCTTCCGAAATTATCAGTCTGAAAAGTCTATGGAATTGAATGAATTTTAAGATGAACAAGTAATAATTGTAACAGTGTTACTAAGTCTCCCAAAGGAAGTTCCCCATCAGACCCCCAATGGTACCCAATGCTTCGTCTTGTCATAAGGAGTAATAATATATATGGTTATAGGGTGGGGATCTCAATGGTTTTCAAAATATTAAGTCTTTTGTCATTTGAGGGGGTGGGGCATGACCCCCCTCAGACCCCCCTATGGTGCCGAAGTCTTCGTCTAATCATCAGGAGTAATAATATATATGGTTATAGGGTAGGAATGTAAACTATTTTTGACCTATTAAACAAATATCGATTTTTGAGGTATTTGAAGGGGCGTGGCACTGCCCCTGGGGCCCCTCAGTCCCCCCTTAATGACCAAATCCTTCGTCTTATCATAAGTAGTAATAATATATATTGTTATAGGGCAGGAATGTAAACTATTTTTGACCTATTAAAAAAATATCAATTTTTGAGGTATTTGAAGGGGCGTGGCACTGCCCCTTGGGCCCCCCTACACTTGAAAAATGGTTAGGACCGACATCTCATGGGGTACTATCATTGTGCAAAATATGATTGAAATCGGTCAAGTATAAAGTGCAAAAGTGCCCCGGACAAAGTTGGCGGCGCGAGAAAGAAGAAGAATAATAACTAGAATTGCAATTGCGAGCAATAGCAGATGTCATCCCTGGCAGCCATCTTGAAAATGGCGGCCATTTTGAAAAAAAAAGTATTGATTGCACACCTTCACATAGTGATCTTACTTTCTGCCAAGTTTCATTCAATTCTATCCATGTTAAGTTTTTCGCCATTTTAACATCATTTTTCAAAATGGCCGCCAAACGTCTCCAACCGATTGCAATTTTTTTCCATCAGTTTGTTCTGCTAATTGTACTTTACAAACCTACGAAGTTTAATGAAATTCTATCATACAGGTTTTGAGATATAAACATTTTAAATTTTCGGATTGTACCGATCTTTGAATGGCGGCCATCTGCAAAATGGAGGCCCTTTCGGAAAAAAAAGTATTGATTGCACACCTTCACATAGTGATCTTACTTTCTGCCAAGTTTCATTCATTTCTATCCATGTTATGTTTTTCGCCATTTTAACATCATTTTTCAAAATGACCGCCAAACGTCTCCAACCGATCGCGATTTTTTTTTATCAGTTTGTTCTTCTAATTGTACTTTACAAACCTACGAAGTTTAATGAAATTCTATGGTACAGTTTTTGAGATATAAACGTTTTAAATTTTCGGAGGGTACCGATCTTTGAATGGCGGCCATCTTGAAAATGGCGGCCATTTCGAAAAAAAAAGTATCGATTGCACACCTTCACATAGTGATCTTACTTTCTGCCAAGTTTCATTCAATTCTATCCAGGCATCTCCGAGAACTAAGCCGGACAAAAATCATTGGAAGAAAGAAAGAAAGAATAATAACAGAGAAACGGAACAATAACAATATGTCGCCGACTTTCGTCGGGGCGACATAACTAGAATTGCAATTGCGAGCAGTAGCAGATGTCGCCCCTGGCAGCCATCTTGAAAATGGCGGCCATTTCGAAAAAAAAGTATTGATTGCACACCTTCACATAGTGATCTTACTTTCTGCCAAGTTTCATTTAATTCTATACATGTAAAGTTTTTCGCCATTTTAACATCATTTTTCAAAATGGCCGCCAAACGTCTCCAACCGATCGCGATTTTTTTTCATCAGTTTGTTCTTCTAATTGTACTTTACAAACCTACGAAGTTTAATGAAATTCTATCATACAGGTTTTGAGATATAAACGTTTCAAATTTTCGGAGGGTACACATCTTTCAATGGCGGCCATTTCGAAAAAAAAAAGTATTGATTGCACACCTTCACATAGTGATCTTACTTTCTGCCAAGTTTCATTCAATTCTATCTATGTTAAGTTTTTCGCCATTTTAACATCATTTTTCAAAATGGCCGCCAAACGTCTCCAACCGTTCGCGATTTTTTTTCATCAGTTTGTTCTTCTAATTGTACTTTACAAACCTACGAAGTTTAATGAAATTCTATCATACAGTTTTTGGGATATAAACGTTTTAAATTTTCGGAGGGTACCAATATTTGAATGGCGGCCATTTTGAAAAAAAAAGTATTGATTGCACACCTTCACATAGTGATCTTACTTTCTGCCAAGTTTCATTCAATTCTATCCAGGCATCTCCGAGAACTAAGCCGGACAAAAATCATTGGAAGAAAGAAAGAAAGAATAATAACAGAGAAACGGAACAATAACAATATGTCGCCGACTTTCGTCGGGGCGACATAACTAGAATTGCAATTGCGAGCAATAGCAGATGTCGCCCCTGGCAGCCATCTTGAAAATGGCGGCCATTTCGAAAAAAAAGTATTGATTGCACACCTTCACATAGTCTCTTACTTTCTGCCAAGTTTCATTTAATTCTATCCAGGCATCTCCGAGAACTAAGCCGGACATAAAACATTGGAAGAAAGAATGAAAGAAAGAAAGAATAATAACAAAGAAACGGAAGAATAACAATATGTCGCCGACTTCCGTCGGGGCGACATAATAATAATAATAATTAAAAAGTCATTTGTTCAGAGAACAAATGTGAGGTCTTTCCCCGTCTCTAGTTAGTGTTATGGTGTCCTATACAAATACTTAAGACAACTGAGTCATTTTGTTTACGATAAAATGTTGCCAATAGTTATCATATAGGTTCCAGAATAAAGATCAAGGGGCCTAGTGTCAGAAAAAGTATGGTTGTTAAGGACTTTGTCGGTTGCTATGGACAGAAGGTCACTTCCGGTTATAAAACTTAATTCTAAACTCAGAAGGTAGTGTTGGTTAAGAATACATATGGTTGCTATGGACTTTTCATAAACGTTACCTTGTTGCTAGGGAATGACCTTGACCCATGATCTTTGACCTTTGACTCAAATTGTAGGTCTTTGCATACTGATTCATTTAAGTATACATGTTTACTATACTATCTAATACGGTTTTCAAGTTATTGGCAAAAAACATGTTTTGCGAAACTTGTTTTGACCGCCATTTTGAAACTGTTCAACCGAATCATACACATCTTGGACTCAAATTGTAGGTTTTTACAAAAGGAACATTTTAAGTATACATGTTTATTATAGTATCTGTTACGGTTTAAAAGTTATAAGCAAAAAACCAGTTTTAACATACGAATCAAGTGCAATAACTCAAAAACGACAAGTTTTACGGTTTCGGTCCTGAAGACTTTTTTGTAGATTTCGACGTGACGAACAATTTTCCCATGTATTGTCTGCTTCAATTTTGTACGGTTTACGTGTTTTTCTACAAAAACTGTTTACAGTGTCGGCCATTTTGAAAATGGCCGCCATTAGCCAATCAAGTTTGATTTTAAATTGAAGGGAATAAGTTGACGGTCACCAATAACCCATATGTTTACTATGTTATCTCGAACCATTTTCAAGTTATAGGCCAAAAACCATTTAGCCGAAACGCGTTAAGGGCTATAACTCGAAAACCGTTTGTCGTACAGGGTTTGACCCTTATATGAAATAAAGGTCTAAATTAGACAAGTATTTTCCCCATTACATGTCTGCTTAAATTTTGTATGGTTTTTGAGTTAACCTGATAACAAGGTGTACCATGACCTCTGACCTTGAGATTTGACCTTTGACCTTGACATTTTTGAATGCAACATATGTCATCCAGGATGATTGGTGAAGGTCCCAAGTCTCTAGGGCTTACCGTTTTGAAGAAAAAAAATTTGACGCGTCGCGACACTTTTCGGGTCAAAAACGCGTAACTAGGAAGTTGATCGAAAAAAAATTTTTTGCATGATGACATGTTGCCAGGAGTCCAGCAACATTTTCCACACTTCAGGTTTTTGATACCGGTTATGGTTTAGGAGGAGATCTGTGCACAAGGTTTTCCGGTCTGGGGCAGATAACTCCGTTACTAAAAATAGATCGGTTTCACAGGGTCGGTCAAGGCGAGTACCGGTATGACCAAATAATGGTACCAAGTATCGAAAAGATATGTCAAGACACTTTTCGTCAATTGATGGCAGAAAAGAAGAACAATAATAATTAAAAAGTCATTTGTTCAGAGAACAAATGTGAGGTCTTTCCCCGTCTCTAGTTAGTGTTATGGTGTCCTATACAAATACTTAAGACAATTGAGTCATTTTGTTTACGATAAAATGTTGCCAATAGTTATCATATAGGTTCCAGAATAAAGATCAAGGGGCCTAGTGTCAGAAAAAGTATGGTTGTTAAGGACTTTGTCGGTTGCTATGGACAGAAGGTCACTTCCGGTTATAAAACTTAATTCTAAACTCAGAAGGTAGTGTTGGTTAAGAATACATATGGTTGCTATGGACTTTTCATAAACGTTACCTTGTTGCTAGGGAATGACCTTGACCCATGACCTTTGACCTTTGACTCAAATTGTAGGTCTTTGCATACTGATTCATTTAAGTATACATGTTTACTATACTATCTAATACGGTTTTCAAGTTATTGGCAAAAAACATGTTTTGCGAAACTTGTTTTGACCGCCATTTTGAAACTGTTCAACCGAATCATACACTTCTTGGACTCAAATTGTAGGTTTTTACAAAAGGAACATTTTAAGTATACATGTTTATTATAGTATCTGTTACGGTTTAAAAGTTATAAGCAAAAAACCAGTTTTAACATACGAATCAAGTGCAATAACTCAAAAACGACAAGTTTTACGGTTTCGGTCCTGAAGACTTTTTTGTAGATTTCGACGTGACGAACAATTTTCCCATGTATTGTCTGCTTCAATTTTGTACGGTTTACGTGTTTTTCTACAAAAACTGTTTACAGTGTCGGCCATTTTGAAAATGGCCGCCATTAGCCAATCAAGTTTGATTTTAAATTGAAGGGAATAAGTTGACGGTCACCAATAACCCATATGTTTACTATGTTATCTCGAACCATTTTCAAGTTATAGGCCAAAAACCATTTAGCCGAAACGCGTTAAGGGCTATAACTCGAAAACCGTTTGTCGTACAGGGTTCGACCCTTTATATGAAATAAAGGCCTAAATTAGACAAGTATTTTCCCCATTACATGTCTGCTTAAATTTTGTATGGTTTTTGAGTTAACCTGATAACAAGGTGTACCATGACCTCTGACCTTGAGATTTGACCTTTGACCTTGACATTTTTGAATGCAACATATGTCATCCAGGATGATTGGTGAAGGTCCCAAGTCTCTAGGACTTACCGTTTTGAAGAAAAAAATTTGACGAGTCGCGACATTTTTCGAGTCAAAAACGCGTAACCAGGAAGTTGATCGAAATTTTTTTTTTGCGTGATGACATGTTGCCAGGAGTCCAGCGACATTTTCCACACTTCAGATTTTTGATACCGGTTATGGTTTAGGAGGAGATCTGCACACAAGGTTTTCCGGTCTGGGGCAGATAACTCCGTTACTAAAAATAGATCGGTTTCACAGGGTCGGTCAAGGCGAGTACCGGTATGACCAAATAATGGTACCAAGTATCGAAAAGATATGTCAAGACACTTTTCGTCAATTGATGGCAGAAAAGAAGAACAATAATAATAATCAGAAGAAATACAGTAAGGTCTTTCCACTGTAGTGGGAAAGACCTTAATTAAAAAGACAATTGTTCAGAGAACAATTGCAAGGTCTTTCCCGTGTCAAATTGACCTTTCAATCCTCAGTTGCTAAGGATATTAGTCAAAATATAGGACTCTGTCACCATGACCTTGACCATTGACCTTTGATTTGACCTCTACAGCTCTGAAAGAGGTTCCTGAACATAGATATATATGGTTGCTAGGTACTTTTACATCAGTTGCTAATGACTTTTTCTATGACCTTGACCATGACCTTCCATTTTGATCTCTACAGCTCTAAAATAGGGTCCTGAACATAAATATATATGGTTGCTAGGTACTTTTCTATCGGTTGCTAAGGACTTTTTCATTGACCTTGACCCTTGACCTTCCATTTTCACCTCTACAGCTCTAAATCAGGATTCTGAACATAAATATATATGGTTGCTAGGTACTTTTCAATCGGTTGCTAAGGGCTTTTTCGATGACCTTGACTTTCCATTTTGATCTCTACAGCTCTAAAATAGAGTCCTGAACAGAAATATATATGGTTGCTAGGTACTTTTCCATCGGTTGCTAAGGACTTTTTCAATGACCTTGATTTTGACCTTCCATTTTGACCTCTATGGCTCTATAATATGATCCTGAGCATAATATATATGGTTGCTAGGTACTTTTCCATCGGTTGCTAAGGACTTTTTCAATGACCTTGATCCTTGACCTTCAATTTTGACCTCTATGGCTCT
Source organism: Mytilisepta virgata (assembly GCA_028015205.1). Lineage (NCBI taxonomy): Eukaryota > Metazoa > Mollusca > Bivalvia > Mytilida > Mytilidae > Mytilisepta > Mytilisepta virgata. Next base: position 3,522,444 of record CM051513.1, read on the forward strand.
ATAATATGATCCTCAGCATAAATATATATGGTTGCTAGGTACTTTTCCGTCGGTTACTAAGGACTTTTTCGATGACCTTGACCCTTGACCTTCCATTTTGACCTCTATGGCTCTATAATATGATCCTGAACATAAATATATATGGTTGCTAGGTACTTTTCCATCGGTTGCTAAGGGCTTTTTGGATGACCTTGATATCTGACTTTTGACCTTGGTACTAAAATGTAGATCTTTTGTAACTGATCTTTTTTTGTATTAACATTTTTTTCATATCTATAATGGTTTTCGAGATATAGTATAAAATAAACATACGTCAGGGGCAGTAACTCTTTAAGGAGTCATCGTAGAACTTACAGTTTCGGTCCTGAAGACTTTTTTGTAGATTTCGACGTGACGAACAATTTTCCCATGTATTGTCTGCTTCAATTTTGTACGGTTTACGTGCTTTTCCACAAAAACTGTTTACAGTGTCGGCCATTTTGAAAATGGCCGCCATTAGCCAATCGAGTTTGATTTTAAATTGAAGGGAATAAGTTGACGGTCACCAATAACCCATATGTTTACTATCTTATCTCGAACCATTTTCAAGTTATAGGCCAAAAACCATTTAGCCGAAACGCGTTAAGGGCTATAACTCGAAAACCGTTTGTCGTACAGGGTTCGACCATTTATATCAAATAAAGGTCTAAATGAGACAAGTATTTTCCCCATTACATGTCTGCTTAAATTTTGTATGGTTTTTGAGTTAACCTGATAACAAGGTGTACCATGACCTCTGACCTTGAGATTTGACCTTTGACCTTGACATTTTTGAATGCAACATATGTCATCCAGGATGATTGGTGAAGGTCCCAAGTCTCTAGGACTAACCGTTTTGAAGAAAAAAAATTTGACGAGTCGCGACACTTTTCGAGTCAAAAACGCGTAGCTAGGAAGTTGATCGAAATGTTTTTTTTTGCGTGACGAATCATGACCAGGAGTCTAGCAACATTTCCCCCGCTTCAGATTTTTGATAACGGTTACGGTTTCTGAGTTTATCTGCACACAAGGTTTTTGAATGTCGGGCAGATAACTCCGTTACTAAAAATAGATCGGTTTCGCAGGGTCAGTCAAAGCGAGTCAGAGTATGACCGGATAATGGTACCAAGTATCGTAAAGATATGTCGCGACACTTTTGTTATAGTGACCGCGGAAAAGAAGAAGAATAATAATTAAAAAGACAATTGTTCAGAGAACAATTGCAAGGTCTTTCCCGTGTCAAATTGACCTTTTAATCCTCAGTTGCTAAGGATATTAGTCAAAATATAGGACTCTGTCACCATGACGTTGACCATTGACCTTTGATTTGACCTCTACAGCTCTGAAAGAGGTTCCTGAACATAGATATATATGGTTGCTAGGTACTTTTACATCGGTTGCTAATGACTTTTTCTATGACCTTGACCATGACCTTCCATTTTTATCTCTACAGCTCTAAAATAGGGTCCTGAACATAAATATATATGGTTGCTAGGTACTTTTCTATCGGTTGCTAAGGACTTTTTCATTGACCTTGACCCTTGACCTTCCATTTTCACCTCTACAGCTCTAAATCAGGATTCTGAACATAAATATATATGGTTGCTAGGTACTTTTCAAGCTAAGGGCTTTTTCGATGACCTTGACCTTCCATTTTGATCTCTACAGCTCTAAAATAGAGTCCTGAACAGAAATATATATGGTTGCTAGGTACTTTTCCATCGGTTGCTAAGGACTTTTTCAATGACCTTGATTTTGACCTTCCATTTTGACCTCTATGGCTCTATAATATGATCCTGAGCATAAATATATATGGTTGCTAGGTACTTTTCCATCGGTTGCTCAGGACTTTTTCAATGACCTTGATCCTTGACCTTCAATTTTGACCTCTATGGCTCTATAATATGATCCTGAACATAAATATATATGGTTGCTAGGTACTTTCCCGTCGGTTACTAAGGACTTTTTCGATGACCTTGACCCTTGACCTTCCATTATGACCTCTATGGCTTTATAATATGATCCTGAACATAAATATATATGGTTGCTAGGTACTTTTCCATCGGTTGCTAAGGGCTTTTTGGATGACCTTGATATCTGACTTTTGACCTTGGTACTAAAATGTAGATCTTTTGTAACTGATCTTTTTTTGTATTAACATTTTCTTCGTATCTATAATGGTTTTCGAGATATAGTATAAAACAAACATACGTCAGGGGCAGTAACTCTTTAAGGAGTCATCGTAGAACTTACGGTTTCGGTCCTGAAGACTTTTTTGTAGATTTCGACGTGACGAACAATTTTCCCATGTATTGGCTGCTTCAATTTTGTACGGTTTACGTGCTTTTCCACAAAAACTGTTTACAGTGTCGGCCATTTTGAAAATGGCCGCCATTAGCCAATCGAGTTTGATTTTAAATTGAAGGGAATAAGTTGACGGTCACCAATAACCCATATGTTTACTATGTTATCTCGAACCATTTTCAAGTTATAGGCCAAAAACCATTTAGCCGAAACGCGTTAAGGGCTATAACTCGAAAACCGTTTGTCGTACAGGGTTCGACCCTTTATATCAAATAAAGGTCTAAATGAGACAAGTATTTTCCCCATTACATGTCTGCTTAAATTTTGTATGGTTTTTGAGTTAACCTGACAACAAGGTGTACCATGACCTCTGACCTTGAGATTTGACCTTTGACCTTGACATTTTTGAATGCAACATATGTCATCCAGGATGATTGGTGAAGGTCCCAAGTCTCTAGGACTAACCGTTTTGAAGAAAAAAAATTTGACGAGTCGCGACACTTTTCGAGTCAAAAACGCGTAACTAGGAAGTTGATCAAAATGTTTTTTTTTGCATGACGAATCATGACCAGGAGGCTAGCAACATTTCCCCGCTTCAGATTTTTGATAACGGTTACGGTTTCTGAGTTTATCTGCAAACAAGGTTTTTGAATGTCGGGCAGATAACTCCGTTACTAAAAATAGATCGGTTTCGCAGGGTCAGTCAAAGCGAGTCAGAGTATGACCGAATAATGGTACCAAGTATCGTAAAGATATGTCGCGACACTTTTGTTATAGTGACCGCGGAAAAGAAGAAGAATAATAATTAAAAAGACAATTGTTCAGAGAACAATTGCAAGGTCTTTCCCGTGTCAAATTGACCTTTTAATCCTCAGTTGCTAAGGATACTAGTCAAAATATAGGACGCCGTCGACATGACCTTGACCATTGACCTTTGATTTAACCTCTACAGCTCTGAAAGAGATTCCTGAACATAGATATATATGGTTGCTAGGTACTTTTACATCGGTTGCTAAGGACTTTTTGAATGACCTTGACCCTTGACCTTCCATTTTTACCTCTACAGCTCTAAAATAGGATTCTGAACATAAATATATATGGTTGCTAGGTACTTTTCCATTGGTTGCTAAGGACTTTTTAAATGACCTTGACCCTTGACATTCCATTTCACCTTTACAGCTCTATAATAGGGTCCTGGGGATAATATATATGGTTGCTAGGTACTTTTCAATCAGTTGCTAAGGGTTTTTTCGATGACCTTGACCTTTGACCTTCATTTTGATCGCTACAGCTCTAAAATAGAGTCCTGAACATAAATATATATGGTTGCTAGGTACTTTTCCATCGGCTGCTAAGGACTTTTTCAATGACCTTGATTTTGACCTTCCATTTTGACCTCTATGGCTGTATAATATGATCCTGAGCATAAATATATATGGTTGCTAGGTACTTTTCCATCGGTTGCTAAGGACTTTTTCAATGACCTTGATCCTTGACCTTCAATTTTGACCTCTATGGCTCTATAATATGATCCTCAGCATAAATATATATGGTTGCTAGGTACTTTTCCGTCGGTTACTAAGGACTTTTTCGATGACCTTGACCCTTGACCTTCCATTTTGACCTCTATGGCTCTATAATATGATCCTGAACATAAATATATATGGTTGCTAGGTACTTTTCCATCGGTTGCTAAGGGCTTTTTGGATGACCTTGATATCTAACTTTTGACCTTGGTACTAAAATGTAGATCTTTTGTAACTGATCTTTTTTTGTATTAACATTTTCTTCATATCTATAATGGTTTTCGAGATATAGTATAAAACAAACATACGTCAGGGGCAGTAACTCTTTAAGGAGTCATCGTAGAACTTACGGTTTCGGTCCTGAAGACTTTTTTGTAGATTTCGACGTGACGAACAATTTTCCCATGTATTGTCTGCTTCAATTTTGTACGGTTTACGTGCTTTTCTACAAAAACTGTTTACAGTGTCGGCCATTTTGAAAATGGCCGCCATTAGCCAATCGAGTTTGATTTTAAATTGAAGGGAATAAGTTGACGGTCACCAATAACCCATATGTTTACTATGTTATCTCAAACCATTTTCAAGTTATAGGCCAAAAACCATTTAGCCGAAACGCGTTAAGGGCTATAACTCGAAAACCGTTTGTCGTACAGGGTTCGACCCTTTATATCAAATAAAGGTCTAAATGAGACAAGTATTTTCCCCATTACATGTCTGCTTAAATTTTGTATGGTTTTTGAGTTAACCTGATAACAAGGTGTACCATGACCTCTGACCTTGAGATTTGACCTTTGACCTTGACATTTTTGAATGCAACATATGTCATCCAGGATGATTGGTGAAGGTCCCAAGTCTCTAGGACTTACCGTTTTGAAGAAAAAAATTTTGACGAGTCGCGACACTTTTCGAGTCAAAAACGCGTAACCAGGAAGTTGATCGAAATTTTTTTTTTTGCGTGACGAATCATGACCAGGAGTCTAGCAACATTTCCCCCGCTTCAGATTTTTGATAACGGTTACGGTTTCTGAGTTTATCTGCAAACAAGGTTTTTGAATGTCGGGCAGATAACTCCGTTACTTAAAATAGATCGGTTTCGCAGGGTCAGTCAAAGCGAGTCAGAGTATGACCGAATAACGGTACCAAGTATCGTAAAGATATGTCGCGACACTTTTGTTATAGTGACCGCGGAAAAGAAGAAGAATAATAATAATTAAAAAGACAATTGTTCAGAGAACAATTGCAAGGTCTTTCCCGTGTCAAATTGACCTTTTAATCCTCAGTTGCTAAGGATATTAGTCAAAATATAGGACTCTGTCACCATGACCTTGACCATTGACCTTTGATTTGACCTCTACAGCTCTGAAAGAGGTTCCTGAACATAGATATATATGGTTGCTAGGTACTTTTACATCGGTTGCTAATGACTTTTTCTATGACCTTGACCATGACCTTCCATTTTGATCTCTACAGCTCTAAAATAGGGTCCTGAACATAAATATATATGGTTGCTAGGTACTTTTCTATCGGTTGCTAAGGACTTTTTCATTGACCTTGACCCTTGACCTTCCATTTTCACCTCTACAGCTCTAAATCAGGATTCTGAACATAAATATATATGGTTGCTAGGTACTTTTCAATCGGTTGCTAAGGGCTTTTTCGATGACCTTGACCTTGCATTTTGATCTCTACAGCTCTAAAATAGAGTCCTGAACAGAAATATATATGGTTGCTAGGTACTTTTCCATCGGTTGCTAAGGACTTTTTCAATGACCTTGATTTTGACCTTCCATTTTGACCTCTATGGCTCTATAATATGATCCTGAGCATAAATATATATGGTTGCTAGGTACTTTTCCATCGGTTGCTAAGGACTTTTTCAATGACCTTGATCCTTGACCTTCAATTTTGACCTCTATGGCTCTATAATATGATCCTCAGCATAAATATATATGGTTGCTAGGTACTTTTCCGTCGGTTACTAAGGACTTTTTCGATGACCTTGACCCTTGACCTTCCATTTTGACCTCTATGGCTCTATAATATGATCCTGAACATAAATATATATGGTTGCTAGGTACTTTTCCATCGGTTGCTAAGGGCTTTTTGGATGACCTTGATATCTGACTTTTGACCTTGGTACTAAAATGTAGATCTTTTGTAACTGATCTTTTTTTGTATTAACATTTTCTTCATATCTATAATGGTTTTCGAGATATAGTATAAAACAAACATACGTCAGGGGCAGTAACTCTTTAAGGAGTCATCGTAGAACTTACGGTTTCGGTCCTGAAGACTTTTTTGTAGATTTCGACGTGACGAACAATTTTCCCATGTATTGTCTGCTTCAATTTTGTACGGTTTACGTGCTTTTCCACAAAAACTGTTTACAGTGTCGGCCATTTTGAAAATGGCCGCCATTAGCCAATCGAGTTTGATTTTAAATTGAAGGGAATAAGTTGACGGTCACCAATAACCCATATGTTTACTATGTTATCTCGAACCATTTTCAAGTTATAGGTCAAAAACCATTTAGCCGAAACGCGTTAAGGGCTATAACTCGAAAACCGTTTGTCGTACAGGGTTCGACCCTTTATATCAAATAAAGGTCTAAATGAGACAAGTATTTTCCCCATTACATGTCTGCTTAAATTTTGTATGGTTTTTGAGTTAACCTGATAACAAGGTGTACCATGACCTCTGACCTTGAGATTTGACCTTTGACCTTGACATTTTTGAATGCAACATATGTCATCCAGGATGATTGGTGAAGGTCCCAAGTCTCTAGGACTAACCGTTTTGAAGAAAAAAAATTTGACGAGTCGCGACACTTTTCGAGTCAAAAACGCGTAACTAGGAAGTGGATCGAAATGTTTTTTTTTGCGTGACGAATCATGACCAGGAGTCTAGCAACATTTCCCCCGCTTCAGATTTTTGATAACGGTTACGGTTTCTGAGTTTATCTGCACGCAAGCTTTTTGAATGTCGGGCAGATAACTCCGTTACTAAAAATAGATCGGGTTCGCAGGGTCAGTCAAAGCGAGTCAGAGTATGACCGAATAATGGTACCAAGTATCGTAAAGATATGTCGCGACACTTTTGTTATAGTGACCGCGGAAAAGAAGAAGAATAATAATAATAATAATAATAATAATCAGAAGAAATACAATAAGGTCTTTCCACTGTAGTGGGAAAGACCTTAATTAAAAAGTCATTTGTTCAGAGAACAAATGTGAGGTCTTTCCCCGTCTCTAGTTAGTGTTATGGTGTCCTATACAAATACTTAAGGCAATTGAGTCATTTTGTTTACGATAAAATGTTGCCAATAGTTATCATATAGGTTCCAGAATAAAGATCAAGGGACCTAGTGTCAGAAAAAGTATGGTTGTTAAGGACTTTGTCGGTTGCTATCGACAGAAGGTCACTTCCGGTTATAAAACTTAATTCTAAACTCAGAAGGTAGTGTTGGTTAAGAATACATATGGTTGCTATGGACTTTTCATAAACGTTACCTTGTTGCTAGGGAATGACCTTGACCCATGACCTTTGACCTTTGACTCAAATTGTAGGTCTTTGCATACTGATTCATTTAAGTGTACATGTTTACTATACTATCTAATACGGTTTTCAAGTTATAAGCAAAAAACCAGTTTTAACATACAAATCAAGTGCAATAACTCAAAAACGACAAGTTTTACGGTTTCGGTCCTGAAGACTTTTTTGTAGATTTCGACATGACGAACAATTTTCCCATGTATTGTCTGCTTCAATTTTGTACGGTTTACGTGTTTTTCTACAAAAACTGTTTACAGTGTCGGCCATTTTGAAAATGGCCGCCATTAGCCAATCAAGTTTGATTTTAAATTGAAGGGAATAAGTTGACGGTCACCAATAACCCATATGTTTACTATGTTATCTCGAACCATTTTCAAGTTATAGGCCAAAAACCATTTAGCCGAAACGCGTTAAGGGCTATAACTCGAAAACCGTTTGTCGTACAGGGTTCGACCATTTATATCAAATAAAGGTCTAAATGAGACAAGTATTTTCCTCATTACATGTCTGCTTAAATTTTGTATGGTTTTTGAGTTAACCTGATAACAAGGTGTACTATGACCTCTGACCTTGAGATTTGACCTTTGACCTTGACATTTTTGAATGCAACATATGTCATCCAGGATGATTGGTGAAGGTTCCAAGTCTCTAGGACTAACCGTTTTGAAGAAAAAAAATTTGACGAGTCGCGACACTTTTCGAGTCAAAAACGCGTAACTAGGAAGTTGATCGAAATGTTTTTTTTTGCGTGACGAATCATGACCAGGAGTCTAGCAACATTTCCCCTGCTTCAGATTTTTGATAACGGTTACGGTTTCTGAGTTTATCTGCACACAAGGGTTTTGAATGTCGGGCAGATAACTCCGTTACTAAAAATAGATCGGTTTCGCAGGGTCAGTCAAAGCGAGTCAGAGTATGACCGAATAATGGTACCAAGTATCGTAAAGATATGTCGCGACACTTTTGTTATAGTGACCGCGGAAAAGAAGAAGAATAATAATAATAATTAAAAAGACAATTGTTCAGAGAACAATTGCAAGGTCTTTCCCGTGTCAAATTGACCTTTTAATCCTCAGTTGCTAAGGATATTAGTCAAAATATAGGACTCTGTCACCATGACCTTGACCATTGACCTTTGATTTGACCTCTACAGCTCTGAAAGAGGTTCCTGAACATAGATATATATGGTTGCTAGGTACTTTTACATCGGTTGCTAATGACTTTTTCTATGACCTTGACCATGACCTTCCATTTTGATCTCTACAGCTCTAAAATAGGGTCCTGAACATAAATATATATGGTTGCTAGGTACTTTTCTATCGGTTGCTAAGGACTTTTTCATTGACCTTGACCCTTGACCTTCCATTTTCACCTCTACAGCTCTAAAACAGGATTCTGAACAGAAATATATATGGTTGCTAGGTACTTTTCCATCGGTTGCTAAGGACTTTTTCAATGACCTTGATTTTGACCTTCCATTTTGACCTCTATGGCTCTATAATATGATCCTCAGCATAAATATATATGGTTGCTAGGTACTTTTCCATCGGTTGCTAAGGACTTTTCCAATGACCTTGATCCTTGACCTTCAATTTTGACCTCTATGGCTCTATAATATGATCCTCAGCATAAATATATATGGTTGCTAGGTACTTTTCCGTCGGTTACTAAGGACTTTTTCGATGACCTTGACCCTTGACCTTCCATTTTGACCTCTATGGCTCTATAATATGATCCTGAACATAAATATATATGGTTGCTAGGTACTTTTCCATCGGTTGCTAAGGGCTTTTTGAATGACCTTGATATCTGACTTTTGACCTTGGTACTAAAATGTAGATCTTTTGTAACTGATCTTTTTTTGTATTAACATTTTCTTCATATCTATAATGGTTTTCGAGATATAGTATAAAACAAACATACGTCAGGGGCAGTAACTCTTTAAGGAGTCATCGTAGAACTTACGGTTTCGGTCCTGAAGACTTTTTTGTAGATTTCGACGTGACGAACAATTTTCCCATGTATTGTCTGCTTCAATTTTGTACGGTTTACGTGCTTTTCCACAAAAACTGTTTACAGTGTCGGCCATTTTGAAAATGGCCGCCATTAGCCAATCGAGTTTGATTTTAAATTGAAGGGAATAAGTTGACGGTCACCAATAACCCATATGTTTACTATGTTATCTCGAACCATTTTCAAGTTATAGGCCAAAAACCATTTAGCCGAAACGCGTTAAGGGCTATAACTCGAAAACCGTTTGTCGTACAGGGTTCGACCCTTTATATCAAATAAAGGTCTAAATGAGACAAGTATTTTCCCTATTACATGTCTGCTTAAATTTTGTATGGTTTTTGAGTTAACCTGATAACAAGGTGTACCATGACCTCTGACCTTGAGATTTGACCTTTGACCTTGACATTTTTGAATGCAACATATGTCATCCAGGATGATTGGTGAAGGTCCCAAGTCTCTAGGACTAACCGTTTTGAAGAAAACAAAATTGACGAGTCTCGACACTTTTCGAGTCAAAAACGCGTAACTAGGAAGTTGATCGAAATGTTTTTGTTTGCGTGACGAATCATGACCAGGAGTCTAGCAACATTTCCCCCACTTCAGATTTTTGATAACGGTTACGGTTTCTGAGTTTATCTGCACACAAGGTTTTTGAATGTCGGGCAGATAACTCCGTTACTAAAAATAGATCGGTTTCGCAGGGTCAGTCAAAGCGAGTCAGAGTATGACCGAATAATGGTACCAAGTATCGTAAAGATATGTCGCGACACTTTTGTTATAGTGACCGCGGAAAAGAAGAAGAATAATAATAATAATAATTAAAAAGACAATTGTTCAGAGAACAATTGCAAGGTCTTTCCCGTGTCAAATTGACCTTTTAATCCTCAGTTGCTAAGGATATTAGTCAAAATATAGGACTCTGTTACCATGACCTTGACCATTGACCTTTGATTTGACCTCTACAGCTCTGAAAGAGGTTCCTGAACATAGATATATATGGTTGCTAGGTACTTTTACATCGGTTGCTAATGACTTTTTCTATGACCTTGACCATGACCTTCCATTTTGATCTCTACAGCTCTAAAATAGGGTCCTGAACATAAATATATATGGTTGCTAGGTACTTTTCTATCGGTTGCTAAGGACTTTTTCATTGACCTTGACCCTTGACCTTCCATTTTCACCTCTACAGCTCTAAAACAGGATTCTGAACAGAAATATATATGGTTGCTAGGTACTTTTCCATCGGTTGCTAAGGACTTTTTCAATGACCTTGATTTTGACCTTCCATTTTGACCTCTATGGCTCTATAATATGATCCTGAACATAAATATATATGGTTGCTAGGTACTTTTCCATCGGTTGCTAAGGACTTTTTCAATGACCTTGATCCTTGACCTTCAATTTTGACCTCTATGGCTCTATAATATGATTCTCAGCATAAATATATATGGTTGCTAGGTACTTTTCCGTCGGTTACTAAGGACTTTTTCGATGACCTTGACCCTTGACCTTCCATTTTGACCTCTATGGCTCTATAATATGATCCTGAACATAAATATATATGGTTGCTAGGTACTTTTCCATCGGTTGCTAAGGGCTTTTTGGATGACCTTGATATCTGACTTTTGACCTTGGTACTAAAATGTAGATCTTTTTTAACTGATCTTTTTTTGTATTAACATTTTCTTCATATCTATAATGGTTTTCGAGATATAGTATAAAACAAACATACGTCAGGGGCAGTAACTCTTTAAGGAGTCATCGTAGAACTTACGGTTTCGGTCCTGAAGACTTTTTTGTAGATTTCGACGTGACGAACAATTTTCCCATGTATTGTCTGCTTCAATTTTGTACGGTTTTCGTGCTTTTCCACAAAAACTGTTTACAGTGTCGGCCATTTTGAAAATGGCCGCCATTAGCCAATCGAGTTTGATTTTAAATTGAAGGGAATAAGTTGACGGTCACCAATAACCCATATGTTTACTATGTTATCTCGAACCATTTTCAAGTTATAGGCCAAAAACCATTTAGCCGAAACGCGTTAAGGGCTATAACTCGAAAACCGTTTGTCGTACAGGGTTCGACCCTTTATATCAAATAAAGGTCTAAATGAGACAAGTATTTTCCCCATTACATGTCTGCTTAAATTTTGTATGGTTTTTGAGTTAACCTGATAACAAGGTGTACCATGACCTCTGACCTTGAGATTTGACCTTTGACCTTGACATTTTTGAATGCAACATATGTCATCCAGGATGATTGGTGAAGGTCCCAAGTCTCTAGGACTAACCGTTTTGAAGAAAAAAAATTTGACGAGTCGCGACACTTTTCGAGTCAAAAACGCGTAACTAGGAAGTTGATCGAAATGTTTTTTTTTGCGTGACGAATCATGACCAGGAGTCTAGCAACATTTCCCCCGCTTCAGATTTTTGATAACGGTTACGGTTTCTGAGTTTATCTGCAAACAAGGTTTTTGAATGTCGGGCAGATAACTCCGTTACTAAAAATAGATCGGTTTCGCAGGGTCAGTCAAAGCGAGTCAGAGTATGCCCGAATAATGGTACCAAGTATCGTAAAGATATGTCGCGACACTTTTGTTATAGTGACCGCGGAAAAGAAGAAGAATAATAATAATAATAATAATAATCAGAAGAAATACAATAAGGTCTTTCCACTGTAGTGGGAAAGACCTTAATAATAATAATAATCAGAAGAAATACAATAAGGTCTTTCCACTGTAGTGGGAAAGACCTTAATTAAAAAGTCATTTGTTCAGAGAACAAATGTGAGGTCTTTCCCCGTCTCTAGTTAGTGTTATTGTGCCCTATACAAATACTTAAGACAATTGAGTCATTTTGTTTACGATAAAATGTGGCCAATAGTTATCATATAGGTTCCAGAATAAAGATCAAGGAGCCTAGTGTCAGAAAAAGTATGGTTGTTAAGGGCTTTGTCGGTTGCTATGGACAGAAGGTCACTTCCGGTTATAAAACTTAATTCTAAACTCAGAAGGTAGTATTGGTTAAGAATACATATGGTTGCTATGGACTTTTCATAAACGTTACTTTGTTGCTAGGGAATGACCTTGACCCATGATCTTTGACCTTTGACTCAAATTGTAGGTCTTTGCATACTGATTCATTTAAGTATACATGTTTACTATACTATCTAATACGGTTTTCAAGTTATTGGCAAAAAACATGTTTTGCGAAACTTGTTTTGACCGCCATTTTGAAACTGTTCAACCGAATCATACACTTCTTGGACTCAAATTGTAGGTTTTTACAAAAGGAACATTTTAAGTATACATGTTTATTATAGTATCTGTTACGGTTTAAAAGTTATAAGCAAAAAACCAGTTTTAACATACGAATCAAGTGCAATAACTCAAAAACGACAAGTTTTACGGTTTCGGTCCTGAAGACTTTTTTGTAGATTTCGACGTGACGAACAATTTTCCTATGTATTGTCTGCTTCAATTTTGTACGGTTTACGTATTTTTCTACAAAAACTGTTTACAGTGTCGGCCATTTTGAAAATGGCCGCCATTAGCCAATCAAGTTTGATTTTAAATTGAAGGGAATAAGTTGACGGTCACCAATAACCCATATGTTTACTATGTTATCTCGAACCATTTTCAAGTTATAGGCCAAAATCCATTTAGCCGAAACGCGTTAAGGGCTATAACTCGAAAACCGTTTGTCGTACAGGGTTCGACCCTTTATATGAAATAAAGGTCTAAATTAGACAAGTATTTTTCCCATTACATGTTTGCTTAAATTTTGTATGGTTTTTGAGTTAACCTGATAACAAGGTGTACCATGACCTCTGACCTTGAGATTTGACCTTTGACCTTGACATTTTTGAATGCAACATATGTCATCCAGGATGATTGGTGAAGGTCCCAAGTCTCTAGGACTTACCGTTTTCAAGAAAAAAATTTGACGAGTTGCGACACTTTTCGAGTCAAAAACGCGTAACCAGGAAGTTGATCGAAATTTTTTTTTTTGCATGACGACATGTTGCCAGGTGTCCAGCGACATTTTCCACACTTCAGATTTTTGATACCGGTTATGGTTTAGGAGGAGATCTGTGCACAAGGTTTTCCGGTCTGGGGCAGATAACTCCGTTACTAAAAATAGATCGGTTTCACAGGGTCGGTCAAGGCGAGTACCGGTATGACCAAATAATGGTACCAAGTATCGAAAAGATATGTCAAGACACTTTTCGTCAATTGATGGCAGAAAAGAAGAACAATAATAATAATAATTAAAAAGTCATTTGTTCAGAGAACAAATGTGAGGTCTTTCCCCGTCTCTAGTTAGTGTTATGGTGTCCTATACAAATACTTAAGACAATTGAGTCATTTTGTTTACGATAAAATGTTGCCAATAGTTATCATATAGGTTCCAGAATAAAGATCAAGGGGCCTAGTGTCAGAAAAAGTATGGTTGTTAAGGACTTTGTCGGTTGCTATGGACAGAAGGTCACTTCCGGTTATAAAACTTAATTCTAAACTCAGAAGGTAGTGTTGGTTAAGAATACATATAGTTGCTATGGACTTTTCATAAACGTTACCTTGTTACTAGGGAATGACCTTGACCCATGATCTTTGACCTTTGACTCAAATTGTAGGTCTTTGCATACTGATTCATTTAAGTATCATGTTTACTATACTATCTAATACGGTTTTCAAGTTATTGGCAAAAAACATGTTTTGCGAAACTTGTTTTGACCGCCATTTTGAAACTGTTCAACCGAATCATACACTTTTTGGACTCAAATTGTAGGTTTTTACAAAAGGAACATTTTAAGTATACATGTTTATTATAGTATCTGTTACGGTTTAAAAGGTATAAGCAAAAAACCAGTTTTAACATACGAATCAAGTGCAATAACTCAAAAACGACAAGTTTTACGGTTTCGGTCCTGAAGACTTTTTTGTAGATTTCGACATGACGAACAATTTTCCCATGTATTGTCTGCTTCAATTTTGTACGGTTTACGTGTTTTTCTACAAAAACTGTTTACAGTGTCGGCCATTTTGAAAATGGCCGCCATTACCCAATCAAGTTTGATTTTAAATTGAAGGGAATAAGTTGACGGTCACCAATAACCCATATGTTTACTATGTTATCTCGAACCATTTTCAAGTTATAGGCCAAAAACCATTTAGCCGAAACGCGTTAAGGGCTATAACTCGAAAACCGTTTGTCGTACAGGGTTCGACCGTTTATATGAAATAAAGGTCTAAATTAGACAAGTATTTTCCCCATTACATGTCTGCTTAAATTTTGTATGGTTTTTGAGTTAACCTGATAACAAGGTGTACCATGACCTCTGACCTTGAGATTTGACCTTTGACCTTGACATTTTTGAATGCAACATATGTCATCCAGGATGATTGGTGAAGGTCCCAAGTCTCTAGGACTTACCGTTTTGAAGAAAAAAATTTGACGAGTCGCGACACTTTTCGAGTCAAAAACGCGTAACCAGGAAGTTGATCGAAATTTTTTTTTGAAGTGATGACATGTTGCCAGGAGTCCAGCAACATTTTCCACACTTCAGATTTTTGATACAGGTTATGGTTTAGGAGGAGATCTGTGCACAAGGTTTTCCGGTCTGGGGCAGATAACTCCGTTACTAAAAATAGATCGGTTTCACAGGGTCGGTCAAGGCGAGTACCGGTATGACCAAATAATGGTACCAAGTATCGAAAAGATATGTCAAGACACTTTTCGTCAATTGATGGCAGAAAAGAAGAACAATAATAATAATAATAATCAGAAGAAATACAGTAAGGTCTTTCCACTGTAGTGGGAAAGACCTTAATAATTAAAAAGTCATTTGTTCAGAGAACAAATGTGAGGTCTTTCCCCGTCTCTAGTTAGTGTTATGGTGTCCTATACAAATACTTAAGACAATTGAGTCATTTTGTTTACGATAAAATGTTGCCAATAGTTATCATATAGGTTTCAGAATAAAGATCAAGGGGCCTAGTGTCAGAAAAAGTATGGTTGTTAAGGACTTTGTCGGTTGCTATGGACAGAAGGAGGTCACTTCCGGTTATAGAACTTAATTCTAAACTCAGAAGGTAGTGTTGGTTAAGAATACATATGGTTGCTATGGACTTTTCATAAACGTTACCTTGTTGCTAGGGAATGACCTTGCCCATGACCTTTGACCTTTGACTCAAATTGTAGGTCTTTGCATACTGATTCATTTAAGTATACATGTTTACTATACTATCTAATACGGTTTTCAAGTTATTGGCAAAAAACATGTTTTGCGAAACTTGTTTTGACCGCCATTTTGAAACTGTTCAACCGAATCATACACTTCTTGGACTCAAATTGTAGGTTTTTACAAAAGGAACATTTTAAGTACACATGTTTATTATAGTATCTGTTACGGTTTAAAAGTTATAAGGAAAAAACCAGTTTTAACATACGAATCAAGTGCAATAACTCAAAAACGACAAGTTTTACGGTTTAGGTCCTGAAAACTTTTTTGTAGATTTCGACGTGACGAACAATTTTCCCATGTATTGTCTGCTTCAATTTTGTACGGTTTACGTGTTTTTCTACAAAAACTGTTTACAGTGTCGGCCATTTTGAAAATGGCCGCCATTAGCCAATCAAGTTTGATTTTAAATTGAAGGGAATAAGTTGACGGTCACCAATAACCCATATGTTTACTATGTTATCTCGAACCATTTTCAAGTTATAGGCCAAAAACCATTTAGCCGAAACGCGTTAAGGGCTATAACTCGAAAACCGTTTGTCGTACAGGGTTCGACCCTTATATGAAATAAAGGTCTAAATTAGACAAGTATTTTCCCCATTACATGTCTGCTTAAATTTTGTATGGTTTCTGAGTTAACCTGATAACAAGGTGTACCATGACCTCTGACCTTGAGATTTGACCTTTGACCTTGACATTTTTGAATGCAACATATGTCATCCAGGATGATTGGTGAAGGTCCCAAGTCTCTAGGACTTACCGTTTTGAAGAAAAAAATTTGACGAGTCACGACACTTTTCGAGTCAAAAATGTGTAACCAGGAAGTTGATCGAAATTTTTTTTTTTGCATGATGACATGTTGCCAGGAGTCCAGCGACATTTTCCACACTTCAGATTTTTGATACCGGTTATGGTTTAGGAGGAGATCTGCGCACAAGGTTTTCCGGTCTGGGGCAGATAACTCCGTTACTAAAAATAGATCGGTTTCACAGGGTCGGTCAAGGCGAGTACCGGTATGACCAAATTATGGTACCAAGTATCGAAAAGATATGTCAAGACACTTTTCGTCAATTGATGGCAGAAAAGAAGAACAATAATAATAATAATAATAATAATAATCAGAAGAAATACAGTAAGGTCTTTCCACTGTAGTGGGAAAGACCTTAATAATCAGAAGAAATACAATAAGGTCTTTCCACTGTAGTGGGAAAGACCTTAATAATAATAATAATCAGAAGAAATACAATAAGGTCTTTCCACTGTAGTGGGAAAGACCTTAATAATCAGAAGAAATACAGTAAGGTCTTTCCACTGTAGTGGGAAAGACCTTAATTAAAGTCATTTGTTCAGAGAACAAATGTGAGGTCTTTCCCCGTCTCTAGTTAGTATTATGGTGTCCTATACAAATACTTAAGACAATTGAGTCATTTTGTTTACGATAAAATGTTGCCAATAGTTATCATATAGGTTCCAGAATAAAGATCAAGGGGCCTAGTGTCAGAAAAAGTATGGTTGTTAAGGTTTTGTCGGTTGCTATGGACAGAAGGTCACTTCCGGTTATGAAACTTAATTCTAAACTCAGAAGTTAGTGTTGGTTAAGAATACATATGGTTGCTATGGACTTTTCATAAACGTTACCTTGTTGCTAAGGAATGACCTTGACCCATGATCTTTGACCTTTGACTCAAATTGTAGGTCTTTGCATACTGATTCATTTAAGTATACATGTTTACTATACTATCTAATACGGTTTTCAAGTTATTGGCAAAAAACATGTTTTGCGAAACTTGTTTTGACCGCCATTTTGAAACTGTTCAACCGAATCATACACTTCTTGGACTCAAATTGTAGGTTTTTACCAAAGGAACATTTTAAGTATCATGTTTATTATAGTATCTGTTACGGTTTAAAAGTTATAAGCAAAAAACCAGTTTTAACATACGAATCAAGTGCAATAACTCAAAAACGACAAGTTTTACGGTTTCGGTTCTGAAGACTTTTTTGTAGATTTCGACGTGACGAACAATTTTCCCATGTATTGTCTGCTTCAATTTTGTACGGTTTACGTGTTTTTCTACAAAAACTGTTTACAGTATCGGCCATTTTGAAAATGGCCGCCATTAGCCAATCAAGTTTGATTTTAAATTGAAGGGAATAAGTTGACGGTCACCAATAACCCATATGTTTACTATGTTATCTCGAACCATTTTCAAGTTATAGGCCAAAAACCATTTAGCCGAAACGCGTTAAGGGCTATAACTCGAAAACCGTTTGTCGTACAGGGTTCGACCCTTTATATGAAATAAAGGTCTAAATTAGACAAGTATTTTCCCCATTACATGTCTGCTTAAATTTTGTATGGTTTTTGAGTTAACCTGATAACAAGGTGTACCATGACCTCTGACCTTGAGATTTGACCTTTGACCTTGACATTTTTGAATGCAACATATGTCATCCAGGATGATTGGTGAAGGTCCCAAGTCTCTAGGACTTACCGTTTTGAAGAAAAAAATTTGACGAGTCGCGACACTTTTCGAGTCAAAAACGCGTAACCAGGAAGTTGATCGAAATTTTTTTTTTTGCGTGATGACATGTTGCCAAGAGTCCAGTGACATTTTCCACACTTCAGATTTTTGATACCGGTTATGGTTTAGGAGGAGATCTGTGCACAAGGTTTTCCGGTCTGGGGCAGATAACTCCGTTACTAAAAATAGATCGGTTTCACAGGGTCGGTCAAGGCGAGTACCGGTATGACCAAATAATGGTACCAAGTATCGAAAAGATATGTCAAGACACTTTTCGTCAATTGATGGCAGAAAAGAAGAACAATAATAATAATAATAATAATAATAATCAGAAGAAATACAGTAAGGTCTTTCCACTGTAGTGGGAAAGACCTTAATAATCAGAAGAAATACAGTAAGGTCTTTCCACTGTAGTGGGAAAGACCTTAATAATCATAAGAAATACAGTAAGGTCTTTCCTATGTAAAGGAAAGACCTTAATAATAATAATAATAATCAGAAGAAATACAATAAGGTCTTTCCACTGTAGTGGGAAAGACCTTAATAATAATAATAATAAAAAGTCATTTGTTCAGAGAACAAATGTGAGGTCTTTCCCCGTCTCTAGTTAGTGTTATGGTGTCCTATACAAATACTTGAGACAATTGAGTCATTTTGTTTACGATAAAATGTTGCCAATAGTTATCATATAGGTTCCAGAATAAAGATCAAGGGGCCTAGTGTCAGAAAAAGTATGGTTGTTAAGGACTTTGTCAGTTGCTATGGACAGAAGGTCACTTCCGGTTATAAAACTTAATTCTAAACTCAGAAGGTAGTGTTGGTTAAGAACACATATGGTTGCTATGGACTTTTCATAAACGTTACCTTGTTGCTAGGGAATGACCTTGACCCATGACCTTTGACTCAAATTGTAGGTCTTTGCATACTGATTCATTTAAGTATATATGTTTACTATATAATGTGCAACGGTTTAAAAGTTATTGGTAAATAACGCAGTTTATGATATGTTTTTGGCCGCCATTTTGGAACCAATCAACCGAATCATGCACTGTTTGGGCTCAAATTGTAGGTCTTTTAATTCTCTTTCAAATGAACCCAATGTTTCATTCACCATCTTTTATGGTTAAAAAGTTATAAACAAAAAATCATTTTCAAAATACGAATCAAGTGCGATAACTCAAAAACGACAAGTTTTACGGTTTCGGTCGTGGAGACTTTTTTGTAGATTTCGACGTGACGAACAATTTTCCCATGTATTGTCCGCTTCAATTTTGTACGGTTTACGTGTTTTTCTACAAAAACTGTTTACAGTGTCGGCCATTTTGAAAATGGCCGCCATTAGCCAATCAAGTTTGATTTTAAATTGAAGGGAATAAGTTGACGGTCACCAATAACCCATATGTTTACTATGTTATCTCGAACCATTTTCAAGTTATAGGCCAAAAACCATTTAGCCGAAACACGTTAAGGGCTATAACTCGAAAACCGTTTGTCGTACAGGGTTCGACCCTTTATATGAAATAAAGGTCTAAATTAGACAAGTATTTTCCCCATTACATGTTTGCTTAAATTTTGTATGGTTTTTGAGTTAACCTGATAACAAGGTATATGACCTCTGACCTTGAGATTTGACCTTTGACCTTGACATTTTTGAATGCAACATATGTCATCCAGGATGATTGGTGAAGGTCCCAAGTCTCTAGGACTTACCGTTTTGAAGAAAAAAATTTGACGAGTCGCGACACTTTTCGAGTCAAAAACGCGTAACCAGGAAGTTGATCGAAATTTTTTTTTTTGCGTGATGACATGTTGCCAGGAGTCCAGCGACATTTTCCACACTTCAGATTTTTGATACCGGTTATGGTTTAGGAGGAGATCTGCGCACAAGGTTTTCCGGTCTGGGGCAGATAACTCCGTTACTAAAAATAGATCGGTTTCACAGGGTCGGTCAAGGCGAGTACCGGTATGACCAAATAATGGTACCAAGTATCGAAAAGATATGTCAAGACACTTTTCGTCAATTGATGGCAGAAAAGAAGAACAATAATAATTAAAAAGTCATTTGTTCAGAGAACAAATGTGAGGTCTTTCCCCGTCTCTAGTTAGTGTTATGGTGTCCTATACAAATACTTGAGACAATTGAGTCATTTTGTTTACGATAAAATGTTGCCAATAGTTATCATATAGGTTCCAGAATAAAGATCAAGGGGCCTAGTGTCAGAAAAAGTATGGTTGTTAAGGACTTTGTCGGTTGCTATGGACAGAAGGTCACTTCCGGTTATAAAACATAATTCTAAACTCAGAAGGTAGTGTTGGTTAAGAATACATATGGTTGCTATGGACTTTTCATAAACGTTACCTTGTTGCTAGGGAATGACCTTGACCCATGACCTTTGACTCAAATTGTAGGTCTTTGCATACTCATTCATTTAAGTATACATGTTTACTATATAATGTGCAACGGTTTAAAAGTTATTGGTAAATAATGCAGTTTATGATATGTTTTTGGCCGCCATTTTGAAACCAATCAACCGAATCATGCACTGTTTGGGCTAAAATTGTAGGTCTTTTAATTCTCTTTCAAATGAACCCAATGTTTCATTCACCATCTTTTATGGTTAAAAAGTTATAAACAAAAAATCATTTTCAAAATACGAATCAAGTGCGATAACTCAAAAACGACAAGTTTTGCGCTTTCGCACCTCAAAACATTTTTTGTAGATTTCGACATGGCGAACATTTTTCCCATGTATTGTCCGCTTCAATTTTGTACGGTTTAAGTGTTATTTCATAAAAACTGTTTACGGTGTCGGCCATTTTGAAAATGGCCGCCATTAGCCAATCAAGTTTGATTTTAAATTGAAGGGAATAAGTTGACGGTCACCAATAACCCATATGTTTACTATGTTATCTCGAACCATTTTCAAGTTATAGGCCAAAAACCATTTAGCCGAAACGCGTTAAGGGCTATAACTCGAAAACCGTTTGTCGTACAGGGTTCGACCCTTTATATGAAATAAAGGTCTAAATTAGGCAAGTATTTTCCCCATTACATGTCTGCTTAAATTTTGTATGGTTTTTGAGTTAACCTGATAACAAGGTGTACCATGACCTCTGACCTTGAGATTTGACCTTTGACCTTGACATTTTTGAATGCAACATATGTCATCCAGGATGATTGGTGAAGGTCCCAAGTCTCTAGGACTTACCGTTTTGAAGAAAAAAATTTGACGAGTCGCGACACTTTTCGAGTCAAAAACGCGTAACCAGGAAGTTGATCGAAATTTTTTTTTTTGCGTGATGACATGTTGCCAGGTGTCCAGCGACATTTTCCACACTTCAGATTTTTGATACCGGTTATGGTTTAGGAGGAGATCTGTGCACAAGGTTTTCCGGTCTGGGGCAGATAACTCCGTTACTAAAAATAGATCAGTTTCACAGGGTCGGTCAAGGCGAGTACCGGTATGACCAAATAATGGTACCAAGTATCGAAAAGATATGTCAAGACACTTTTCGTCAATTGATGGCAGAAAAGAAGAACAATAATAATAATAATAATCAGAAGAAATACAGTAAGGTCTTTCCACTGTAGTGGGAAAGACCTTAATAATAATAATAATAATAATAATCAGAAGAAATACAGTAAGGTCTTTCCACTGTAGTGGGAAAGACCTTAATAAGAAGAAGAAGAAGAAGAAGAACAACAAGAAACGCAACAAAAACAATAAGTCTCCAAACTTAAACTTTGGGAGACTTAAAAATGGTCTTGTGCACCTCATATTTTAATAATTTCTGATTGAGAAAGGGGGGGTGTTTAACCCTGTCAGTCACAAAAGCTTGGATCCAAGCTATATTTTGTCGGTGTGTTTATTATTTTTTTTTATGAAATTGCTGTACTATTTTAGTGGTCGAATTGAAATTTCCCTGTTTTACTATTACTAGAGTATACTATATGCACATGATTGTAAAATAAAGAAACAACATATTTTTTTTAAGGCAGGTGCACCGAAGTTCATTATCCCAAAGGAAATTTTGAACAACCTCTTGGAGGATGGATTTCTCATTTCCGACATAGCTAACCTGTTATCAGTATCCGAAAGAACAATATATAGAAGGATGGACGAATATGGATTGAAAAAAGAGTATTTTACAGACATTGAAGATGGCGCATTAGAAGACTTAATTACAAATGTAGTTACAGAGTTCCCGTTTTGTGGAGAAACCTTACTAAGACAAATTCTGGTTCAAAAAAATGTAAAGGTAAATGAGATCATTATTCAGTTAAGTTTACTTAAAAGTTATCTTTCTTCCTGTTTCCTCTGATCTTCTTTCTTATTTCATTTGCATATTATTCCCCCCCCCTTTGGCTACTTATATTTCGAAAAACCACCAGACAGATCAATCTAGTACACATTCTTCCATATAACGAACACATTGTAGTAATGTGATGAAATTTGAAAAAAATAGGCTGGAGAGGAGTTTTAAGTAAAATACAGGCAGGATGGAACATGTTGCCCAAAAAAAGACAGGATGTCAATTTATGAAAAAATTGAGAATAAACCTAAAAAATGCAGGACCGAATAGAGTGAAATATTAAAATGCTGCACAGACATTACAAAAAAAAAATGCAGCACAAAATTTTTCACCCTAGCAATCCCCCCCCCCAAAAAAAAGAAAAATTCAATGGTAGCTCACTAACATTGGTTTTACAATGTGAATTAGTGTTATTTATGCTAGTTCTTTTTTACAGGTACAAAGATCAAGACTTCGGGAAATTCTACATCATGTTGATGACAATGGAATACAAGACAGGCGTGCAGGAAGGCTGAAAAGAAGAGTTTACAATGTGCAGGGTGTTAATCACCTTTGGCACATAGACACCAATCACAAACTTGTCCGGTGGAATTTTATCATAGCTGGAGGAATTGATGGCTTTAGCAGATTTATCACTTTTTTAAAATGTATTGATAACAACAAAGCAGAAACCGTTGCAAGTTGTTTTCTTGAAGGAGTAAATGAATTTGGGCTTCCCCTCAGAGTGAGGTCTGATAAAGGTATGGAAAATAGTAAAGTAGCCGATTTTATGATTGAAAGGCGCGGAGCAAACCGTGGAAGCATGATTGTTGGAAAAAGTGTACACAACCAACGCATAGAGAGACTATGGCGTGATGTCTTTGATGGTGTTCTCGCATACTATTATGTGTTATTTTACTTCATGGAAGATGAAGGGTTGTTAGACCCTCTGGATGAAATTCATATGTATTCACTGCATCATGTATTTATGCCAAAAATAAATGAAAAACTGTGTATCTGGAGGGAAGCATGGGCACGCCATAGATTGCGCACTGCAAAATCATCTCCTATTCGCTTGTGGTTAGCTGGACAAATGAATAACCCAATAGGAACACAGAATGACCTAGCCGTTGAAGATGAAGAATTTTATGGAGTAGAAGGAGTTCTTTTTGATGAAGAAAATCCAAGACCAATTTATCATAGTCTGACATTCACACCCTCTCATGAGTGCAAAACTGAATTACAAGAACAGTGTCCTTCAGGATGGACATCGACTGCTTATGGAATGGATGTTTTCTTGACAGCACTTGACATTATTCATTCATTTCATGAACTATAATTTCTTGAATATTTGCATGCACCTGACTATGTAAGCTTTTCAGAGATTCTGTCATTGACAAACATGTATTCATCTAGTCATAAAGTGTTTTAAATGGCAATGAAAAGCAGAAATAATGAATAAAACTACCATCATTTAACTGCATTATTACATGTATATTAGAAATTTTCAATATCACATTATAAGAATCAAGTACGTAACGTTTAACTGTTTAAACACTAAAACTGGAACTTACATAAAAGACAATTAATATATATATATATAAAAGAACATGTGGTATGATTGCCAATGAGACAACTCTCCACAAGAGACCAAAATGACACAGAAATTAACAACTATAGGTCACCTTACGGCCTTCAACAATGAGCAAAGCCCATACCGCATAGTCAGCTGTAAAAAGCCCCGAAATGACAATGTAAAACAATTCAAAAGAGAAAACTAACGGCCTTATTTATATAAAAAAGGTCCTCTTCAAGGGTAGGGAAGATTATTGGTTCGATCCCCATTTCCTGTTGCTTAGTCTTTAGTTTTCTATGTTATGTTTTGTGTGCTATTGTTTGTCTGGTTTTTTCTTCTTCATTTGCCATGCATGGTGTTGTCAGTTTATTTCTGATTTACAAGTTTAAATTTCCCTCTGGTATCTTTTAACCCTCTTTTGCCAAGGATGGGTCCTAAATGATTACTGGATTGATACCTGTCGTCCCTTTATATATAAAAAAGACAGAATAAGTATAATCAACAAAAATTTAATATGTTGGATAACAAACAGAAAATTCACAAACTTTGATATTTTAGGTAAAGTAAGCAAGACCAATACTGGGTCTGGACCTGTTTCAGCAGTCATCTTTAAAACCCTTTTCGTGAACTACTAATTTACAAATTAACATGATCCTTAACCAGAAAAATGTACAAACATTTTAAAACATCATACTTTGAGATTTGACAAAAAATGCCTTAATAAATATCTTATAAATTTATGATCATATTTTTGCCTCAATGTTTTGTATCTTTAGTAATATTAAAGTAAAGAGATGTTGTATGATTGCCATAATACAGCTTTCACCATAGTTCAGATGAAGTAGATGTAAGCAATTATAGGCAATTAGGCAACCATACAAGCTTCAACAATAAGAAAAAAGTGCCAGCCATCATGATTTCTGATGGTTGGGTCAACAAAAAATTCCTGGAGAGGATTAGAAATGTATAAATTCTCTTCAAGTCTGATTACAATTGGGTCACTAGATGACTTTTAATGATGTTTTTGTTAAACCATCTATTTTTAACAATATTGACCACCAAACATCTGTCAACCACGATTCTTAAAATTATGCTTAATATACAATTCTCTTAAAGTGGGACTGACAATTTTGTCTATGAAATGTAATCTTTTACAATAAGTAATGGTGATTTATCTAACTCTTGATCCCAAGTAAATGCAATAAATGTCAACATGTTCCAACCTAAATCTTGATAAAATTGAATAAAAATAGTAAACTTGCTGTATGAGCTGGTGTTTTAATTGGATTTGCTGCTGCTAACACAGGTGACATAACAGTAATTAAAAATCTAATTTACCCAAACAATCTTTTTTGGGACGTAATAAAATAAACTTCCAATAATATACATAATATACAACAGGAATGTGCAAAAAACTAACTAGAGGCTCTCAAGAGCCTGTATCGCTCACCTGGATTTAACTTTTAACCTTGAGCAGACCTAAAAATTTAAGTGTTGCAGTCAATTTGGCTTTTTTTTTTTATAGGATTCTATGTTAAACTAATTTCAGCTGTGGCAGTCATCTTGGTTTAGTCCAGGTCAACGGATACATTTCTAAAAGAGAACCATCTAAGGACCATTTCTGCTAAGTCTTGTTCCAACTGGCTAAGCGGTTTCAGACAGGAAGATTTTTAAATGAATTTTCCTATAGGGTCCAATATTTAACAAAGTTCGGTGTGGCAGCCATCTTGGTTGACAATCCGGGTGATCGGACATATTTCTGAAAGAGGACCTCCTAAGGACCAATGCTGCCAAGTCTGGCTCCAATATGTCAAGTGATTTCAGACAAGAAGATTTTTCAATGAATTTTTCCATAGGGCCCTATGTTAAACTAAGTTTGGGTGTGGTGGCCATCTTGGTTGACAGTCTGGGTCATCGCACAAACTTCTGAAAGAGGACCATCTAAAGACCATTGCTGCCAAGTCTAATTCTAACTGGCTTAGTGGTTTCAGACGAGAAGTTTTTTGAGTGAATTTCCCATAGGGTCCTATGTTAAACTAAGTTCTGCTGTGGCAGCCATCTTGGTTCACAGTCCACGAAATCAGACACATTTCTGAAAAAGGACCTCCTAAGGACCAATGCCGCCAAGTCCTGCTCCAATATGTCAAGTGGTTTCAGACAAGAAGATTTTTCAATGAATTTTCCTATTGGGCTCTATGTTAAACTAAGTTCGGGTGTGGCGGCCATCTTGGTTGACAGTCCGGGTCATCAGACACACCTCTGTAAGAGGACCATCTAAGGACCATTGCTGCTAAGTCTGGTTCCAATTGGTCAAGTGGTTTAAGACGAGAAGATTTTCAATGAATTTTCCCATAGGGCCCTATGTTAAACTAAGTTCGGCTGTGGCGGCCATCTTGGTTAACAGTCCGGGTCATTGGACATATTTCTGAAAGAGAACCTCCTAAGAACTATTACTGCCAACTTTGGTTCCAATTGGACTTGTAGTTTCATATAAGAAGATTTTAGAAAGTCACCCCCCTTTTTTTTCTATTTTTAGTAACAGCAGCCATCTCGGTTGGAAGTCGGGGATGCCAGATATAATTTTGGAAGGGGGCCACCCAAGGACCATTCCACCAAAGTTTGGTCTCAATTAGCCCAGTGGTTTGAGAGGAAAAGATCTTTAAAGGAAAGTTTATGCTGGATGCCGTCTTTAAAGGAGAAAAACTCCTATAAGGGGTCAATCAATGATTTTGGTCATGTTGACTTATTTGTAGATCTTACTTTGTTGAACATTTTTGCTGTTTACAATTTGTCTTTATCTATAATAATATTCAAGATAATAACCTAAAACTGCAAAATGTCCTAAAAATTAACAATTCAGGGGCAATAACCCAACAAAGGGTTGACCAATTTGTCTGAAAATTTCATGACAGGTAGATCTTGACCTGATGAACATTTTTACCCCATGTCAGTTTTGCCCTAATTGCTTTAGTTTTTGAGATATAAGACAAAAACTGCAGTTTACCCCTATGTTCTATTTTTAGCCATGTCGGCCATGTTGGTTGGCAGGCGGGGTCATCGGACACATTTTTTAAACTAGATACCCTAATGATGCTTGTGGCCAAGTTTGGTTCAATTTGACCCAGTAGTTTCAGAGGAGAAGATTTTTGTAAAAGTTAACGGACGACGGACGACGGACGCCAAGTGATGAGAAAAGCTCACTTGACCCTTTGGGTCAGGTGAGCTAAAAATACACGAACAAGATTGGACACATCAAATTATCTTGCCTGTTTTAGTATTCATAATTGAATTATGTTGCAAGTGAAAAAGAGAAGTAAATACTACAAGCATTACATAAAATGAACATTTCAATGATCATAATCATGAGGTCAAGGTTAGAAAAATCCTTTGAGGACAACATAGGCTGTACAAAACTATTCTCTAATACACCTAAATGTAGTATAAACCAATTGAAGTATCTCAGAAACAAACTAAATGCATACGGTTACAATACAGGAAGTTATTAAGCGATGAAATTGAAAATGTATCACACATGAAAGCTCAGTCATAAACTTTGATACCAAATTTCAGAAAGCCCTGATATTTAGTTCCTAAGAAAAATGCAACAAGACATCACACAGTAAAGCTCACTCATATAAACATCAATACAAATTTCAGAAAGGTTTGTCGAAGTTCCTGAGAAAAATGAGATAAAATATTCATGGGACAGACTGAGGTAATACAGTAAACCCTCTTTTAAAAGCAAGGATATAATGAATATTCACATTTAAAATGATCTGTTACATTGTTTGAAATGCCATTTGATGCCTTAGGTTCATCATTTTTATTTATCATTTTTAATTAAAGTATACAGTTATGCCCTACATATTTTATTAGGACAAGCAACTATAATTAATGTACACACACTCTTTGTTTTATCATGAAACAGGCAACAAAAACATTCCTCCTATCAATCTTTCTTGGAGAAAGTTTGTGTATGATTATAGAAATTTGCAGAACACAAACTCTTAGTTTTTATCATTTCCTCCAAATATACCTCCCTAAAATGATGAAACTCATGTTTGTCCAATTTGAAGACAATATCAGGTTACATTAATTTTTTTTGTATGTATATTTTCTCTGGTAAAATTTTCAGTAAACAAAAATTCTTTCAAAGTTTAACAAAAATAGTAAATTAAAATACTAGGTTACAGTAAACCCTAAGCCTTAATTGCTGTAATGGAATGAAACAAGTCTTAAATGTTTTATAAAGGCATTTGATGACTTTACAAACTATAATTAAAGTTGATACTGCGTCCGTCAGAAAAAAATATGTAAAACTTGCACAAAACAAGCTGGTGATGAAGACCATTTATGCCTTCAATTTATGACCAAAGGATGAAAAAATAAAAAAAACAAGAATGTGTCTATAGTACATGGATGCCCTTTCCATACTATCATTTTCTTTGTTAATTGGACTGTGTAATTGGGGCTATAACTCTAATTTGGCATGAAAATTAGAAAGATCATATCATAGGGAACATGTGTACTATTTAGTTTCAAGTTGATTGGACTATTCAACATCATCAACAACTACCTTGACCAAAAACTCTAACTAATTAAATGCTTCGCTGATACAGTACAACCCGAGAGGTTGAACTTGGAACAGTTGGGGCAAATTTGGACACAACATTCAAGCTTGATACGGTCTGAATTTGGATTGTGATAAAATTTGGGACATAATATAATATAGGTTTCTGACACAAAATAAATTTGGTCAGAGATCTTAAAAATGTATTGAACAAGACTGCAATTGAAGATTTCTTCTTGAGGCTATTGAAAAAATTTAGAATTTAAAATTTATAACAAACAAGAGGCTCACCAGAGCCTGTATCGCTCACCTGGAGTCTGGTTTTCATTGGACAATTAATCAACTATTTGACCAAGTTTGTTGCAATTGGTTCAATTGTTCAGGGAAAATTTGTTGAAGATTGATTTGTCATATGATTTAATGTTAAAATATGTTCCCTGTTGGTGGTAGCCCTGGCAGGAAGTTGACAAAATTGACCAGGAATAAGGGTGAACCTTAAATAAATGTAACAGAACCCGACCTCAAATTACACAACCCAATAACTCCTAAATAGAATTTGGGATTCCCTTCAAAATTTCAGGGTAGGTAGATCTCAACATGGCAAACATTTTTCAATTATATTTCACTTCTATCTCAAATAGTTTTGGAGATAAATGACGAAAAATGTTAAATTATGAAAATTTGACGAAAAAAAGGGCAATAACTCCATCAGATTTTCGATATCTGTAACGGTTTTTGATTTATTACCAAAAAACAGCAATTTACCCCTATGTTCTATTTTTTGTAACAGCGGCCATGTTTTTCGACGAATCAAAAATCCCCACTTAAGTTCTATGCAGGGTACCCCAAGGAACATTCATACCAAGTTTGGTTCTAATTAGTCAAGTAGTTTCAGAGGAGAAGAGTCTTGTATAATTGTTAACGACGACGACGGACGCCAAGTGATGGCAATAGCTCACATGGCCTTTGGCCAGGTGAGCTAAAAAATAAGCCCTTAAAAAAAAATTCCCACCCCCCTTTTTTTGGAGCAATTACCCCCAAACACAATCCCAGCCTTCCCTTTGTAGTACAGAACCTTGTTGTCAATTTTAAAGAGATGCATACACTTGAACACATGTTATTGTCTGGAAACTGAAAAAATGCTTATTTTTGGTCTCTTTATTTGCCCCCAATTCCTGCATGTTTGGGGCAATACCCTCCCCCCCCCCCCCCCCCCCCCCCCCCCCCAATTAAATCCTAGTCTTTCTTATGGTACAATGTCAGAGAGATCTATACACGTTATTGTGCGGACACTATTAAAATGCTTTTTTTTGGCCCCTAATATCTAGACTGTTGGTACCATAACCCCCAAAATCAATCCCAACCGATCCATTCAATTAAACAAGTTATTGTCCAGAAACAAAATGTGCCTTCGGACGAAAACGATGCAGACAACATCATAACATTATTCTTCGAACCCAAAAAATCTGTTGCAGTCGTACTTCAGACTCACATCATTTGAACTGAATGATCACAAATACAAAATGTTACAATAATATGTTCAACTTAATCCATAATAAGTATTGGCAAAGGCTAAGTCATACAAGTGGAATAAGACTTCATTTGTTGGTAAATCCTTCTCTGCTGATGGAATTGGTAAAGTAAGTCTATTTATGCAGGTGTTTGAAGTAGGCAGAAAAGAATTATATGTTTCACTCTCAGAAAAACAAATCTCTGGGCCTACTGCAAATCCAAGAATTGGTTCTTCATCAGCTCCAGTTGCAAACATTAAAATACTATGCAGCGATATATTTTCTCTTCTTTCACCTGAAATAAGAATGACATTCCATAAGACTAAAATATAAGTCAAACAAAATTTTCGGTTTCTCATTTTACGAAAGGACTGTGACACGTGATAGCAATAATAATAAATAGTCAGAAATATACAAAAAATATCATAATCTTCTTAAAATCTTCAAGGTATATACAATAAATTAAGGTCCATTTAATAGGCATGCATACAATTTTGTTCATTCAGTGTAACAGTTCACTTGTGTTAATATGTCTTTTGATTGAGTTAAGCCATTTCAACTGATATTTTGTATTATTATACTTCACGTTAAAATGCCATATTTTGATTGGCTAATACGAGGGTGTTAATTAACTCTATCACATGGCTGAGCGGTTGACAATTTTTTTTGAATGTCGATCACCCTCTCGTCCAGGCCAATCAAAAATCGATAATTTGAAGGACAATGAATTGAATTTACATCAAATAATAAAGACAATGCTTACTTTCTACGTTTTGGATCAGATTCTATTATTTGATTGTCAAAATAATAAAAAATAAAACATCTTGCTTCGCTTCTGATGATTTTTCTGCTACCCCTAACGTTGTTATGAACATGACGTCATGGAAAATACTTTAAAATAATATTCATCTGTAAATAACAATAATGATGGGACATTCAGTATAAAAAATTAAATAACACATAGCTGAGAGGGTGATAGAGCAGATTGGTACCCCTCGAACATGTCATTTTTGGGGGCCTTTATAGCTTACTGTTCGGTCTGAGCCAAGGCTACGTGTTGAAGACCGTACCTTGACCTGTAATGGTTTTACTTTTACAAATTGTGACTTGATGGAGAGTTATCTCAATGGCACTCATACCACATCTTCTTATATATTTAAGATTTAAATTGGACCAACAGTCTCTCCTTTTTTGGCCTTTTTCTTTCACAACTGACCATGTTGAATGCTTTAATTTTCACCAATTCTAGAAATCTCTAATGGGTGGGACCAGGAACCCTCCAAAATTAACCTTTGTCTATATTTTGTGCATAGAAACCTTGTGCCA
Organism: Mytilisepta virgata; assembly: GCA_028015205.1. Lineage (NCBI taxonomy): Eukaryota > Metazoa > Mollusca > Bivalvia > Mytilida > Mytilidae > Mytilisepta > Mytilisepta virgata. The sequence continues at coordinate 3,553,904 of CM051513.1, forward strand.
AAATATAACAACCTCTTTTTAGCTCACCTGACCCGAAGGGTCATGTGAGCTATTGCTATCACTTGGCGTCCGTCGTCCGTCCGTCCGTCCGTCGTCCGTTAACTTTTTCAAACGTTAACTCCTCCAACACCATAAGTCCAACTACAACCAAACTTGGTACAGTTATTAATTGGTATGGGTGCTACAAATCTATTGTTTGGATTTTTGATTCGTATAAAAACATGGCCGTCATGGCTAAAAATAGAACATAGGGGTAAATCGCAGTTTTTTGCAAATAAGTCAGAAACGGTCACAGATATCAAAATTCTGGCATAGGGTAAAAGTGATCAGCACCTCAAGATCTACCTGTCCTGAAATTCTGAAGAAGATCCAACCACTCATTTCAGAGTTATCACCCTTTTTTTTGACATTTTTGGCTTTTTTTTATGTTATTATTTCAAAAATCTTCTCCTCTGAAACTACTGAATGGATTTGGATAAAACTTAGCATGATTGTTCCTTAGGGTATCCTGCACAAAGTTTATGCTTCAATTTTTGATCCATCGAAAAACATGGCCACTGTTACTAAAAATAGAACATAGGGGTCAAACAACAGTTTTTCGCAAATATCACAAAAATCATTAGGTTACGCCAAATTCTGCAGGTTGAACGTGTTCAGCATGATGAGAGCTACCTGCGTGCTGATTTTTGTGAAAATCTGTCAACTGATGTTAGAGTTATTGCCCTTTTTTGACATTTTTGGCTTTCTTTTATGTTATTATTTCAAAAATCTTCTTCTCTAAAACTACTATTCAAAATCAAATGAAACTTGGTAAGATTGTTCCTTAGGGTATTCTGCAAAAAGTTAATGCTTGGATTTTTGATTGGTCAAAAAACATGTCCGCCCTTACTAAAAATAGAACATAGGGGTCAAAATGCTGTTTTTTGCTATTCTTTCCTGAATTATAGAAATAAAATGAAGATGAAAGCTACTTTCAAGGCAAACATGGTATCCCGAGTTGAATGGTGATGATGAAAGTTTGTTTTGGACGGCCATTTTTAAAATGGCTGCCATTTTCCCGCCATTTTTTACACTTGCTCGGATTTCAATAATATTTGGTTTTTAAAGTAAACATGGTATCCTTAGTGAATGGTGATGATGAGAATGTTGTATAACAATGATTAAACTTCATAATATGTGAGCTTTTAATTGCCATCACTTGGTGTCTGTCATAATCGTTGTTAACAAATTTTCAAACATCTTCTCCTCTGAAACTACTTGGGGGAATTTGATGAAACTTAGCATGATTGTTCCTGCAATATTTCCTTTTCAAGTACAATAAAAAGCCTTAACCCACAATTTTTACATAACTTCTTTCAAACATTTTAAAAACGAAGACAACATATAGACCAAAAGATTTATACTTGTATTTGAAGATTAATTAAAGCTTGTATTTTGTATTATGAATCATCAGATTGACCATGACTGTATCTTAATCAAGCGTAGGGAGAACTCATGCCCATTTCTTTCCAGAGGTTCTTAAAGGTTTTTAAAAGTATTTTCAGCATTTTACGTGACCTTTAATACTCAGTTTAGTTTACAACAAACATTAATATATTAATTTAGTTTATAGTGCACTGTTTACCAGGTGAGCGATTCAGGCTCTTGAGAGCCTCTTGTTTTTAAATAGGAAAGGTCAGGACCCCAAATTTAGAAATTCTTTAATTTGACATTGATTAATATTGTGTAAAAATATAGGAGGAATCAGCCAAGGGAAGTTTTATGTTAATAGATGACAGGCTAATAATATAATATGACCACACTTGTTTAATTTATTTAAATTTTCCTGATATTTAATGACAAACATATGAAAAATCTGAACAATTACATTTTCATAGGTTTAACTACATCTATTCAATGTAATGTATGAAATGAAAGAAGTGTGTATTTACCTCATACATGTAAATTAAAGTCTTTATTAATATTTAGTCATGCAAATGGGCTAAACAAAATAATTAATGCATGTGTTTCCCTTAATCCTACCAACCCTAATTTTTAGAAATGATCCTAACACTTTTTAAGCCATTTTGTAACAAGCAGTGTTAAAGTCAGACTGATTTCCTAGTACTTACCCCACTAAAAATTGTTTGCAAAATAAAATGATATTTCCTATCCTATTTTTTCAGCACTTTAGTGGAAACACATATTTTTTGGGGACCTGAGTGTAGCTCTGAGATAGTTTTCAAAACTCAGTGTGGTAAATGGTTGTAAAGATTAACTCAATCTTATAAAAGTCATAACATCTGCATGCATATTTTTTATTCTTACTTGATACTTCCCGAAGATATTTTGTGAACACTGAATAAACTCGAGTTTCTAAACTTCTCTTGTTGCTGCCTGGTTCACTAAATTTTGGTTTCAGCATGGTAATTGCTCCTTTCAGAGTCATAACTGGTTGTTTTGCATTGAAAAGGTGTCGAAACTGTGGAAGTGAACTTCCAATCTGTAATAGAAAACTAGTGAAAACATCTCATGTACAAAGAGAGGTACAAGATTGTAGGAAGAGCTAATCCTCAGTTAAAAAATTTACTGGAATCCCATGCTTGCCATCATTAATAAGTTAATAACAGTTGCTAAACTAGGCTACATTCCTCAGGTCATTATCCCCATTGGTAAGATTAAATATATAAAAGTATGTTTTTGAGTTATTTCATTAATGATCTTCCATTTAGCAAAGTCTATTATATTATATTAATACTCACACCATGAATGGACATGATTACTGAGAAAAGTATTCATACAATAATATAATAATGTACTTTAATAGGTGAGGTTAGGTGAAAATTAATAAATCAAGAATTTAAAATTTATACTATAAGCCAGTAGAGCAATGGTTAAGGATGAAAATAAGCTAAAAATAATGATAGGTCATGGACCTCCTTTTCGAGATATTTGAGATTTAAAATACGACGGGAAAAAGGCATTGGTATTATTTGGGTCTGAAAACAAAAGAAAGAAAATCAAATATCTTGTAAAATTTTGGCAAATGACCTTACATGAGCTATGAAGTATTATATGAAAAAATAAATGGGTGTTATGGGGCCGAAAAATCAAAATATTTTACCTTGTATTGTATGGAAAAACTCCAAGGAGTCCGAACATTTTGACACGAATTCCAAAACCTCACCTAAGTACATCCTTAAATTACTCCAATTTTTTCATGTTAACAATCGGATATTCACTTTTCAATATCTATAAATTACATGCTGCTTTATTTTATTTTTTTTAAATGTTAAACAAAGAAAGTTTAAACAGTTATTTTGTTTAAGGTTGGAACATTAAAAAAAACATAATATTAAGCATCTGAATATTTCCAGATGTTATGTTGTGAGTTGTTTGCTATTTAAATGACAATGACTGAGAATCAGAAATATATATTATTCCATAAAAAATACAAAATATTAAACTTGTGACAGAAAAACACTGATAATGCATGCACAATGTGCATTCATGTTTTAATGTATTGTAATTAGGTCAAACATTGTTAATCTTTTTATTTGAATACTTGGATTAGTAGTACTTAAATTCTTGTTCATATTTACAATTTCTATATACCAGTAGGCTGCGTACACATATCACAATTCTTAAAATTATGTTTTCTTTTTGCAGATAATGTGTACCTTGTAAAGTCCTAAACTGTCTAGTCCTTTTCTTAAATTCAAAACTACCAAACTTGGACTGCTACTTTCAAACAGCTCATTAACAAGAGAAAAATCCAAAAACTGGGGTATCTTTCCATTCTGTAACATTGAAAGAGCTGAAAAAAGAATATATTTATTAAAGTTACTAAATTTGAACATACAACTGTATCTTAACTGAGAAAACTATAAAGGAAACAGCTGCATGGTTGTAACAAGAGATGCTCTAAGAATTTAATTGTTATTACTTTATATCACATAATAAAATGACGATTTATGCAAAATAAAAATAAAATGAAGTTCGTGCAAAATTGTGACTGAATATTAATTGTTTAAGCAAACCAAATTGTTCAACTGGTAAGCTGAATTTTAAGCAACTGCTATTAGAAGACCAGTGTAGTCAAAATAGTGCTGCAAGGGATATAATAAAGCATACTCACATTAAAATATACGTTAAGCATGTTAAGTGACAATTTTATTGCTTCGCATCACGGTGCAGAGCTATTAGTTTCAGTAGACATACACGCCATCTTGAAATTATTACTGATCACTGATTGGTTACTTTATGATGCGGCTGAGAATCAGCAACAGCCATTGGTTTAAATGAGAAAGTATTACAGACTTTTCTCATTCAGAATAAGTCGTTATAAGCCGGAAAATTAACTATGTGTATATCAGTTCCAATCAACTGTCATTAATTCATGTTCGTTTTATTATGCATATATATTGCACACTGAAATTCAATATTGAAATATCAATTATCAATACACGTTTATTTGCTTTGTCAATCTGCAATATGCACGATTTGTTTTGCTAAACAATGTTCTTATACAACGTTTTCAAAAAAGCATTATCTGTATATTATAACTTCTCCTAATCTAGGCACACCTCCAGAGAGGCACACTCATAATGCACACTCTTAAAGTAAATCCATTTTATATCAATCAACTATCTAAAAATACCACATGCACACATATTACATTAAATTAGGAGAGAGCGAAGCAGTCCACAGCTTTTGAAAAAGCTAAAACTTGTATTGTTGATAAGTTTCCATGGGAGATAATTCATACCTAAAATCTTTCCTATGGTTTCATAGTCCTCCATTTTTGCAAATGGTCTAATGGGCTCGAAATATTTCTCTTTAATTTCTCTAAGGATTAACCGAAAAAATTCTTTCCTGGGTCCACCGCCGTCAACTGCATTCTGTAATTACATGTAAGTTTTGAAAAGTTATATATGAAAATTAGTACTAATAAATATCAAGGTACATAACATTTATTTTTGTTTTTATAATTGAAAAACAAGATCTTTCTACATGTAAATAATTAGTATCTCATTCAAAATTAATTCAGTACCCTATAGTGGGTCATATTTGCTGGTGTGAAATTTCAAGATTTTCATTGAATAAGGTATACGGAATATTTTGGCGGTTATTTTGGCAGATTCAACCCTTTTATTAATACATTTGCATGTGCACTTTTAAATTGGTGGAATTTATTTTGGCCTTTTTTTTTCTAACTGCGAAGATAAGCTAAAAATTTACACCCCTCGAAAATAACCCACTATACAGTACAAGTTGCAGCAAACATGAAGGTGACCTTCACTATATAGGTTTCATTTTATAAAAATGTGATTTCTTGTCACAATAACCTGGTAAAGAATGTATGCCTATTGAAGTATAGTTCTACATATTATATCAGGAAGCTTGGTTTCATAGCTCCTAAATGAGAGAAAAATTAAAGCTATGTACATGTACATGTTACCACAGCTCTGTAGTGGCAAAGTGAAAGCAACCAACCAATTTACAGAAAAAGACCCACTACTTCTTATTAGCTGACTCCTTTTTAGTTCTCGTCAGATACTGTGTAAAACAAAGAAACTAGTTAGGGTTGTTTCTTGGGTGGTGCTCAATTGAAATTTGTTTTATAAACAATTCATCAGAAATCAGTTTTATTCATGCCAATCCAAGAAATATCTGATGAAATCAAACAACAGTTGCCAAGTATATATATGTGATATCAATACCATACATGTAAATTCATGAACTGATGTGAACACAGAACGCTGGTCAAATTTAGCTACACTGTATGACCTACCTCGCCGTAAAACTGTACCTCCAATGTAGGACGTAAGTCTGTTAATGCTCCTACTTCATCAAAGGCAGTTTCAATTAACTCGTGCCTGTCAACAGAAATAAAATTTGTGTCTCCATCTGTGGGTGTTTCTATACTTGAAATTTCCAATTCCCTACCAGTTACTATATTCTTTTGTAAATAGCGCAGGATGTCTACAGGGTCATTAATACTGTTGTCTATAAGGTAGTTAAGGCAATTGTTAATAAGTGTTATAATAATTGATTCATCTGTCATCAAGTTATCTACAGGGTCCACATTGATATCTGACACACTGTCATCTCTAGATTGGAGAATGACACCATCAACAGGAATAACATCATTACCTTCCTTTCCATCAAGACTGCTTTGATATGTCGAGGACACTATTATGCTTTCTATAATTGTCTCATTGTTACTGTTTACAGAAGATCCACTGTTATTGTTAGATGACTCAATTTGTTCCATATTTTCCATGATATTGTCTGGAATCTTTTCACTGTGGATTTCATCAGTTTCTTTGACATTTGTTTCAGTAATATGTGGATCATATAGCTCTGAGTCAGACTCATTAGAAAGATCTTTTTCATGACACAGTTTTATATGTTTTCTTAGTTCATGTATACTGAAGCTGTCTCCACAGCTTTTACAAGCTTCCTTTTTTTCTATATGAGTAGTCTGAACTGTTGACTGTGTACTTAGGTTTATTTGTATAGGCCTTAGGTATATTTTACTTTGGCTTCCAAGCGTGGCCTTCAGATCACGGACTGTCCATGGACAGTCAACGATTTCTAACTGTCTGCAATTTTGTCTACATCTTAACAGTTCAAACCCTCCAATATCCTGTAACTGGTGAAACCCAGTTTCATTTTCTGATAATTTAGCTAAAACATCCTCTTCCTTGTCTTCAAGACAAAACTGGATCCTTTTTGAACCCAATTGGGCTCTAATTAAAACTTCTTTTTCAGAAACTGAAGGTACCCGTCCTTGGGATTTATCTGCCAAGCATATAAATGTTCCCGTCCATGTTTTCCCCTTACTTTTCTTCTGATTTCTAGGCAGGTTTTTGGGTGAATTACTTTTTCCAGAACCAGAAGAAAACAGTAATGAACGCTCCCTTCTGATTCTATCTAGAAGACTTCTTGGTGTGGAGCCTGTAAAGACAAAATAGCGTTAATGTTCAGGTGTTATTAAATTGGCAAAGTAGTTTCAGAGGAGAAGATTATTTAACATTATACAAAAATTCTAAGGGCAATAATTCCTTAACCCTTTCCTCCATAATGACTCCTTTTGACGCCACCCCCTTTACTCCATAATGAAGCCTTTTGGCGCCTGTGTAGTACCTCAGTTGTAACGCTTTGACTATGAAATGTCTGCATCAGACTTAATAAAATTTGTATCCAATTTGAAAAGAATATTCATAAGAATATCTGACTAAAGTTTATTTGATGAAATATTTGTTTTTTGCAATGCATTAATACTTTAAAGCATATTTTCAGCATTTTATTGAAAAAACTATGCAAATCAAGTATGCATAAATATAATTTCCATTGAGGAAAGGATTAAGGGGTCAATTGACAATTTCGGTTATATTGAATTTTTTGTAGATCTTACTTTGCTGGACATTGTTGCTGTTTTCTCTATCTGTATAAACAATATTCAAGATAATAACACACAACTGCAAATTTCCTTAAAATTACCAATTCAGGGGCAGCAACCCAACAACAGGTTGTCTGATTCATCTAAAAATTACACGCTAGATACATCTCAACCTGATGAACATGTATACCTTGTCAGATTTGCTTTAAATGATTTAGTTTCAGAGATATCAGCCAAAAACTGCATTTTACCCCTATGTTCTATTTTTAGCTATGTCAGCCATCTTGGGTTGTCTGATTTGTTTTACAATGTATGTGCAGATAGATCAATACCTTATGAACCTTATGGTAAATGTGGGATGTTTTTACAATAACTATTTGAATCAAATGAAGTAGACACTTAAGGATTTAAAAAATCTTTCATCGGAAGTACTTCAAATTTTAGGCCAAAATAAGCCCTTACATAAACATGTACTTTCACGGTTGTTAATAATACAGTTAAAAGAAATTTGAACTATAGTCCAAAACTGAAAACCTCCCTTTTTTATGAATAAAGTCCCATAATCATGATAAAGCCCATACAATCATAATGATCTCTAAGAACGACTGAGTAATAACTTCTGGTACGTACTTTTTTCCTTAATATTTACAATTTTATTTCTCGTGCTTCGTTTTTCTCTATTTTTATTTTTCGTGCAACGTTTTTGCGATTATTATTTCACATGTTTCCGTGTTCAGTACCCCCCTTTACCACCCTCTTCTAAGTACAATTAAGGACCATAATTCTGCACAAAAATCAAAATCATCAGTCCAGAACAAAATTCGAATTGATCTGTAACTTCTTATGATATATCAATACACCAAAGATCAAAACAATATCTTCAAGGAAGAAGAAAAAAGTGTGGAAAACTAATTAGCTGGACAGACAGACAGACAGAGTGCAAACCTAAAGTCCCCTTCGACTTTGTCTGTAGCGGACTAGGCAAGATTTCCATTTGGCACCCCCATAAGTACATCTATATGCTTATTGATGTCTAAGATATACACAATTGGGGGTGCCATATGGAAGTCTTTCCGCAGATTAATAAAGCCACAAAGATAGAGGGCAGACTAAAGGTACATGTATGTACATTGAAATATAAATTTGTATGCAAGAAAACCTAGCACTCAGTCTGTGCCAAACTGTTTAAGGGTTTGTCTGATCGAAAGAAAAAGTTGGATTTTTTTCTTCAATATTGTCATCCAAAAAACTTTCTGACCAAATGATTTTTTGGCTGACATTTGTCTGTCAGACAGAGTTTGGGATACACACTGGCAATACTTTCTTCCCATTGTCAATATTTTGTTACATATTGATAGAATATCTCTAATGGCTGAGGATTTATTTGCTTTGTTTACCCTGTCAAAATAACTGGTTTTTTTTATAATTTTAGGGCTTCCTCACAAATTTTGTGTAAACCGGAAATTCTTATGTCCATTGTAATGCCTAAATAATTTTCGGAAAACAGTCTCCGTGAAAATTATGAGATTTGACCAAACTTGCAGGGGCGGATCCAAGATTTTTGAAAGAGGGGGCGAACTTTTTAAAGATTGTGGAGCGGAGTGAGGCGAACGATTTTTGTGACCTTTTTTGGGCTAAAAAACATTAAATAAGTGTAAAATGCACTTTTTAAACGGTTCCTGACGTGGAGCATGTATATTTTATAGTTGCTGTAAAGTGTAAGGGTTGGACTTTTTTTATGCTGTATTCTCCCTATTAATTGTCTATCATATAATGATAATATGGATCCAAAGCTATGTACTGATATATTTGATGTGTGACTTGTCTGTAAAAAGTAGACATGGAAAATTCTCGTTTGTTGTTAAGTAAGCATATTAACCTCACAGATTTCTTGTTGATATACGCGGGGCTATTCGATGAAATTTAAAATACGACCGACACGAGTTAATAAAGACAAACAAGCATTTTTTTCCAAATGTTTGGTTATGTTTCACCCAACAAAAATAAGGGAAGTAAGGGGTTCCAAATCAACCAAAGGCTTCGAATGAGTATGAAATGACAATCATGATTTTACGAATGACTGTCCACAAATGGAGACATAGTACAATACACAGTTAGGAAAAAAAATCAAACTGACACACATAATTTTTCAACACCCTCTTTCCCTTCCTTTCTAACAAATAAGGCTTAATATTTGTGTTATGCATGTGTATATTTATAGAATGAGAATCTTCCATAGATTCCATTTCTAATGGTTATAATGGTGAAATATAATCTCTTTTTGGTGTAACAATGGCAACAATCTGCATTTCTTTGATACAAAATATTGCAAAAAAGGGGGGTGAACATGTCACAAAAGTCTCCAAAATTTGGTCCAAACGAAAATTTCAATCAATTACAGTGATACCTTTCCTGAAACCATAGATATATATCTATCAAGAGGTCAAAAAAAAATCATATGCTATGCTCTGTGTTGAAGGCCATACTTTGACCTATAATTAATTGTTAACTTTAAAAAGTACATTGTCCTCGGCAGTGGCGGATCCAGAACTTTTCATAAGGGGGGGAAGGGGGCCACTGACCTAAGGGGTGCCTGCTCCAGTCATGCTTCAGTGATTCCCTATATAACCAACCAAATTTTTTTCCCAACAAAAGCCCCCCCCCTCCCCTATGGATAAGCCTATGCTCGGACTTGGCTGGAGTGTTGTCTCATTGGCTGCCGCACTCCTACCACATCTAGAAATTATTCTTATCCAATGCATTTTTTGTGTATTTGTTTTATAGTTCACCTAGTACAGGGAAACCACAGACATATACATGTCATACATAATATGTTTCGGGGGAGACTAAAGTAAGTATAGACTTATTAATTTTGTCAATTATAAATCATCTCTAATCTATTTACACAACGTTTTTCTCCCAATTCATACTCCCTGTCTCACGGCTACACATAGGGTTTTCGTCATTATTACGTATTTTATCTTGAATTTACCTGAAGTAGAACCTGAAGCCTGAGGACTTGAATGCGCCACAGGCACAGGTTCTGTGTTTGGATTGTTAAGTTTTTCTTTGAGGCGTATCCGATCGCCTATTGTCCCAACACCCAAAGCACTCAGTTCTTCATCTGATAATTTTTTTGCCAGATCAAAAGTTATTTTGTGCTCAGTAAATCTTTGGGAAATAGTCCCAAGACCAAGTTCAAAAAGAACCGCCTGTATACTCTTCGAATTATCAATATCAGCCATTTTGTCCGGTGTAACATGTGCTCGTTAATGAAATATAGACCGGCCTCGGTCCGGAAGTATCCGATGAAATTTCCGAAGTTTACCGAATCTGAACCACCACCATCACTAACATCAATCATCATCATCACCATCACTGATCATCACCTTCATCAACAAAAAACGTATAATGTTGTGAGCACTGCATGTAATGTTGTGAACGCTGAATATAATGTTTTGAACACTGCATATAAAGTTGTGACCGCTGCATATAATGTTGTGAACACTGCATATAATGCTGTGACCACTACATATAATGTTCCGACAACTGCATATAATGGTGTGAGCACTGCATATAATGTTGGGAACACCGCATATAAAGTTGTGACCGCTGCATATAATGTTGTGAACACTGCATATAAAGTTGTGACCGCTGCATATAATGCTGTGAACACTGCATATAATGTTGTGACCAGTGCATATAATGCTGTGAGCTCTGCGTATAATGTTGTGAGCACTGCATATAATGTTATGAGCACTGCATATAATGTTGTGAGCACTGCATATAAAGTTGTGACCGCTGCATATAATGCTGTGAACACTGCATATAATGTTGTGATCACTGCATATAATGTTGTGAGCTCTGCGTATAATGTTGTGAGCACTGCATATAATGTTGTGAGCACTGCATATAATGTTGTGAACACTGCATATAATGTTGTGAGCACTGCATATAATGCTGTGAGCACTGCATATAATGCTGATTATTAACATAAGGCAGTCATGGCGTTCCATACTTGTCGGCCGCATCATTAACGCAGAAGAAGCTCAACGTGGTGGACGGCAGATAAAAAGTGAGTTAAAATTTTATTTTAAAGTTTGTTTTACGCTATGTTTCGCTGTTTTCAAGGTTCCATTCACCAAGGTGATACTTGCTTTAGAAATGCAGGTGCGCAGTGCACGGCCATTGCATTTTACATGTTAGTGTAAGAGATAATTTATTCCGGCTGTGATATTCATATATCTGTGAAATATTTTCCGACCGTCAAATGATGATCTTGTGTAAAATATGAATCAGATAATATTTTATAGCAATCTTAATTTTTATATAATGAAATATTTTCCAACTTTATTCCGTCAGAAGTGTATTAATATACGAGTTCGGAAATAATTTCACACCGGAAAAAATAAACCGTTACATTAGCATTTGCTTTTGTTAGCTACAATAATGTAACAGATAGTCCATTTTTTTGGAATGGCAATACAGTTGATCAAATAGTGAGAGATGGTAATTCACTATACGAACAAATTTCATCCCAACGTGGACTACAACCATTTTCATTTTTACTGCATGATGAATTGCCTGGTAATTTGTGTATTATGAACAATCAGATCACAGCGTCAGTTTACTCGGATATTTTTTTTGGTGTGGTCAATCAAAACGATAGACCTGATGTAGATTCTCTTGCAATATCATTTAATGAAGGGTTAAGGAATGCCTTGGGCCTGTCAAATTTTGTTTTGGGTACTTTTGGTGATTATACTGTAGCAATATTTGAAATTGATGGATTGTTTAATGTATTTGACTCTCATGCCATAAATGCCCAAGGCAATGTTGATAGCAATGGCTTTGCTAGTTTTCTTCAGTTCTCTGACTTTCAATCATTAGCTTTCTTTCTTTTAGATAGACATTTGAATTCTGTTTTTAATCTTTCACCAGTTATATTTGAAAGCTTTGATTATATATATACTGCAAGCCCTTTGGTTGATGAAAAATACCAAACGGACACATCAGATTCATCTAAAATTTATAATCATGATATGTATGATACATGTACAAGTACATGCACTTTAAAGCTTAGTGAGCAAAATTACTTAGAAAGTTTTAATGTAATTGACAATTGTAGTGAAATACATTATGAAGAGCAGCTAAAATTAATGCAAAAGTCATCAAAAAATATGCAAAATGAAAGTGATGATATGCAAAATTTGTATTTAGATCAAACAAATAACATTTCCCCTGAAATATTGACAAGATGGACTGGTTCATTTGGAGAGACATTCAATGATACTGATAATATGCATAGACATGAATCCACTGGTAAGATGATTCACCTGGGTATAAATCAATTTTTAAAAGATGAGAAAAATAAAAATGCGAAGCAATTGCAATTGATAACTGAAATTGATTCTAAACTACATTTTGATGTCCATTTAGATGAAAATAAAATGAACCATGAAATCTTAAAATGTAATACTGGAAAAAGGCTTGTTGATCACAATTACTGTTTTGCTAATAAAAGAACAAGGAAGAAGAAAAAGTATAATCAAAATATTGTATTTAATTCTCATAGTATAGAAAATGAAAACAATTGTGGTTTTAATACTTCTGAAAGAAATTTTGGCGAAAATTTAATGCCCCATATTTTTGAAAATGTTGGTAGAATTGAAACTGTGAATTCTGAAAGCATTCAGAATGAACCTGTGTTAGTTGAATTCAATTGTGACCACCGTCTAAATCAAAATTCCACCTACAGATCTGTTATAGAATCTACACCCGAGTTTGTTTGTAGTTGTTGCAAAAAAATTTTATTCCATGAGCAAACACGAAAAATACAATCTGAAACCCCAGTACTAGAAGATGCTCAAGTTGCAGTAAATGATATAGTTTGTCTTTACTGTTATACAAAGCTGAATAGTAATATTCTACCATCTACAAGCATATTTGGGAACAATTTAAATCCCGGTGTTATACCTCCATGTTTAAAAGAACTAACATTTATGGAAAAAAAATTAATCAGCAAAATACATGTGTTCCTTACTATAATTGTGTTACCTGGTGGTCAGTTTGCTGAAAAGGGTATGGCCATAAACTTCCCAGTATCTGTTGAAAACAATATAGATCTATTACCGAGGAATTTAGCTAATATCAATGTGTTTACTATGTCTTATGGAGAAAATGCTCATAAAAAACCTACACACATGATTCGAAAAGACAAGGTTATTAAAACACTACAATGGTTAAAGCAAAATAATAATTTGTACAGTGATGTTAGGGTGAATTTAAGTATTTTGAATGATTATTGTATCGATGAAGAAAATTTACAAATGAATATTTCTGAAATTGAACATTTTTCAGCAATACCTATCGACTATACGTCTCCAAATATTAATATTGCCAAATTGATAAATTCAAAAACTCCCCATATTACTTTACCAAAATGTGATGAAAATCCTGTTAATATTTACGAGAAAGAACATGGTGAGGAATTTGCCTTTCCAGCTTTATTCCCATTTGGAAAACATGGATACACTAGCGATCGCAAAGAGAGAATACATCCATCTTTATACTTTAGACAAAGAATATTATATTTTGATGGACGTTTTAGAAAAAACAGCACATATATGTTACAGGCTGTAAATAATTATGAATTTATGAGGTTACTGAATTCAGTTAATATACACATGCGCATGAGGCAAAATAAAAAAAGTGTGACAGTTAAAGATGTTAGAAATTTGCATCAAAATCCTGATTTACTTGAAAATTCATATATGTTCATGAAACAAATAAGAGGAACTGCAGCTTATTGGAAAAATAATTTACTAAATCTTTTAGCAATGTTTAAAAATATAGGACCTCCAAGTCTCTTCATGACATTATCAGCAAATGACATGCATTGGCCTGAACTTATAATGACATTAAAGAAATGTTCCTATGAAGAAGCTTGTGATATACAAAATGCATTGTCGCTAGTAAAAGAAGATCCATACCTCACTGCATTGCATTTTGAACGTCGCTTTAAGGCTTTATTGAATTATGTTATAAACGGGAAATTTGCACCTTTAGGTAAAGTAGTTGATTATTTTTGTAGAGTTGAATTTCAAAACCGTGGTAGTCCACATATGCATATCTTCTTGTGGATTGAAAACTTTAAAGATATATTTAATGATAGGGAAAAATTGATAAAATACATTAATGCAACAATAAGTACTAAAACACCAAAAGATGATTCTTTCCTTGCTCTGCTAGTGAAACGATATCAAACCCATGGCCATTCACATTATTGCTTGCATAAAACTGGGAGATGTAGGTTTGGATTTCCTTATAAACCATGTAGTCATACTAATTTAATTTCAAATGTTGATGTTGCATCAGAGAGTTCAAAATGCAAATTTTATGAAACAGCCAGAAATTCAAGTGATTCATATATAAATGCTTATAATCCAACCATTTTATTACATTGGCAAGCTAACATGGATGTACAAATAATAGGGAATGCCGAGTCTGCAGCTTTTTATGTATGTGCATATTTATGTAAATCAGAGCCAGAAGATTTGAAGGAATCTTTATCAGAATTAATATCCAATATTCCAGACGAGACTTCACAAAGGCAACGTCTTTTGAAAATAGGCTGTTGCGTGTTGAAAACTAGAAAACTAAGTGCACAAGAAGCAGCATATAGATTAAGCAATTTACATTTAATTTTAAGTAGTAGAACTGTTCTTTCTCTCAATGTTAAACCTGAAGAATCAAGATATAGGGTACTTAAACCCAAATGTGAACGTGATCTCTTAGATGACAATAGCACTGATATTTTTTGTTACAACATGCTTGATTATTATCGAGCAAGGCCTTCAAGTCTTGAAAAAATATGTTATTACGAATTTTCTCAATGGTATATTAAATGTAATAAACCTAAACAACTGACATCCAGAGCTTGTCCGCGTATTCAACTGCAAGATCCTTTTGCAGATATTTTCATGCGCAAAAGACTAAAGGCAGTTATTATTAAATTACCAAAATTTTCTATGTTTAACGATGCATATTTTTATAGTTTGATATTATGCTTTCTTCCTCATAGAATTGAAGAGGATATTTTAAGAATGAATGATAATGAATTGTTTGATAATGCACACGATGCATTTATTTCAAAAAGAAATTTGTTATCGTTGGATTTTATTGAAAATTATGCGCTGGGTGATGAAATTGAAAATGCGGTAAAATTTATCAGGTTTTCTCGGCTTGAATTAGGAATATCGTTGTTGCCATCTACAATAAATGATTCTAATGCTTTCATAAATGATTATGATATTCAGGCAGACATTTCTGATCCACATGTATCTAATACATGTACTAATTATGATGAATCCAACATTTCTTTGACTTTTTGCACAACTGAGGAAGATCATCTTCAAGACTTGACAGTTACTTTAATTCCGGAAGCACAACTTTTAAATCAAATGAATTCCATGACAAATGACCAAAAAAAAGTTATGAATTTCATTCAAGCTTATTTTGAATCTAAACGTTGTAAGGAAAATATTGATCCGTTGAATATTTTCATAACAGGGGGTGGTGGAGTAGGCAAAACATTTTTAATACGTGTAATGATTGAATGGCTACGTAGATGTACAGTGAATATAATCGGTGTAGACCCTGTCGTTGTATGTGCACCAACAGGAACAGCAGCAAAAAATATTAATGGAAAAACCTTGCATAGTGCATTAAGATTACCAGTTCAACATGGAAATGAACCTTCATTTAATGAATTATCTGCCCTGTCTTTGAAAAAACTAAGACAAACTTTTATGCATATTCATACTTTAATTATAGATGAAATATCTATGGTTAGTGCTAAAACATTAGATCACATACACAGACGACTATGCACAATCAAAAATTCAAATAAAGTCTTTGGTGGTCTTAATGTTATTACTGTTGGTGATTACTATCAACTGCGTCCAGTGTGTGGTCATTATGCTTTTACCAATAAACATTTGTGGTATAATTTTAAACCTTTTTTCATAGAACAAAATGTTAGACAAAACAATGATAATAGTTTCTCTAAATTATTAAATAGAGCTCGTATTGGTGCTTTAACCAAGTCTGATATAAAAATACTAAATTCAAGAGTAACATCTTATACTTGTGACCCATCTAAAATTTTGCACCTTTTTCCTACAGTTAAACAAGTACAAGAACATAATAAAAAAATTCAAAATACATTGGTAGCACAACAAATTGAAATATCAGCTAAACATTTCTTTTCACGAAATAATATGACAAAAAATAAAGATGTTTCACCTGGTTTAATACCAGAGGATGATCGAGAAGCTGGTGGCTTACCATCTCTTTTAACAGTATCATGTGGCACTCGAGTTATGTTGATTAGAAATATTTATACAAAAGAAGGTTTAGTTAATGGTGCAATGGGATATGTCGAACTTGTCGAGTTTAATCCTGATACTAATGAACCTAAATATATATATGTAAAATTCGATGACCATAATATAGGGAAAATATTACAAAATGCATCTGCTCACAATGCTATTCCAATAGAACCTATTCAACAGGAATTCCATTATAATGGTAGATGTATTATTAGAGAACAGTTTCCCATTATGCCAGCTTGGGCTTGTAGCATACACAAAGTACAAGGTGCCTCTTTAGATCAAGCTGCAATTTCTATAGGCAATGATGTATTTCAAGCCAGTATGTCTTATGTAGCACTTAGCCGAGTTCGAACTTTAAATGGGTTATATCTTCTTGCATTTAATGCAAATAAAGTCAAACCATGTGTTAAAGTAATGGAGGAATACATACGATTAAGAAATTTGAACAAAAATATAAATGAAAAATCTTAAAAATTAATAAAATACATGTAATAAAAATGTTCAATTTCATTATGATTATCATTTATTATTTCAAGTCTTCAAAAAATCATTTTAATATTTTTAATTGTTTAAGTTCTGTAGATGATTATGAAATCAAAATAAAAAAAAACAACATTTGTATAAAAATCATATAAATTTGTTGATCTCAAGTCTGCATATGAATAATAATGTTTGTTTTCTCAAATCCAGCCTATTTTCCTAATACATTTATAATTAAATCTGATATCTTACACTACAAGTGCATGTATATTTTGTGTTTATAAATATACATACTATGGGAGTAGAGTATGTGATAACTCTGTTAAATATGTGTCCATCAAATTACTTCAATGATGCATGTATTGTATTATAGTTTTTTATTGTGTACATATGCCTAAAGTTTAATTTCAAGTTTTATTTATATAATACTTCCATTTACAAAAAATCTTTAAATATTTTTCAGCATGCTTACCATACAACAGATAAAATCAACACCTCCAGACACTGCTCAGTTGTCTCCAACAACAAAAGCCATGGTACTAGATATATCACCCATAGAACCTGCTACAGCAAAATGCAAAGCCAAATTCTTTGTAATCTTAGCAGACAGTACCAGTAGTATTTCTTGTACTGTTTATGATGTGTCACAATACTCTAAATTCAAGAAAGATCATGGTGTTATTCTGGTGAACATTTTGATAAAGCAGTCGTACATCGCTGTGACAGAAAGGTCAGAGGTGGGAATGTTGAAGGCATTTGACATTCCCGAGGAAATAAAATGTAACGTACCGAAGCTTCCTGGGGATCAGGAGATGACCATAGAGATGGCGAAGGGGTCACCTGTTAAAACCATGACCAACATCAAAGGAAAGGTTGTGAATGTAAGTGTACAATCTCTATTCTAGATCCTAAAACCTGACACACAGTCTGAAAATTAAGCCTCCTGCTTTAATACTGTTTAAGAATTTATTATTTGATTACTCGTACTTGTAGTGGTTTGATTACCAATGAAAATATTGACAATTAAGTTGTAAAGTCATCACAAGTTTATTAGTAGATATAATTTAATTTGGTTTGTAGTGTGTAGTTTGATTGGCTGCAGCAACCCATTTTATAATTTCTAATACACGTTTCTCAATGTGAATCCTTTTGCACATAAAGATTCAAATACAATCATTCTGATTCATTCAAATCATTAAATGATACAAAATAATTCCAATTTTTGAACATATTATATATACCTCATGAAAAAGTTGGAACATTTCATGCGTTCCTTAAAGTGCTTCACATATAGTAATAAACATAGAATAAAACTAATCATTTTATGACATATTTGTATATTTGTTCAAATTTAAAATCATTCTTAAATGATGGCAATTAATAATCATGGCATCATTTAACACCGGAGTTGATAAATGTGTGCCACTTTGAGCTCTTCGTCATGTCATTTGGATTTTTAAGCCCTATTATATTCTAAATATTTTTTTATTTGCATATTTTGCTAAATTATTAATTTAACAACTCTCAATTTTACTTTTAGGTGTTACCAGCAACCACTAAAGAGTTTAATGACAACACACTACCGTTCCAAGATATTGTTATCAAAGATAAGAGTGGGAGCATAACCCTTGCTCTCTGGGACGAAAATGCTAACAAATTTGAAAAGGGACAAGTAATCAAAGTGACCAAATGTCGAGTAAAGTTAATAAACGGGGAGAAAAAGTTGTCCACTACAAGAACATCAAATGGAGAGGTAATTATTTTAATTATAGATATTTCTAAGTTGGCTGCTCTGGTTTCTAAATTTTGTAGCAATTGTCATCAAATGCCACATTTAACACTGATTTTAAAATTTCTATAAATACTCCTATATGAATTTTTGTTACAATTCCCCAAGTTAAAGATTTGCAAGATCAATTTCTCAGTATCTTAATATGGTGTATCAATGATACTTTCTAGGTAGGTAGATAATGGATAGTATAAAAAAAGTCAAATCTATTAATAGTACACTGGTTTTGATTTCCATATAATTTATTTAAACCATAAAATATGCCAACATTAAGAACATATTTTACTCTTAGCTTTCTCCAATGATATAATAACAATAAAATGAAAAAGATAATAATCTCAATATTTGTAAGATAAACATATTTAATAATTTTTTCCTCAGTTATATAATGATGAAGAAGAGTTCAAGGACATATCTGATGAAGAAGAAATGCCAGTTCCCGACATTGACAAGAACTCTGAAGTTGGAACCATCTCAAGTGTCTTCGACATTGATCCCTACCTAAGTTGCGTCAACAAAGGTTGCAACAACAGCAAACTGATAACAGTTTTGCACGATGACAAGTATGTTATGCAATGTAAAACTTGTAAATTGCAAATGAGGGCTTCAAATGCCAATAACTACATGAGAGCCACTGTATTTTTTGAAAGCGGCAATATTACGAAAAAGGTTGCAATCTTCCAACCTCAAATTTTGGAACTTTTTAAAAGCAGGGGCATTCATTTCACTATGTCTTATGACAAGGAGGAGCTGTTGGCACAAATGTATGAACTATTGCCTGTTAATGTGAGATGCAAAATAGTAAATAACACTATTAGATCTATGTCAGTGAAAAGAGATGCAGAGGCATTGAATTAGACATTAAACTCTGTACATTTGAAAAAAAAGATCAACTTTGTCATTTCGGGTATTGTAATGCAAGATTAAAATGAGATCTACCATTTAACTTGTGCTCCATGTGTTTAGGGAAGCTTGCTTGATTTTATGGGAAAGAAAATGATTAAAATATACTTTAAATGTTTATTTATTTTACACCAAACAAAACTGTATTTGTTTTTAAAGCAGCAATATTACGAAAAAGGTTGCAATCTTCCAACCTCAAATTTTGGAACTTTTTAAAAGCAGGGGCATTCATTTCACTATGTCTTATGACAAAATGTAGCTATTGGTACAAACGTATGAACTGTTGCCTGTTAATGTGAAATGCAAAATAGTAAATAACACTATTAGATCTATGTGATTGAAAAGAGATGCAGAGCCATTGAATTAGACATTAAACTCTGTACATTTGAAAAAAAACAACTTTGTCATTTCAAGTATTGTAATGCAAGAATAAAATGGGATCGACCATTTAACTTGTGCTCCATGTGTTTAGGGAAGCTTGCTTGATTTTATGGGAAAGAAAACGATTAAAATATACTTAAATTAAAGTGTTTATTTATTTGAAGCAAAACAAAAAGTTTACAAAATAAATTTCAAGAAAACATGACCTCTACATGTACTTTTATAGAAGTTAAATGGTCAGTTATAATGTTGTTTTTTTCTCCAAATTTTATGTTGCTACAATTGTGCGAACAATTATATATTTTCCATGCTGTTAGCTATAGTCATTCAAGTAGCATGTACATCAATACTTTTTTTGTATTTCACTTTAGTACATAAACACTTATATTGTGTGTGTTATAATGATGTGAATTGTGTCTTTAGTTTTGCTTAATGATGTTTTTGTTGTAATTTTAGTATTGGGTATTGGTGGAATCCCTTTGTTTTTTTTTATTTCAATATTGGTTACTAGTAGAACCCCTTTACTTTTTTGTATGTTATAATGATGTGTATGTTGTGCCTTTAGTTTTGCTAAAATGATGTTTTGTTGTAATTTTAGTATTGGGTATTGGTGGAATCCCTTTGTTTTTTTTTATTTCAATATTGGGTACTAGTAGAACCCCTTTACTTTTTATATGTTGTAATGATGTGTATGTTGTACCTTTAATTTTGCTTAATGATGTTTTTGTTGTAATTTTAGTATTGGGTATTTTGTGGAAACCCTTTGTTTTTATTTTTATTTCAATATTGGGTACGAGTAGAAACCCTTTTATAGTTTACATAGAAAATTTTAGATTAGACATTTAGAATACATAGAAAATTAGATTAGAAATTTAGAAAAGTAAATTGTGTAGTTAAATTTTAATTTCAAGAATGTTTTAGGCTTAACATTGTAATCAATCATTTATTTCCTTTTTTAAGTCTGTTTTACAATTTAAAAAAAATCTAAATGGTAAAATCTCATTTTAACTTCTATTTCCTGTTTCAAACAATTAGTGAATTACATTTTATGCATATTATACAATTTTGATTCAAAATGTTGTACATTTCTTATTTGAAAGAACTATGTTTTTCTATGCAATATCTATTGAATCTGTTTTCAAATAATCAGTCATTAAATATAATTAAAAAGATCTGTACACTTGAATTTGTTTTTTTGTTGTAATTGTTTCAAAAGATGTGGTCATTTATGAACAATGAAAGGTCTTGGAGTAAATGCACTTGTGATTTTACATACACAAAATATCTTTGCATACTGCTACTTTGCTCTGCAGTTTTAAAATATGTAAAAGGATCACAGCTGTCATATAAAATCCTTCCTTCAATCTGAACTACACTTGATGTTTTGAAAAGTTTTGATACATTACAATTTAGTCTAAAAATGCATTAGAATGCATAATTAGGGCCCCGCCACGAAAAGTGGCGTGCCCTATAGTAATCACTCTGTCCGTCCGTCTGTTTGTCTGTCTGTCCGTTACACTTTTCTATGTCGTACGATAACTCAAGAAAGCCTTGACCGATTCAAATGATTTTTGCACACATTCATTAGCATCATTACAGGAAGAAGCCTTTCGATTTTGGAGCATTTTCGATTTTTCCTTTTCAAATTATTGGACTTGTACCGTTTTTGACAATATCCTTATTTTTTTTTTAGAAAATATGGTCAAAGGGAGATAATTCAATTTCAATTTTTGAAAATATTATAAAAGGGTGATAACTCAATTAAATTTTGTAATTTCATTGATAAGGAACAAAACAAATTTGGACTTATGCCGGAGGAGCCCTTTATGACGTGGTTATTTTTCTAGTTGTAAAAGTATTCACAAGCATACATCAAAACCCATAAAAAAACACACATGCACAATTACATCACTATCAAAAACACTTGCAACAAAAATCTTAAACCTTGAACATGTACCCTGAATATATTGCATATTATATGGCCACAGAGCTGTAATAGGATATTGGAATACTACCCTTTGTTTAAAGTATTTCTTATGGATTCTGTAGAATCAACATGCTTTACTGAATTTGACCAAATCTGTTCATGCTACTAATAAACCCTTAAGAAACTAATTGCTTCAATGGATAATTGACAAAAAATAGTATGTTGCAACTGCATATAGAAAGAGAAGGGATATCGAGAACTTCAGTGATAACTGACATCAAGCGATTTATAACAATGGGAATTGAAAAAACACACAGTTCGTGCTGCATTAGTTTTATTGTATTTTAACAAAACAAAATGTAATTTCGTTCATTCTTACGAAATGATCAGGTTATAGTTTCTGTTTAGGTACATATCTTAGCAACTATAAGCAGTAGAATAATATGTGGTCAGTAGATACATCTTGGATCATTAGTACCTAATTATGTCACATTGAAGAACATTTAACACTTGAGCGACTTGGCTAAGAGTTCGGGTAGGTCTATTATAAGTGTAAGAGAAATGATATTTTGTGAATGGAGACATATTGGATCATGAGCAACAAACATATTATTAGGTCATATTAACCTACATTTTCCGCTTGATGTTACTACGCAACCACAATTACCTTTCCCAATTTTACCACATAGTTCTTTAGGGAAGTTAACAACATTCCTTGATGAATTGCTTCACTGATATATAGAATATCAATCAATAATTGCTTGAAAAGCATTAGGTAATTGTTGAAATCAGTGAAGCAATTCATCAATGAATGTTGTTAAATTCCCCTTAGAACTATGTTGTAAAATTGGGAAAGGTAATTGTGGTTGTGTAGTAAATGAGTTGGACTTATATTGTTCTGTATATACGGGCGAGTTGAATATACAAGAATCTTAACATCAAAGGAACTTCCTTGGTTTCTGTAAACTTTATCAATGAATATGGTCAGTTAGTTGTGACCATGACAAATAATAAAAGAAAACCTGCAATGTATCTGACAAAATTAAATTATTATTGCTATGATAATTACGATTAGGACATTAGAAAGAGAAGCTTAAATTTGAAATCCAAAATACAGGGCATATGTAACAACAGTAAATGTAAGATGAAATAACTGTTATGCTGTTATCAGAACCCCTATTGTCCCTTTTCAAGGAAGGTTTCATCAATTTAACAATTTATGTTTTTTTCTACCTACCTTCTTATATCCAATCAAGTCGGTATTTTGTTTTATTTCTACTTTTAATTTGACATATGTCAGAAATTAAGCCAGTTCAGGTATTGCTTTTTGAAGAAAAGCAACTTGTTTTTAATTCTATAACCCCATCTAGAACCTTAAACTTATCAAAGAACAATTTTTGTTTGTTAACATAATAATGCATTGCATACAATCGTTTACAATAAAAAGTAAAGAATTTTTAAGAATAAAAAAAATCCATTTGTTAAAGGTGAACAAATACAGAGGGAATGGGCCCTACCTCTTTCACAAGAAGAAGCATGTTACCGAGCACTGTCAGGTTTCACTGCCTTTCTTTCGATTTATTTTCGGCTATCATCGTTATCATGATGCCAATTCAAATAATAGTTTAATTAGGTGAGCGATACAGGACTCCTGTCCTAAGTTATGAAGAAAAATCGAAACCGAACAGGTTCTATAGGATTGATATCTATTTTTTTGTGATGGTTTTATCGAAAAATGTACCTTTCAAATTTGCATTTAGTTTTAGATAAAAATTGCATTTTGAAATGACATAGTAATAAACTATTTCTACAAATCATAATTTATTCAAAAGTTGATTCTATTATAATACTCGATACAATTATATCAAATATTTAAAAAAAATATTGCATGTAAGGGGAGGTAAGCAAAATTTATAAGAAAAAATGTAAATTCACTGAAAGTCGACTTTAATAGATTCGATTACTTGTGGGATTACATTCGGTCATAAGGGTGTGAAATAAAATGTAATATATTTATCAAATATATAGAGGGACGATGTCCTAATATCTTAAAATTATCAAATATTGATCAATTAATACGGCTAATAATAAATGAAAATGACAATATTGTCAACACATTTGCTGACTTCGCATTTTGTTCATTCAAATCAAGAAATGGTTACATTGGAGCTTCAACACACTGGTCATGTCATTCGTGTTTTACATTGTATATGAATTGATTTAATTTATGTCGCATATATGCAAATCAGAAATATTTTTTAAAATACTATAACCCCATCTAGAACCTTAAACTTCTCAAAGAACATTTTTTGTTAAAATAATAATGCATTGCATACAATCATTTACATGATTTTTTAAGAATAAAAAAATCCATTTGTTATAAGTCAAACAAATACGCAAGGAATGGGCCCTACTCCTTTCACACAAAAGGCATTATTAGAAGAGCTTTGTCAGGTTTCACAGTCTTTCTTCGATTTGTTTCCGGCTATCATCGTTATCATGATGCCAATTCAAATAATAGTTTAATTAGGTGAGCGATACAGGACTCCTGTCCTAAGTTATGAAGAAAAATCGAAACCGAACAGGTTCTATAGGATTGATATCTATTTTTTTGTGATGGTTTTATCGAAAAATGTACCTTTCAAATTTGCATTTAGTTTTAGATAAAAATTGCATTTTGAAATGACATAGTAATAAACTATTTCTACAAATCATAATTTATTCAAAAGTTGATTCTATTATAATACTCGATACAATTATATCAAATATTTAAAAAAAAATATTGCATATAAGGGGAGGTAAGCAAAATTTATAAGAAAAAATGTAAATTGACTGAAAGCCGACTTTAATAGATTCGATTACTTGTGGGATTACATTCGGTCATAAGGGTGTGAAATAAAATGAAATATATTTATCAAATATATAGAGGAACAATGTACTAATATCTTAAAATTATCAAATATTGATAAATTATACGGCTAATAATAAATGAAAATGACAATATTGTCAACACATTTGCTGAATTTGCATTTTGTTCATTAAAATCAAGAAATGGTTACATTGAAGCTTCACCACACTGATCATGCCATTCGTGTTTTACATTGTATATTAATTGATTTCATTTATGTCACATATATGCAAATCAGAATTTTTTTTATTATGCTATAACCCCAACTAGAACCATAAACTTATTAATGATTACGGACAAATTTCTGTTTGTTAACATAATAATGCATTGGATACAATCGTTTACAATAAAAAGTACATGAATTTTTAAGAACAAAAAAAAACATTTGTTATAAGTCAAACAAATACAGAAGGAATGGGCCCTTCCCTTTCCACAATAAAGGGCATTTACCGAGCACTTTCAGAAAAGATTTGTCAGGTTTCACAGTCTTCGATTCGTTTCCGGCTATCATCGTTATCATGATGCCAATTCAAATAATAGTTTAATTAGGAATAGAATAGAATAGAATAGAATATTTTTATTGATTCAAAATCCAAACTGCAGGATTGTCATCATTAATACATATGTACATATAGAAATTAAAAACATACACAATATATAATTAGGTGAGCGATACAGGACTCCTGTCCTAAGTTATGAAGGGAATTCGAAACCGGAGAGTTTCTATAGAATTAATATATATTTATTGTGATGGTTTTATCAAAATATGTACCTTCCAAATTTGCATTTAATTTTAGATAATCATTGCATTTTGAAATGAAATAATAATTAATTATATATACAAATTATAATTTATTAAAGAATTATTTCTATTATAATATTAAATACAATTATATCAAATATTTTTAAAAAACATTGCATGTAAGGGGAGGTTAGCAAAATTTATCAGAAAAATGTAAATTCAGTGAAAGCCGACTTTAATAGATTCGGTTACTTGTGGGATTACATTCGGTCATAAGGGTGTGAAATAAAATGAAATTATAATTTATCAAAGAATTGATTCTATTAAAATATTAAATACCATTATACCAAATATTTAAAAAATATATTGTATGTAAGGGGAGGTTAGCAAAAGTTAAAAGTTCACTGAAAGTCGACTTTGATATGATGATAATAGCTATATGTTGTATACAAATCAAAATGGAAGAATAATAATGCAAATGTATTTTTTGAAAATTTTAATGGAGAAAATATTCATGATTAAGTTAAAAAAAACCTTGAAAATCTAGATGTTAATAATATACATGGTAATATTAATGTTGAAACTGTCAACAATGTATTATTGAATTAAAAATGCTGCTGATAAAGCTGACATGATTATAGAATACAAACAACCCAGGAACAGACCTGGTGTTGGGTAAAAAAAATATAAACCTTATTTTAATCCAGATTGTTATTTAAAACGTGAAGCATATCGTTATCTCCACTGGAGACTACAAAGTCTGAAACAAAATGAATCTTATTGCTAGTAGTAGAGAGTATAAACGTACGCGGAACAAGCAGTTTTGAGAATATCAGAAGTCTATGGCAAGCCGTTTTACTATTTATTCTAACTTCAAGATATCCCATATAATATATAAGATATCTTATATAATCTAGTTTTTATAAGATATCTTATATAGTTTATCGGATATCTCGTATAGTTTATAAGATATCTCATAATTTATAAGATATTTTATAAATAAAATTATATGAGATATCTTATAAACTATATGGATATCTTATAAAGTTTATTACATATCTTGAAGTTAGAGTAAATAGTAAAACGGCTTGCCATAGAAGTCTGTTATAGACAAATTGAAAAAAACTTGGGTAAATCTGATTCGAAAAGCGTACTGGTCTCTTTTGAACAAAAGTGATACAAATGGTAACAAAGCTGTAAATAAAATTGCTATGGATGTATTATATGATCATTTTAAAAATCTTAATGCTATTGATGAGGATGATGATAACGATATTGTATTACCTAATAATAGTACTGATTATAATATTGAATTAAATAAAGATATTACTGAAGACGAAGTGTTATATGCTGTCAAATCATTGAAAAATAATAAAGCATGTGGCGGTGACCTTATATTGAATGAATTTTTTAAATATGCTACAGTAAAGTTAATGCCTGTTTTTGTAAGAATATTAAATACTGTATTTCACAATGGAATTATACCTGATAGTTAGTAAGAAGGTTATATATGTCCAATATTTAAGAACAAAACTAATCCGAATGATGTGGATAATTATAGTATATTACTATTTTGAGTTGATATAAAATATATCCCGGAATATTATATAAAATATGCTAATATCCAGAAATTTTATGGTATGCTTAAATACTGTAATATTAAGGTACTCTCAAATTTGGCAATATTTATCCAGAAGTTGGAAAAAATGATTACATAATTAAGATCATGATATTTATTTTAATTAGTTGTGTTATATATATATGTGTGTGTGTGTGTTGTATTCTACTCCATTCGTCTGTCATGTATAAAAATGTATGGAATCTCGCTCCTGTTACGCAGTGATCTGCGGCTGAGTGTATTTAGAAATAAACTTGAAACTTGAAACTATTTTGAGTTGATATGTTAAATTATTTACTTGAATTTTGAATAATAGGCTTCATGCATATTTAGAAAATTCTGATTTATTGTGTGAAGAACAAGCAGGGTTCAGAAAAGGTTATAGTACGACAGATCATATTTTTTTATATTTAATTTGAAATGCTTGATTGATTTATATTTACATAGAGGTAGAAAATTGTATTGTGTATTTCTTGACTATCGCCTTCTGACTATTCTATCAGAAGAGTATATTTATGGCAAAAACTGCTAAAAATTGATGGGAAAATGTTTAAGATTATTAACAGCCTATAACAATGCAGTCTTGTGTGAGACAAGGTAACTCTTGTTCAAACTTTTTTTAAATCCAGTGTTGGTGTACGCCAAGGAGAAAATCTGTATCGATCCTATATTGTCAATCTAATTAAAAACCGATCTCTCATCGCTCCCGTTTTCTGATATGTCGCGTGGGAGATCTAACGAAATCCGCTTTGAGGTCACATGTGAGTGAACTGGAACTTATGAATTTATAATAACATGCAAATGAGTTGACTTCCTATCAGTAAGCCAATCAAAAAAGTTTATGAATTCTGGGGACTGACGATTTCTTCGTATCAACTTACAAGATCGCGTAAGCCGCAATTTCATTGGTCGAACAGGACACACCTACGAGGTCACTCACATGTGACCTCAAAGCGGGTTTCGTTAGATCTTCCACGCGACATATCAGAAAACGGGAGCGATGAGAGATAGGTTTTTAATTAGATTGCTATATTGTTTGCCATTTTTATACACACAACTTTATTGCATAATAAAAACCTCAAGAGGTTAAGCAAACACAAACATACAAAAACAATGAACATGTAACTACATACAAATGGATACAACCAAAGATATTAAAGTATTTACAAATATGTATGAATTTGACCAATGTGGATCTCATTGTCGCAACTCAAATGATTGCTTTACAAAATCAACAACCGTGGGCAAAACATCCATATTTGGGTTAAGTACAAAAATTAATTTATCAATGGCGTCAAGCTGGTTAAAATTAGCATATTTTGTTTGTATTAAGTCAATAAATGTTCTTCTTATATTATTATTAATTTTACAGTGAAAGAAGAAATGCGCTTCATCATCAATTATTTTGCATGATTTACAAAGTCTTTGTTCTCTTGGTATATTCTTGTATCTACCAAGTTCAATCTCTAGATTATGGTCACTAATACGTAGTTTGGTAAGTATTTTTCTACTATTAAAGTTTTGAAGATTTAAGTAGTCTGAAACATTAACATCAGACTTTAACTTGCTGTAAAGGTATAATTTCGAGGAAGCATCAAAGCTAGATATTTTATTTATTATAAGTTCATCATATTTCTCTTGAATAGTTCTTTTGTTTTCTTTTTTTATGTGTAACTTATTAATTTCCTTAAAACTTTTATTGTCATTCTCAAAATTTTCATAATCTATTTCGAATTCCGTCATAACAGATCTAGCAAAGCTATACCAAGTAATTTTTGCGGTCGTATATTGGTATGACGTTGGCGTCGTCGTCCGAAGACATTTGGTTTTCGCACTATAACTTTAGTATAAGTTAATAGAAATCTATGGAATTTAAATACAAGGTTTATGACCACAAAAGGAAAGTTGGGATTAATTTTGGGAGTTTTGGTCCCAACAGTTTAAGAATTAGGGGCCAAAAAAGGGCCCAATAAGCATTTTTCTTGGTTTTCGCACAATAACTCTAGTATAAGTAAATAGAAATCTATGAAATTTTAACACAAGGTTTATGTTGATTTTGGGAGTTTTGGTCCCAACAGTTTAGGAATTAAGGGCCAAAAGTATGGTGGCCGGTTAAGGCCATTTTATGGTGGCCGGTTAAGGCCATTTCGCGTTTTCGCGTTTTCGCCCATCATATTATATAGGGCGAAAACGCGAAAACGCGAAATCGCGAAGTCGAAAACGCGAAAACGCGAAGTCGAAAACGCGAAAACGCGAAAACGCGAAGTCGAAAACGCGAAAACGTATGGTGGCCGGTTAAGGCCATTTCGCGTTTTCGACTTCGCGTTTTCGCGTTTTCGACTTCGCGTTTTCGCTTTTTCGCGTTTTCGACTTCGCGATTTCGCGTTTTCGCGTTTTCGCGTTTTCGCGATTTCGCGTTTTCGCGATTTCGCGTTTTCGCGATTTCGCGATTTCGCGTTTTCGCGTTTTCATTTTAGTGATGTTCTGAGACTTGGACTCCCGGAGAAAACAAGAACTTTTCTTTTATATTAAAATTTTATTTTACATGGTGAATAGCGAGAAGGCGGAGCCTAGGGATTTCTCAAAAGTATTTTTTATCTAGTGTTCCGAAATTTCATTGGATGATACGATTTTCGACTCTTTTACAAAGTATATGTAATTGCATTAATTAAATTGACAGTTTTCTAGTAGAAACGCCTAGTGTTGGCTTATATCAAGATGTTTCTTTTGGAAACCCCAGAAACCTCTGATCTTATTAGGTCAAGATGTTACTCGCATGTTTAGGTTTCCGCCCAACTAATTTTATTCATTCATCTATTGATCTAATTAATTGCAGATTTTTCTGAGTTTATTCAAATATTGCTAAATGTCGAGTTTCTATAATGTTACGATTTTTACAAAAAGAACTAATAAATAAAAATTTTATGCAAATTTTAATATGTAGAAATAAAAGGAAATATGAGGTAAATTCTGGCCGATGAGATTCTCGAAGGGAAACTGTTTTACACATATACGGCCTGTTAGAAAAAGTGTTAAACATGTATCGAATCTGGTATAAGAATATATTTTTAATAAAGTTTATATTAAATTAAAATCTCATTATTACCAGCATTATTCCAAATTATAATTCTATAACTTTTTACCAACTAATTAGATTTTTTCAAAGAAGCCACAAAGCTTAGCATTTTTAGAAAAGATACAAAAATTTATTTCTGAATAATGCCAAATTCAATTAAAATACGAAAAAGACTAGTTCAAGGGATGACATAGAATAAATATACTGACTAATATAATCAGAATAAATATACTAAAAATCAGACCACATTTACGACTAATGGTATATTAAACGTACGACTGTATTTGAAACGGGAGATTGTGCTTTTGGTTTTACCACATCCCCCCCACCCACCCACCATTTGAATCTGAAGTTTTTTTGTTTATTTTTCAAAAATTCAAATTTTCATGATAGAGCAAAATTAACCAAACTGAGACTACTATAAATCATGTGTTATAGTAGTCTCAGAACCAAATGATATCGGAGAGAGTTCGTCCCACCATTTGAATCTGAAGTTTTTTTGTTTATTTTTCAAAAATTCAAATTTTCATGATACAGCAAAATTAACCAAATGATATCGGAGAGAGTTCGTCCGTTTTGCAATGTTTATTATCGAATCTTGACAAATAGACGGTAATTTAAGTAAATAGTAATTTGTGATAAGATTTTAATTCTAAATGAAGCATTGAAACAAAACCCTTCAGTTAGTCACGGAAGAATACAAGTACAAAACCGCTTGATGAAATGCGGTCAGCGAAAAGGCGAAAAGGCGAAATCGCGAAATCGCGAAAACGCGAAATTGCGAAAACGCGAAAACGCGAAATCGCGAAAACGCGAAATCGCGAAATCGCGAAAACGCGAAAACGCGAAATCGCGAAGTCGAAAACGCGAAAACGCGAAGTCGAAAACGCGAAAACGCGAAGTCGAAAACGCGAAATGGCCTTAACCGGCCACCATACGTTTTCGCGTTTTCGACTTCGCGTTTTCGCGTTTTCGCGTTTTCGACTTCGCGTTTTCGCGTTTTCGACTTCGCGATTTCGCGTTTTCGCGTTTTCGCCCTATATAATATGATGGGCGAAAACGCGAAAACGCGAAAACGCGAAATGGCCTTAACCGGCCACCATAAAAAGCAAATAATAATGATAAGGCAAGAGATACACACCAAACAGGATGTGTAAATTATTATAATAAGTATTGTGCAATAGCAAGAAATTTTCAATTGCACAGTATTGCGCAATAGCAAGAAATCTTCAATTGCACAGTATAGCGCAATAGCAACAAATCTTCAATTGCACAGTATTGCGCAATAGCAAGAAATTGATATTTGGGCCCGGTTATCAAACTGGTCCACATTGAGGTTTAAAGGGTCCAAAATTGAATTTTATTTGATTTCATCAAAAATTGAACTATTGGGGTTCTTTGATATGCCTGCCGAATCTAACCGTGTATTTAGATTCTTAATTTTTGGTCCCGTTTTCAAATTGGTCTACATTAAGGTCCAAAGGGTCCAAAATTAAACTTCTTTAAAATTTTCCATTTTAAATTGGTTATTTCTGATTTATATATAAAAGCAAATAATACTGATATGGTTTGAATAGGTAAATTAAAAATTTTTAAGTTCTTAGACCACATTAATTCTGTGTCAGAAACCTATGCTGTGTCAAATATTTATTCACAATCCAAATTCAGTGCTGTATCAAGCTTGAATGTTGTGTCCATACTTGCCCCAACTGTTCAGGGTTCGACCTCTGCGGTCGTATCAAGCTGCGCCCAGCGGAACATTTTATCTTAAATGACTTGGTCGAATTTATGTCACATTCATATAATAGTTTAGTTGACATGAGTATTGCAGCACGTCTTCTTGATACTGATGAAGTGACTGTATATGTTATTATTTGATGATACTGTAATTTTAGCCGAACCGGCAGTAGAGTTACAAGCCTCATTAAATGCTATTTACTTATATTGTCAAATCTGGAAAATGCAAGTAAATATATCTAAGACAAAAGGTGTAATATTTTCAAGATCTAGACTTAACACAGATAATATGAACTTTAAATACAGTGGTGAAAGCCTAAATATTGTTACAAATTTTCAATACCTTGGTATTATATTTTCATGTAAGGGTAATTTTAATGATGCCAAAGCACATCTTGTGCAGCAAGCCAGAAAAGCCATGAACAGGGGCGTTTCCAGGATATTTGAAAGGGAGGGGGGCGTAAAATAAAACTTTGACCGAGCGGAGCGAGGCGAAAATATTTTTGGACCTTTTTTTTTGCTAAAAAACAAAAAATAATTGTGAAATGCACTAATGTAACGGTTCCTGACTTGGAGCATGTATATTTTAGAGTATGTGTTTAATTAATGAATATGATAAATTGCCATATTCAATACAATATAAGCAGATTACGATAGTTTTTTTTTAAGGGGGGAGGGCGTACGCCCATTACGCCCTCACCTGGACCCGCCCCTGATGGAGTTGAATTTACCAATTGATATGCAATTAGAGCTATTTGATACAATGGTTGTGCCTGTATGAGGGAGCTGTCTCCCATTTGTCAATGATTGTGAATGTATAAAAATATATGTGTTCTGTAATATGCCCTCCTGTGGCCCTAATTTGGAAATAAAGTATCTATCTATCTATATAGTGCAGAAGTATGGGGTTTTGAAAATTGTAATATTATAGAAAACTTGCATATGCAATTTTGTAAAACATTTTGAAGGTTAATAAATGTACTGCTCATTGTATGATTTATGGAGAATTTGGTAGAATACCATTACATATCCTTATTAAAGCTAGAATGGTTGATTTCTAGCAACCTATCATGTGTGGTAAAACAGAAAAAAAATCATACACACTGTATTCTATATTGTATCAGCTTAGTAAAAGGGTGTCTACCACTCCAAATGGTTGTTAGAAATTCAAAATACTTTATATGAATGTGGATTTAAGTTGATGTGGGATGATCAAATAATTACTAAATCTGATAATATTAGTAAGAATGTTAA